>JAZKJV010005738.1:600000-1105988 GCA_037367405.1 Ottelia alismoides
CTACCTCTACATTTAACGAACTCAAACTTGGACCTATCAGGAAGATATAAGAGATCGTTCAATTGGTTGATCAATCGATAGAAGCGGCCGAGATGAACAATTTCGATCATCATTACATTCCAAGGTGCTCCACTCAAAGTAGACTTCACAATCATTGATATTGAGCATCAAGGAGAATTCACCCAGTCTCCGATCATTCTCGGAAAGCTATTACTAGCATTGGCTAAGGTAATTATTGAGTGTGAGACTCGAGAAAATAATTTTATAACATCGGGAGCACTTCGATCTCAACATGTCTTTGAGGAACCATTATTTTTTGAGGCAACCCACGAGGCCCTTGACAGCCGTAACCATATGCGGTAGAAGAGCCCTACCCCGTTGCCACACCTGGGATAACGGTTGTTGATGGGACTATTGGTTCAGAGACTCTTCCCCCTGTTCCATTTCCCGCTTCTATCACCAGGGGAAATGACTCCGATTATGATCCTGAGACTTATGCATGGGCACATCCCGAGTCGGTCGAGATCTCCTCTGACCATATTAATCAAAACCCAACTCAGGAATGCACTAACATTAAGTCAATTGAAAATGAATATGCAGAGAATCTCCCCACGGTTCCATTTCCCACTGCTCTGGAAAAATGTTTCTTTTATGATCCAGAGACATATGCATGGGCTCATCCTGAGTCAACCTTCTCTGACTACCTTGACCAAATCAATCCAACTCAGGAGTGCACAAACATAAAGAAAACTAAGAACAAATACGCAGGACAAACACCGACCAAGGAGAAAAATTTCAATGGTTATTCATCTAGACACTCAAGTTTCAACACCTCACTCCAAGGATCAACACCTTAACGAAACAAAATGAATGCTCCTTCATCTAAATAGAAAGTCGCCTTTGACCTTCCGGAAGAGGAATCGTCTGATGATCCCTCATCAGGTTTGGAAAAGGTAATCTACATGAGTGAGGTCTGTGCGGCAGTTCTAAAACCCTACCTTCGCAAGGATCCAAACTTCGATTCCCATTGGACGACTCCCATTCCTCACTATTATTCATCCAAAGCCGATTCTCTTGGTCTCATCAAATATACTGGAATAATTTCTTATGAGCTGACTGAGACCAGTGCTTCAGAGTATTCATCATCTGAGGAAGAATCGCTTGATCCCACGAACGAATGAATTATGAGAAAACAACTGAAGCAAATAAAGAGCAAGAATATCTGGAGTGACTCCACTTTCAAATATTATTCCTTTGAGGATAACTCCGATGATGGATATATTTCATCTGATTCATACGCTTTATCTATCTCCGACATGATTTCTCTGATAATACTGATAATGTTTGGGAATCATATGCTCCATCTCCTTCTTATCATTACGATCTCCCACCACAGGCTCACAAAAAGATCGGCCGAAAATCTCCTTAATAGTCGGCTACCCAACCTCCCTCCCGACCCCATCAGTCTCCTTGTACATATTCTTCGTCTACTTAGGCCAAGGCCTAAGTATGGGGGGGACCGATGCCATCTGTACATACCATTCTTCCCTTCTCACGATGGCCTCATTTCCACCCTTCTTCTATACTTAGGCTGACCAGAGCCTAAGTATAAGGAGAACCGATGCTCATCTGTATATACTCTCCTCATTCACATATCTCGATAGTTTCATTTTCGCTCTTCTTCTATACTTAGACTGCTCATAACCTAAGTATAGGGGGTGGACTGATCTATCTTTTTCTTTTTCTTTCACTCTCTTATGCTTAGCCCTAGCTATGTCTTTTTTTACGCTTCTTGTGCTCTGAGGACACAACACTCACTAACTATAGGGACGTGTGTATATATGCTGTGTATATATTTTACCTATATCTCATACTTTCATGTAAGTCTATATGTATTTAAGGGGTGGGTGATTAATAAAAAAAGGAAAAGTTTTGCATCTTACAGTAACTGTGTCCAACCCAAATTTTTTGAAAAAAGGCTTCTTATTCATTTTTGCATAAAAAAACCTTTTCAAAAGAAAAAATTAAAAAAATCATCACAAAAGTAAAAAAAGAATTTGTGTCTGCATTTCACACACCAGCACTTCATCCAGCATTACATTCATTTGCATCTGTGAAATGCCATTGGGTTCTGAATCAAGTTATGAGCAGAAACCGAGAGTGGTCTAGACTTGACCTTAATCCACCTAATTTTCAGAGAAACTTCACCAAGAAATAGGAATTTAGAAGCTTCAGGTCTTTGACTTAATTCTTCGAGCTCAACATGACAATGTGCATAGTTTGACTCTTAGTGTCTAACCTGGTCTCTTCATTCCGAGTACGACTCTGGAATAGGGAATTAATTTGTACTCTCGCACTATGCACTTAGCTCAACTCAGACGGGGTGCTGGAAGATGGTGTGAGCTTCTTTTCTGGTAGCGTGGAAATCTAAAGACCGGAGTACGAGTTGAAATAAAGCTTCAGAAAAAGGATGGACGGCTGGACACAATTTTTTTAGGACCCCAAAACATGTACAGAAAAAAAGATTCTATATCTGTAGGGGCACAACAAGATCCAAGCAGAGCTACTAACAATCCAAATACAAAGAAGCCCACTACTAAATAAATATTTGACCACAAAAAGGTCCAAGCTTCAAGAAAACCTGCAGATCTTGGTGGAGACTTGGCTAAACTAGCCGGCTTCACAAGAAGAGGTGTCTACACTGGTCTCCCTCCCTTTCTTTTCTCCTCCTTCTAATTTCTCCCTATATTCGATTGTGAACACAACACGTCATACCTTAGAAGGAAATACCTGACTCCCCAAGGATGAGTTATTGGAGAGCAGGTTTGCATGATAGTCCGAGATTTTGGATGGGAAGAGCTAAAACTTTTCACATAAATGAGTCTATTGTTCAATATTCATGGGGTATGCTTTAGGAGGAGGATTGATTTAAGATGACTTCCGAGCCAAAACAGTGACAATGATGTGCAGAACTTGAAGGTTGTTGGTTTTAAAACCCTAAATCTCACAAAAGTTCCGCCACACTAATAATCCAAAGGTTAGGTCCAGTTCCTATTTCACCTACAGCTCATGATGTTGGTATGAAACTCAATCTCTTTTCACCTCATTGCATTGCTTTTGATGCTCAGGGATGAGCATGTTTTATGTATAGGGGGATGATGAATCTCAGATTCATCACTATAAAAGTCATCAATTAAGCTCTAATCCATAAAAATCATTGTCATTTCTTCATTTATTCTGCATAATTAGCATTCATGCATGTTTTGATAATAATTGCATTTTCTCACTTATTATTGCACAATATCGGAAGCCAAAACTCACAGTCAAAATGACCTGTAAAGTAGCCTAACTTCCCTGATTTTTAACTAATTTATGCTAAATCAATTGACCTGAAATCACCTCTACTGTGTACATATCACTAACAAGAATAAATGAAAAATACAAAAAAAATCACTAACCCAAATAAAGTGGACCAAAAACCCAAACCCTAGTTCTAGGATTTTCATACTATAACCTTGATATCTTCCTAATCTAGTATCTGATTTGATCTTACTCACTTTTGAAGTAATGTACATTCAAGTAACTTCAAAACAAGACCAAGTTCTAGTGAATCGGAGTTCATATGTGAAAGTTGGGTTTTTAGCTTCTTTTGTACATTTTGTATTTTAGCGGTTTTTGACCTATAATTTTATGTACTTAATTAACCCATTTTATTTTATTTCTTTTTCATTTGTCTTCTTCGTTGAAAGTTTTATTAAAATACACAAAAATCCAAATTTAAACTAAGTTTAAAATCAAATAAACTAATTGAGTCCGAGTCTTCACTAACAGTCTGTACAAAAATTGTCTTTTTCATAATTTATTTTATTTCTTTATTTTCATATTTATTAAAAATCCAAAAAAATAGATTAATATGCAAATATTTATCTTTGATTTTATCATATTTTTTACGGATTTTTATCTAGTTTAAAAACGAAAAAAATAGAAAACCCAAAAATCAAGGTATTCTATCTACATGGGATACCCCAAAAATATCACTTTGCACAAATGATCGATTTTGTTTTTGGTCTCTTCATGAAAGTTGTAGATCTCATCGAGATGAGCAACTTTCGTGAAAGAAATTTTCTGTCTGAGGTCATTTACTATGTTTTATGGATTTTTCTTTGTATTTATTTTTCGATTTTTGTGGGGCTGACACATTGCAGCTCCTAGAGCCACCACGTGTCACCCATTTTTGGAATTTTTACATATTTAATTTCATTTAAAAAAATTAAAAAAGTAATAAAAAACTATTAATCTGCCACGTGGCATCTCTGGGACCGTCTGATCTCGGCCGATCGGACGACCCAGAGTCGCCCTTCCTCCGCCCCTTTCCCAGCTAGGAGCGGTGCTGCCCCCATCACCCCAACAGATTTCGCCAATGCCACTCCCGATTGCCGCTGTCCCCCGCAAATCTCGCCGCTCCTTCGCGGATCTCGCGAAGCGGCAACTGCCTTCCTATTCCGACCGATCCTACCGCCGTCAAATCCTTGCGATTTCGGCCGTCGGTCTCCTTCCATAACCACCTTCCTTCCTACATATCCCGACCATCACACATTCGGTTGCCGACCCTCACGAATTTTCAATCAATCGCGACACCACCACAATCCCCTTCCTTATTCGACCACGTTAAAATTGCTGACCCCTCGTCAACCCACCTTCCATCTCCGGTCAACCCTCGATTCCTATTTAAACCACCGACGCCGCTCCTTGATCCCCATTCGTCGATCATCCAAGTAGACAAAGAAGCTCACAAGCAGTGACATCGCCAACGTGCTTTCATTCAGCAGTGAGATCCGAGGCCGTGTGCCTCATCGTAGACCTTCTCCATGTTGTCTAGCTCTGGCCACTCCCAATGCCGTCGAGCCTCTACAGAGCTTCATCAACACTGTTCTTCAACGATGGTTCCTCTGTTCAAACTTCCAGCATCACCTCCACCACCTAGCCACGCTCCTCCACGCATCATTGACCATCCAGCACCTCGCCACCCACTGCCACGCCTTCGTCATCGGAGCCGCGCCTCTCTTCTGCTTGCTTCCCCATCGACTCTAGCATAGACAATCGCGACTCCACTGGCTCCAACACTTACCCACAGCCCTCCACCTCGGCCGCCAGGCATGAAGCCCGAGGCCCCCATGCACGTGCGATGTACGTGCACTGGGGAAACCACTCCAGCCACCCCAGGGTCACGTGCTATGCATGTGACTGCGTGGGAAAAATGCAGAAGAGACCCTTGGGTTTCCGCTTATTTCACGTCATCCCCACCACTCAAAGGTCACATGACCTCTTGAGTATTTTGCAGAAATACCCCTAGGGTTTAGGTAATCAAGTATTAGCCCTTCTACTGCATTTATATTTATTTTATGTTATGTAATATTACAAATAGACCCCTGTATTCCCTTTATTTATTAAAAATTAGCATTTTGTTCTTCAACTAATTCTCTACAATATGATATATGCTTGATTTTTTATGGGCTGTGGTGAATTAAAAATAATAGTTTTGGCTAAAATTTACATATTTTCCCACTCTATGCTTGGAAATTCATATTAAATTAATTATTGTTCTAAAAATTACCAAAAATTTATGGGTAAGAGAATTAGTTGTTTGTTACATCGTGCCTAAAAAGATTTGCATTTGCATGCATGATTTGCCTTATAAAAATCATTTTGCATATTTCAATATTTAATTTTTATAGATATTAAATCTTGTATTTTTGAGGTTTAGGATTTTTCTGAGATCCATCACCTATTGATAGATCTTGGATAATTTTATCTCTTGAAAATAATTAGGTTTAATACTTATTATAATTCATATTTGAAATTCACTATGTTTGCATTCATAAATCTATAAAATATTTATATTGCATCCGAAAATTCTAAAAAGTTAAAGTGCACTCATTTCATCATTATTTATATCTCGACCAAGTTTCATATTCTTAAGACATCATTTGATTGATCTTTATAATTTAGTCCCTAAAATTGGCTACATTTGCATTTTGCATTCCAAATTGCATTAAAAATACAAAAAAAAGGCCGCCTCGAAAACCATGCACGAACTTTGATAGACAAAATTCTAGGTTGTTCCTTTGCCTCATTGAGTTCGACCTTGGGACTTGCCCAAGTAAAATAAACATAAAACCACATTGATTGGAAATTGACTAAATTTCTTGTGGTTATTTATTGACCGATTCCGATTGCCCGACAACGACAAATTCATAATTAATCGAAATGTATGATAATTTCACATAATTAATAAGGGCATTCTTTGGACTTGTCAGATGGTGTCGTTGCCGGGGAGGTAAACAGCTTAGTTTTTGTCTAAAATTTTTGTGTTCAGTTTTCCATAGTCGGGTAGTCTGACCCCCCGAGTCTTCAATGTAAAAAATCCATTTTTTCTGCATTTATTTTTATTTTTTTCCGCATTTATTTTCTGTCTTTATTTTTTTATAAATGTTTGAGTCACTCTCTTATACACTCTCTCTTATTTTTCTTGCAAGATACCCAACGTACGTGGAGTAGTTTCTCAGGAAACTAATGCATCTTCACCGACATCCGAAAAAACCACAATTAAATTAAGATCGAGTCGAGTCGTGAGAGAGCGTAGGGTCTAGGATTTATTTTTCTACAATTTTAAATTCTTGTAATTAATTGTTCATTTGTAGCGGTGTCCGTTTGGACTCTCGCGTGTGTAACAAGGCCTCAAACTTTTCCGTGGTGTGTCGTAGCCTATTTCACTCTCCGGTGAGGGTGGGGCCCGACTTGAGTGGCACATAGGTTAGACCTGCACATACGGCTATTAGAGCTTCTAGAATTTTTATTTGTGCTCGTAGAACCAAGGACCCCACCTCAATTTAATCGAGACACGCATTAGATCGTTCAGCTTAGTCAAAAATTTAAATCAATTCTTCCCGACTAATAGAACTTTCTGCTAGGTGCGGTTTTCATCGGCTTGCATTCATATATATTAAGTTTTCAATTCTTGTATTGCATTCCACATAGAGATTGCGAGGAATTAAAGTCTTCTATCTGAGCATACATCATTGTTTCACGTGCATTGACTTTTCCTGGATTTCTTCCTCCTATTTTTTCACATAATTTTAAAGGAAATTGGTACTGGATGGTAGACATGTATTTGTACTCACTTAATTTTTTAGTGATCGCCTAATTAAAATTGGGACTGCTAAATACAACCGACTTTAATTAACCCTTAAAATTGAGAATTTTTATGGGAGAGCAACCCCGACCTTGGATTTATTTATTTGTCTGAGTGAGCGAGAGACGACATTTAAGGCTAGAGCCCAAATCCAGATTTTCATATTGACTACTTATTCAATAAAAATGATTAGCTACTTCTCAGTGAGGATCTATGGGTAGCCGGTAAACGGTCTGGATTTCCTTAATAGGGTGGATGGTTCAAAGGACATTGTGTAAGGATCCGTCCTTAAGTAACATGGGTAGCCATTTTAAGTCCGTACTTACACCTATACTGGCTGAAAGTAGGTGCAACTAGTCGTAATAATTCAGGCTAGTCTTTAAGAAAACTTCCGGCACCTATCACCAACTAAAATTGATAAGATAAATTGCCGAACATTTACGGCTTCATTGTGTAAGTTGGTGAACCTAGGGTTTGATTTGTGTTTGTATTGGGATGCGTGAACCGATCTCAAATATCAAAAAACTGCACACTTGTGCCATCACTCTCCTTTCCTGATCTGAAACAGTTAAGGTTTCTTCTGTTGAATATCCTAAGCACTTGAACATTGTTAATCAAGATCAATGATGTCAACTGATAAACCTCCTTCGAAATCATGGAACTTTTGTCCAAGCACCCTTCAGATCCTTATTATGAAAATAAATCGTCTCAGACAAACCCAAATTATCATTCATTATGTCAGCTCTTTCAAAAATGATGGAACATTTGTCTGAGTATCCATCAGAGCTATACTATGAAAATAAATTCGTATCAGTTAAACCCAAAGCATCCAAACCTCATCCAACTTCCACAGGAGACTCTCTCCCACAAATAGATCCAACCCTCTCTACAAATCTGATCTACTTCATGAATAACAGTTCTTTGTATTCGGATCATACAAACAAACAATCGACTGAGGTCTCCACTTCTTCATATGTCAATCCTCTATATTCTGATCATACAATCCATCATTCATATTTTGTAAATGTCAATCCATCATTCATGGGATATTCTAATCATATGATCAAATTTAACACTTCTTCACATCATCCACCTTCCCCACCCTTGAACACCAATGAGCAACTGCCATCTTGGATTGACCCATTACTCGTCAGAACTCATGAGTCATTTGAACATCAAACCACTTTTGAGATGAATGATCGACCGAGACAACAACTCCAACTGATTTCAATCTCTCCTCGTCATATTGTTGGAACATGTCAATACTTCACAAATCCACAATTAGATTTTACCATTGGGATTAAGATGGAGGTCCAAACATATCAAGAGGATTGACCCGCACCTAATAATCTTCCATCTTAGATTAACTGTGACAATCCCATGTTTAGATATGACCATCAGAATGGACTCTACACAAACCAACTATATATATCGGAATGACACCATGTTGAGTATGAGACCGATATTGACCATCACATCAAGCAGACTCCTTCCACGATTTTTGAGGAGAAATTTTCAGAAGATAAAGATCATATATTAGATATTCCAAGAAGAGCTTCTCCCAGGTCATACATGAAAATAGAAGATGCAATGATTGAATCTCAAATTCAAGAAACTATACAGACTGCTCACATGATTGATCCTGAAAATTTGTTGGAGGATGACATTTCGACGATTAATAAAATATATGAATTAATGGAATAAAAATTCAAAAATAGACTAATTTCATTTTACGGAAGTTCGGGTATGAAAGAAGAGGATGAACTAAATGGATTTAATGTTGAGAAACCTAAGGATATTCAGAAACCCATGGACTATGTTCACCCTAGGGATGACTCTGACAGCGACACTTCTGCATATTACTCTACTAGGAATAACTCTGACTTTGATTCCCACTCAGCACATCAAAGCCCCTGCTCATCTATGGAAAACACAACATCACCACATCACATAGAAAATACAAAAAAATGGAATATTAAAAAACACCCAAAAATCGAAAATCTAGAAAAATTACATAAGAATTAAAACTGAAGAAGATCATAAGTATTTGGATCCTACTGTATGGGAAGCACTGAAGAAAAAGATTGATTTTTTAACTTCCCTTTATACATGCCATTGAACACTTCCCCGACCTTAAAGGATTTGTAATGAAAAAAATAATGATGAAAAAGTCGGGCAGGATAAGAACAAAGACTGAAAGACATATCTTATCAATGGAAACCACCTTAGTGTTGAGGAGAAAAACCAAGAGCTGCATAGTGAAGCGGTTGCCCAGATTTGACTGTGGAATTAAAGACACCATATTTACCCATGCTCGAATCAATGACGACTCACCAATCAATATCCTCCTTACCTCTATATTTAACGAACTCAAACTCGGCCCTATCGGGAAGATACGAGAGATCGTTCAATTGGTTGATCGATCGATAAAGTGGCTGAGAGGAACCGTTTCGATCATCGATACATTCCAAGGTGCTCTGCTCAAAGTAGACTTCACAATAATTGATATTGAGCATCAAGAGGAATTTACCCAGTCTCCGATCATTATCGGAAAGCCATTCTTAGCATTGGCTAACGCAATTATTGAGTGCGAGACTTGAGAAATCAATTTTATAGCATTGGGAGCACTTCGATCTCAACAAGTCTTTGAGGAACCACGATTTTCTGAGTTAACCCACGAAGCCCTCGACAGCCGTAACCATATGCAGTATTAGAGCCCTACCTCGTTGCCACACCTGAAATAGCGGTTGTTGATGAGACTATTGGTTCAGAGACTCTTCCCCCTATTCCATTTCCCGCTTCTCCCACCATGGGAAATGACTCCGATTATGATCCTGAGACTTATGCATGGGCACATCCCGAGTTGGTCGAGATCTCCTCTGTCCACATTAATTAAAACCCAACTCAGGAATGCACCAACATTAAGTCAATTGAGAATGAATATGCAGAGAATCTCCCCACTATTCCATTTCCCGCTGCTCTGGAAAAATGTTTCTTTTATGATCCTGAGGCATATGCATGTGCTCACCTTGAGTCAACCTTTTCTGACTACCTTGACCAAATCAATTCAACGCAGGAGTGCACAAACATGAAGAAAACTAAGAACAAATACACAGGACGAACACTGACCAAGGAGATAAATTTCAATGGTTATTCATCTGGAGACTCAAGTGTCAACACCTCACTCCAAGGACCAACACCATCACGAAACAAAATGACTGCTCCTTCATCTAAAAAGAAAGTCGCCTTTGACCTTCCGAAAAAGGAATCGTTTGATGATCCCTCATCAGGTCCGAAAAAGGTAATCTACATGAGTGAGGTCTGTTCGGCAGTTCTAAAACCCTACCTTCGCAAGGATCCAAACTTCGATTCCCGTTGGACGACTCCCATTCCTCACTATTATTCATCCAAAGCTGATTCTCCTGGTCTCATTAAATATACTGGAATAATTTCTTATGAGCTGACTAAGACCGATGCTTCAGAGTATTCATCATCTGAGGAAGAATCGCATGATCCTAAGAAGGAACGAATTCTGAGAAAACAACTGAAGCAAATAAAGAACAAGAATATCTAGAGTGCCTCCACTTTCAAATACTATTCCTCTGAGGATAACTCCAATGATGGACATCTTTCATCTGATTCATACGCTTTATCTACTCTCCAGCATGATTTCTCTGAGGATAACACTTATAATAGTTGGGAATAATATGCTTCATATCCTTCTTATCATTACGATCTCCCACCACAGGCTCACAAAAAGATCGGCTGAAAACCTCCTTAATCATCGGCTACCCAACCTCCCTCCTGACCCCATCGATCTCCTTGTACATATTCTTCCTCTACTTAGGCCATATGTACATATCATTCTTCCCATCTCACGATCGCCTCATTTCCACGCTTCTTCTATACTTAGGCTGACCAGACCCTAAGTATAGGGGGAACCGATGCTCATCTGTATATACTCTCCTCATTCACACATCTCGACTGCCTCATTTCTGCTCTTCTTCTATACTTAGACTGCTCACATCCTAAGTATAGGGGGTGGACCGATCTATCTTTTTCTATTTCTTTTTCTTTCACTCTCTTACGCTTAGCCCGAGCTATGTCTTTTTTTTACGCTTCTTATGCTATGAGGACACGACACTCACTAAGTATAGAGAGGTGTGTATATATACTGTGTATATATTTTACCTATATCTCGTACTTCTGTGTAAGTCTATATGTATTTACGGGGTGGGAAACTAATTAAAAAAAGGAAAAGTTTTGCTTCTAACACCAACTGTGTCCAACCCAAAATATTTAAAAAATGGCTTCTAATTCATTTTTGCATAAAAAACTTTTTCAAAAGGAAAAAAATTAAAAAAAATCATCACAAATGTAAAAAAAAGAATTTGTGTCTGCATTTCACACACCTGCACTTCATCCAGTATTACATATATTTGCATCTGTGAAAAGCCCTTAGGTTTTGAACCGAGTTATGAGCAAAAACCGAGAGTGGTTTGGACTTGACCTTAATCCACCTAATTTTAGAGGAACTTCACCTAGAAATAGGATTTTAAAAACTTCAGGTCTTTGACTTAATTCTTCGAGTTCAGCAAGACAATGTCCATAGTTTGACTCTTAGTGTCTAACCTGGTTTCTTCATTCTGAGCATGACTCTGGAATAGGGAATTAATTTGTATTCTCGCACTATGCACTTATCTCAACTAAAACGGGGTGTTGGAAGACTGTGCGAGTTTCTTTTCTGGTAGCATAGAAATCTAAAGACCGGAGTACGGGTTGAAATAAAGCTTCGAAAAAGGGATGGAAGGTTGGGTACAAGTTTTTTTAAGACCCCAAAATATGTACGGAAAAAAGATTCTATATCCGTAGGGTCACAACAAGATCCAAGCGGAGCTACCAAAAATCTAAATACAAAGAAGCCCACTACCAAATAAATATTTGACCAAAAAAAGGTCCAAGCTTCAAGAAAACCTGCAGATCTTGGTAGAGACTTGGCTAAACTGGCCGTCTTCACAAGGAAAGGTATCTACACTGGTTACCTTCCATTTCTTTTCTCCTTCTTCTAATTTCTCCCCCTTTTAGATTGTGAACACATCACGATAGACCTAAGAAGGAAATACCTGACTCCCCAAGTATGAGTTACTGGAGAGGAGGTTTGCATGGTAGTCTGACATTCTAGAATGGAAGAGCTAAAACCTTTCACACACATGAGTCGATTGTTCAATGTTCATGGGGTATGCTTTGGGAGGAGGATTGATCTAAGAAGGCTTCTGAGTCAAAACAGTGACAATGATGTATAGAGCTTGAAGGCTATTGGTTTTAAAATCCCAAATCTCATAGAAGTTCCACCATACTACTAATCGAAAGGTTAGGTCTAGTTCCATTTTCACCTTCAGCTCATGATCTTGGTATGAAACTCAATCTCTTTTCGATTAAAAATCCCCTACTATCTGGTTTAAAAATGAAAAAAATAGGAAACCCAAAAATCAAGGTATTCTATGTACATGGGATACCCCCAAAATATCACTTTGCATAAATGATCGATTTTGTTTTTAGTCTCTTCATAAAAGTTGTAGATCTCATCGAGACGAGCAATTTTGTGAAGAAATTTGGGACTTTTCTTTGTATTTATTTTTCGATTTTTGTAGGGCAGACACATGGCAGCTCCTGGAGCCGCCACGTGCCACCCATTTTGGCATTTTTAAATATTTATTTTCGTCTTAAAATAATTCAAAAAAAATCAAAAAAACTATTAATCCGACACATGGCATCTTTGGGATCGTCCCATCTTGGCTGATTGGACGGCTCATAGATCAATCCCTTCCTCTGCCCCTTTCCCAATTAGAAGCGGTGCCACCCCCATCGCTCCCGCAGATTTCACCAGCGCTGTCCCCTATCACCGCCGTCCCCTACAAATCTCGCCGCTCCTCCGCGGATCTCGCGAAGCGGCCACCGCCTTCCTATTCCGATCGATCCCGCCGCCGTCAAATCCCTGCGATTTCAGCCTTCGGTTTCCTTCCATAACCACCTTCCTCCTCGTGTATCCCAGCCATCACACAATCGATCGCCGACCCTCACAAATTTTCAATCAATCATGTCGCCACCACGATCCCCTTCCTCATTCAACCTCATCAAAATCGTCAACCCCTCGTCAACCCACCTTCCATCTCCGGCCGACCCTCGATTCCTATTTAAACCACCGCCGCCGGTCCTTGATCCCCATCCATCGATCGTCCAAGCAAACAAAGAAGCTCACAGGCGGTGACAACGCCGACGTGTTTTCATTTAGCGGCGAGATCCGAGGCCATGGTGCTTCGTCGCAGACCTTCTCCAGGCTGCCTAGCTCCGTCCACTCCCAACGACGTCGAGCCCCTTCAGAGCTTCATCGACTCTATTCTTCACCGACAGTTCCTTTGTTCAAATGTCCATCATCACCTCCACCACCTAGCCATGCTCCTCCATGCGTCATCGACCATCCAGCACCTTGCCGCCCACCGCCACACCTTCGTCATCGGAGCCGCATCTCTCCTCCGCTCGCTTCCCCATAGACACCAGCAAAGACCGCCACGACATTATCAACTCCTACACAGCCACTGCCCTTCGCCTCAGTAGCCGGGCGCAAAGCCCGAGTCCCCCACACACGTGTGAGGCCGGGGGAACCGCTCCAGCCACCCCATGAATTGCAGAAGAGACCCCCAGGTTTCCGCATATTTCATGTTAGCCCCAACACTCAAAGGTCACGTGCCTGGCACGTGACCTCTTGAGCATTTTACAGAAATACCCCCAGGGATTTAGGTAATCACGCATTAGCCCTTCTACTGCATTTATATTTATTTTATATTATGTAATATTGCAAACAGACCCCTGTATTCCCCCTTTATTTTAAACCTCTACTGACATCATTTTATTTATTAAAAATTAACATTTTGCTGTTCAATTAATTCTCTACAATATGACATATGCTTGACTTTTTTGTAAGCTGTGGTGAAATAAAAATAATAGTTTTGGCGAAACTTTACATATTTTGCCCACTCCGTGCTTGGAAATTCATATTAAATTAACCATTGCTCTAAAAATTGCCAAAAATTCACGGATAAGAGAATTAGTTGTTTATTACATCATGCCCAAAAAGATTTGCATTCGCATGCATGATTTGTCTTATAAAAATCATTTTGCATATTTCAATATTTAATTTTTATATGTATTAAATCTTGTATTTTTAAGGTTTAGGATTTTTTTGAGATCCATCACCTATTGATAGATCTTGGATAATTTTTTCTCTTGAAAATAATTAGGTTTAATATTTATTATAATTTATAATTAAAATTCACTATGTTTGCATTCATAAATCTATAAAATATTTATCTTGCATCCAAAAATTCCAAAAAAATAAATTGCATTCATTTCTTAATTGTTGACATCTCAACCAAGTTTTATATTTTTTGAATATTGTTTGATTGATATTTACATTTTAGTCCCTAAAATTGGCCACATTTGCATTTTGCATCTCAAATTGCATTAAAAATACAAAAAAAGACCGCCTCGAAAACCATGCACGAACTTTGATAAACAAAATTCTAGGTTGTTCCTTTACCTCCTTGAGTTCGACCTTGGGACTTGCCCGAGTAAAATAAACATAAAATCATATTGATTAAAAATTGACTAAATTTCTTGTGTTTATTTCCTGACCAATTCCGATTGCCTGACAACGACAAATTCATAATTAATATAAACGTACAATAATTTCACATAATTTACAAGGGCATTCTTTGGACTTGTCAGATGGCACCGTTGCTGGGGTACGAATAGGATTTATCATTCGATCATATGGATCGGGCAACCCAGATGGAAGCTTGAGCCTCCACGCCTATCCAACATGCTCGGGTGAAACGAGCAGCCTCTCGGACCACCAGCAGATGCCACGTGCCATCTAAGCTTGGACCGCACTCCGTGCCTGACCGCGCATGTACTTAGCATGTGCAGGTTGGGAAAATTACAATTAAACCTTCGAACTTCTTCAAAATTACAAAAAGGTCCCAGGCACGTGCCTCATGTGTGAGCATGGGGTAATTTTTATAGAGGCCCTATCAGTTGTGGGATATTACATAAAAGCCCCTGTGCTTCATGGAAAATTTACTGGGAAGTCCCTCTGGGTTCTGGTTTTTGCAAATAGGTCCACACAGGGGCCTATTTGTAATTATTTATCTTTTATTTCCACGTATTTTATGGCAATTATGCCCTAGTTTCTTTAATGACTTGAGCATTTTAAATCGAAAAACCGCATGATTTCAGTTTCATTTTGAAGTTTGTTTCATTGTCTATCTAATGGCTTATTTAATTTCATGATTTGACACTGAATTATTTATGCTATATTCTATGATCCACAATGCCTCATGCTCTTTTATTTAAATGCCATGGATTATACTTAACGTGTAATTCGACTCTGAAATTGATCCCCATTCTGTTGCTCATTGATTTGGCATCTATAGGGCATATTTGTATATCTTCTCTTTCATGCATGTCTTTTGCATCTCATCATATATTGTGATCATTTCATCTTTTAATTGCATTTTAAAAATCAAACAAAAATTGCATGCATCATTTGTCCTTGTATTATTTTATCTGCATATCATTTTGCAATCTGCATGAAGACCTATGTTTAGAAAATAATAACACATTATTTAAGCAATAATTTCCGATAAATAGACTAAGAGGCTCGTGTCCCCGTGTTCAACCTTGTAGACTTGCTAAGTAAAATAACTTCCACACATTTAAATTTGTGGTTTTTTTCGCCCGAATTTTGTCCCCTATACTACAATTAACGATTATTAAAGAGACGGTTTTTGTGCTCATCAGTATCTTAAAATAATTTTTATACCCTAAATTTCTAAGCATATCAAGCAACCATGTTTTGCATGTAAAGGATGTCCTGCAACTATTGTAGGATAAACTAGAGTTTTCATGAAACATACATTCGATGGCCATTGATGTTTAATCAATTATTTCATAAATAATATGCACCAATCTTAGTCAGTGCAAATTCATAATTTCCATGATTTCATTGAATGATAAATACATTGAGTAAGAACATTTGATGATCCAATCATCATCCTACCCATCTCCACTAAATATGGAATATCTAGGGAAAACAGAGTTGGAATCACTCAAAATAAATATGAGCGGTTTTATGGTTAATTCTCTACTTAATTGAAGTGTTTATTTCATATTTAATGATGGAAAAACAATACAAAATTAATTTCTTACTGATTCGTGAATATATGCAAAAATAATTTCGTAGCGGGAACTCTTCGAAGTTTATTCATATACTTTGGTGTCAACAATTGGCTAATATTTTTGGAACATATTTAGATATTCTAAATACATTTTAATAATAAAAAATACACACAAATAGTGCACAAAATAACATGTTTTTAGTTTAGCAAAAAATCGATTCGAAGCTTGCATCTCATGCAAAACAATGAGTCCCCCATATTCAAAATTCAAAACCTTGTTTGTCTATGGTTTTCAATCACCTTAAAGACATCAACTAGCTCTAATACCACTTGAATGTTATGGAAAAAAATCCTTAAGCACGTCACAAAGGCTTGATGATCGCATCCAATGCAACCATGAGAGACTAGTCATACTAGTAGCTCAGGGCAGCGGAATTTAAAGAATTTAAAGAGATGAAACCATATGATTCAAGAAAACTTCTCGAATAGTTTCATCAAAGCACAAACAAGATAAAGGAATACCTCTTGAAGTGTGGTTGCGATCGAAGTCTCTAAGCGAAGAGACTACATGTCTAAAGTCCAACCCGATGGAGGAAACGCTTGCGAGCGCGTTGATAGGATGCGGGCTTCTCACAATCCAAGGTAAATATCCAAGCCTCGAGTCTCCTGATTTCATCTCATGAAATTGGATGGCTTCTTCATAAGCAAGGAATGTGACAGAAGATGGAGATCTGCGAATGATAGAAGCAGTAGCACGACGACATAGTAAAGACGGTGATTCTCTCTAGAACAAGGGGTGGACGACCACACTTGAGAGAGAGAGAGAGAGAGAGAGTTGGGGCATGAGAATGAGACAGAGAGACTTGCAATGTGTTGTAAAAGAAGAGCTAGTGTTGTCCCTTCTTTTATAGTATTTTGGGAGTCCATGGATCACAATCCATGTGCAATACTAAATCGATAGTCAGATTGATTTGTGTTTTTAATCAATGGCCATGATCTTTGTTGCTAAAAATGCAATAGCAATTAATTTGCATTAAATTAAACATATATTGAATTATCATCAACGTAATTTAATTTAAGTAAATCAATTTGGATAAGAATATGAAGGAGTCCACTTTTTGAATATATGGGGGATGACCACTCTTGATTAAGTGAAGGGTTGTCGTCCACCCTCCATATATGGAAGGTGGCTCATCCTCTTAAATTATGTAAGATTTTATATCTCATATAATCCTCTATTTATTTGCAATAACTTTTTTGCAAATATATTCACAAAATTATTTCCAAATTAATTTGTGAATATCTCAATCATGCAATTGAAAAATTAAGAATCATAGTCATATATCCAAAATAACATGTACATTATATTTCCAATTAATTATCTAATGCGGATCCAATTCATATCAACAATTAGTTTATAAATACTATTTACAATTAGCTCTCTTTAATATATTATAAATCACATCTATAGTATATATGAATAATATGGATAGTCCTATCCACATTATTAATATCCTTGATAATTAAATCATATTTATTTATCTGGGATCATCATTCTCACGCATCTAAATAATATGGATCATATTCATATATTTGATAATTAAAATCACATTTAATCATCAATCTCTCAATGCTTAGATACACAATTCATCAAAGGAATTATTCTTGAACTCTTTCAAGAATAATGTGCTTTCTCCGCTAATACTTGGAGATAAGGAGAGGGTGATTGTACGTTCCACATATAGTGACTTGGATATTGAGATCATATCTCCAATCCAGATCCCAGGGACCTCTCATAGATGTCTGATTAAATAAAAATTGTAAATTTTATCTTCTCATTGCATCTGAATCGTATCCAAATCAATGTCCAACATTTGGACTAAGATTAGATTACTTTTCTACTAAGAGGAATCACTAAAATCTAAACTTGCTTCATCACTCCATCAGAATGGAAGCGTCATGGTGATACAATTGTTTATGATCACATCACCCTCGAGTATTCCTAATACATGTACATCCTACGTATTGGAAGGCCACGAATAAACCGAAGTTTTGGATCTCTTTTATACTGTCTTCTTCAGAGCTTTATCATTAAGTTTCTCATTCGGTCATTGGGAGTTGGTATCTATCATATGCTTTCCAAAAATATATACCATACCTATGAATTCTTGTCATTCTTCAAAATCTAGACGACCATGCATGGAACTTGATCGGTCGCAATACCTCATGAGTGAGCTCATATCTTCCAGTTTAGTAGTGAACCTATATGATCCCTTTGAGAGATCGTATTATTCATATGCCTTCATATGCACACAAGCTCGTCAGTGTATAGACCTTGATTAGATCATCAACCTATTGGTATGTCAAATGTACATATTCAAACATATAGCAACACATCTGTCTCTGGTCAGAGGATGCATGCCTATATCGTGATAACATATGACATAGGTCTTTGTTATCTCATTCTCATTACGTCAACTCCTTGACCTAACTTATCTGACACATCCGAATCTCTAATCCTATGCAGAGGACCTGCATAAAGAGGTTGGTCAGATATCAGCTTTTAGATACTGATTGCCATTTCCTTCTCAAGCTGGAGATCATCTCTTAACAATCATTATTTGACGGTACTTGATGAGTCCTCAATCGAAGTCTTTAGATATCATCCAAGCAACAACATCTATGATTCAATCATTGAGTCAATAGTTGTATGATAATTAAGAAGGCCATGGTACATAACCCTAATTATACTAAGGGAACAATAATGCAAAATAGTTATTCTTCATTTCATATTAGGGAATGATTTGCAATGACATTTACTGCATAATGTCTCGTCGTGGGCTCGCATGTCCGACATGTTCTCCCAATTCCATACCCTAAATTTATTTTCGTGCCCCAAGACTTCCTTACTCAAAAGTTTTCCTTCCTCATTTCATTGTTAAACACATATGCACAAACCCAAGGTAGACTATGGTGCTCCTCATTGTACATGAATACGATGGTCACACTACTTCGGGTTCCTCATTAACATTTGTCTTGCTTCTTGGCTTATCCATTCATCCCTCCTCCACCTTTTTGTTGTTATGGTCTTCCTTGCATGATAATCATGTATGATGGCTATCATTATCAATATAATATTTTATTATCACATGAATAATCTACAGAAGCCTTCTGGTCATACTGTAAGTTGTTCCTTTGTATATAAAATATCATGTGTTTTTCATGGATTTAGTTTCTTGATATCAATGATACTAATGAGATTGAGTGGTTTCATCTCTTTACGCCATTTTTTCTATTTTCTTTAATTAAAACAATAATATTAATTTGTATCAATTTTAGATATGTGCTTGATGTTGTCTTGCTTTAGTATGTAATATTGTCATAATGTGCTCAACCTTTTTGTCAATAGTATTATATCTCTTTAATAAGACTCATATAATTATATTTTATACATATTTTTATTTCAAACTTGAAAAAGTGTATATTTACTTTGAAAAAAACTTACAATAGACGTAAAATTAGGTACTTTTATCAACTATATATTATTTATTTGATATTTTTCTTGATTATAATGTTTTTCTGCTTATCTTAATAATCTATATTCATAATTATAATGATAAAAAATGTGATCTTCGAAGCATCAATTAACATTTCAAATTCAAATTAAAATTATTCGAAATGGAATATATAAAACTCAAAATGATTCAAATCTGAATATAAATTAGAAAATTCATTTAAAATTTGATTTGAGTTAAGATTCAAAACTTTTAAAATGATTTAAATCTGAATCTTACTGATTTAAATGTATTTGATTAGACTGATATCCATATATTTTACAAAAGTTGTGCAATAGGGTTTTTATCTTCTCTTAGGAAAATATCACAACTTCTTTAAAGCATCCTCAATGCTTTGGGGCACCTGTTTGTGCTCTCAAAACATTACCCACTTTTATAGCATACGCGAGTAAAATCTTTCGAGGACCTATATGTTTCTCCAGATATAGAGAACATGTTTGTTATTCTCCTTCTTTATCACCATATCCTGCAACTCCCCTCATACTAACATTTGGAATACCACTTGGTACATTCACACCAAATGTTATTCTGAATATTAGCTCCATCTTTGATAAACTCCATCGAGCAGATTTCAGAATGCATTTAGGGGCACCAATATGAACCCAACGGTACATGCTTTCATTGTCACCAATCTCTTGTTAGGAAAAATTGATTTCATTTATACACGCATGACATCACAATGCTTTTACTTATGAAACTTGATATGTTGTAATATTTTTTATAGGGAGTCAGACCCCTTTATTTTACATTTAATCCATGGGAGATGACATTTGGAATCATAAAAATATTATGGGATATTGTGTAACAATATTGATTATATTATTCCATTCCATTATCTATGCGTAACTCTTTGTTGGACATGTACGCCCACGACGAGCCATTATGTAATAAATGTTATTGCAATTCACTTTTTAATCTGAAATGAAGAATAACTAATTTCAAAATAGGTCCCTTGATACAATTATGGTTATGTACCATGGCCATCTTAATGATCATATAGATGTTGATTTAATAGTTGAATCATAGAGGCTAGTGCTTGGATTATATCTAAAGAGTTACATTGAGGATTCATCAAGCACCCTCAAATAATTATTAAGAGATGATATCCACCCTGAGAAGGAGATGGAATTCCATCTCTAAAGGGTTGATATCTAACCAATCTCTTGATAAAGGTCCTATACATAGGAATAGAGATTCGAAGGTGTTAGATAAGTTAGGTCAAAGAGTTGACTTAATGATATTGAAATAACCAAGACCTATATTGTATACTATCACGATATAGGCAGGCATCCTCTGACCGTAGACAGATTTGTTATTATATATCTGAGTATGTAAATTTGGCAGAACGATAGGTTGATGACCTATTCAAGGTTTATACACCGGCGAGCTGGTGTGCATATAAGGGCATATGAGTAATATGATCTCTCAAAGGGATCATACAGGTTCATTACTTCACCGGAAGACATGTTCTCACTCATAAGATATTAGGGTCAAATTCCGCACATGGTCGTATCTCTTTGGAAGCTTGATTGAATTTATTTGTATGATATTTGGTTTTGGAAAGTACATGATCAGTACCTATGTATGATATATGCTTTTGGGAAGTATATGATTGATACCAACTACCAATGATCAAATGAGAAACTTAATAATAAAACCCTAAAGAAGAAAATCTAAAAGTGATCTAAAACTTCAGGTTTATTCTTGGTCTTCCAGTGTGTAGGTGGTATACGTATTAGGAATACTTGAGGGCGATGTGATCAGAAATGATTGTATAACCATGATATTTACATTTTGAGGGAGTTATGAAAAAGATTTGGATTTTAGTGACTCCTCTCAGTAGAGAAGTAATCTAATCTCAGTCCAAATGTTCAACGTTGATATGAATACAATTCAAATATAACGAGAAGATTAGATTTATGATTTTAATTTAATCAAACATAGAGAGGTGCCCAATATCTGAATTTGAGATATGATCTCAACATCTGAGTCACTATACGTGGAATGTACAATCGCCCTGACCTTATCCCAAGTATCTGACGAGAAGGCACACAATTCTTAAAAGAGTTCGAGAATTGTTCTATGGACAATTTTATATAAGCATTAGAAAATTAGATAATTAAATAGGATTTAATTATAACAATTAATGTGTGGATAGAGATATCTAGAATAATTAAATTGGATTTAATTATCATGGATTGGATTAATGTGGATAACACTATCCACAATAATCATGGATAATGTGGATATGATCCACAATAGCCCGGAGAGAGTTATTTGTGAATGAGATTCACAATTTATATGTTAATGTGAATTGGATTCACATTATATAATTTAATTTAAATATGATTTACATTAACTATTAGTTCAAAGAAATTAATTATCAATTTTCAATGGTATAATTGCAATTATCATAAATAATTTGAATTATTTGGTGATAATTCAATTATTTAACTAATTAATATGGAAATTTTTGACTCATTCCACCTTAGAATGGATGCCCATGGATAGTTTTATCCATGGTGGACGTCTGCCCTATTTTTAGTATATGGACGAGCTCTCTTAATTATCTTTCATTTATTGATTAATTATTTTAATTGAGATAATTCGAAAATTATTTTCAACTTATCTTATGTTGTTTTCTTTTGTGTTTATTGTAAACTAAAAGGAAACATAAATCAATCTTAACCATTGATTAGTGAGAGCACATGGATTGAGATCCATGGAAAGAAATACAAATCAATCTAAACCATTTATTAGTATGAGCACATGGATTGGGATCCATATACTTCCAAAATGCTATAAAAGAGAGGCCAACCCTAGCCCTCTTTACGCAAGTTG
The DNA here is from genome assembly GCA_037367405.1 of Ottelia alismoides. Lineage (NCBI taxonomy): Eukaryota > Viridiplantae > Streptophyta > Magnoliopsida > Alismatales > Hydrocharitaceae > Ottelia > Ottelia alismoides. Next base: position 622,845 of record JAZKJV010005738.1, read on the forward strand.
AATGCAATGGTTGTATTAACAAATCTCTCTCTATCTCTCCACACACCCACTCTCTCTACAACCTTTGTGGAGATCGCGATTGTCGGTGTCCTATCGTTGTGCTGTGAACTAATCGCTTGAGGAACTCGATCTTCTTTGGTGCCACGTAATTGTGAAGAAGACAATGAATTTTGTACGATGAAATCTTGAAGTTCCTTGCCTGGATCGTTGCTCAGAATTGCAGGAAGCATGCGACTCATCATCACACCCACAAGTGCACTCTCTTTGGATCAGACATGAGTCAGGACGCTTCTTCCTTTGGAAGCTCTCAGGATCACAATCACGCTTTAAGAGGTAAGCCTAATCATGTGGTTTAATCATTTATTTTTTTAAATTATGCTGCCCCTTGAAGCTAGTATGATTAGTTGCCCTTTGTTGTATTCGATGTGATGTTCATGCTTCCATGATGCGCTAAGGACTAAACCATAGACTTCAAGCAGTATCAGATGCTTAATAAAGGTCTTGGATGTGATCCAGAAAACCTAGGTGAACAAGGTTTTATATATCGGATGCGTGAGGACTTGTTGTTTCGCATATGATGTGATTCAAATTGTTTTTCGCTAAAATAAAAAATCTCATGTTTACGCATTGTTTGGATGATTTTTTGGATAATAAAATTTATTTACAATGTATAAATATGTACCTAAAATAGTAGCCAATTGTTGCATGAATTAAATTTGAAAAGTTCCCGCGACGAAATTATTTTTACATGTATTCACAGATCTGTAAGAAATTAATTTTTCTTACTTTTTTCCTGTCATAAAACATTAAATAAACACTTTAATTAAGTAGAGAATTAAACCATCAAATTTCTCGAATTTATTTCGTACTATTCTGCCTCTGTTTGCTCTAGATATTCCATATTTAGTGGTGATGGGTCGGATGATAATTAGATCATCATGTCTTCTTGCTTAATGTGTTTTAATTCAATGTAAATAATGGAAATTATGAATTTGCATTGATTAAATTGATGCTTAATATTTTTGAAAATAATTTATGAAACATCAATAGCAATTAAATGTATGTTTCATGACAAAACACTAGTTTATCCTACAATAGTTGTAGCATAACTTTTACATGCAAAACATGGTTGCTTGATATGATTAGAAATTTAGGATCTCAAAAATATTTTAAGATGCCTAATATTTTTGAGTGATTACTATATAGTATAATACTGATCATTAAAGTTGATTGATAAAACCACAAGTACATTGATATTATTTTGTGTTGTTCTCAATCGCTAATGGTAAAGGTGTCAAATCCAGGTACGTTGGCTTGGCTTTTTAATTAGCGCCTTGCATGTTAAGGAGATGCTCCCTCTCAGCATAAGTTGTGTGCACTATCCAGATCTATTTTTGAGGAAAGAATAATATGAGTAAGTCAAGTTGTACTCTTATTATCAAAATACAAAATAATACGTACCTATGAGAGCATATACTATATGGTAATATCAAGCAAACCATAATTGTTTGTTAGTAGATTGAATTGGATTGTTGATTAATTTAATATGATTAATCTAATTATATCCAATTTAAATAAATACTCAATTATGAATGAATTTGTAATTCCCTTAGAAGAATTAATTGTAATGAATATTATTCATAATGATTAATTACAATTTTAATGAGATATGAAGGATCATATAAATGCCATCCATGATTTCCCGTCAACGCTAAGGGTTCCATCACCATGGATTGCATGCAGGACATGATTGTCCGAAGTGACAACTCCTACATACAAGCGCACATGGATCGAGATCTTTACTTCTCGAAAGAGTAAGGCCGTATGCATAGTGACCACAATACCAGTTCTTCATATTATTGGAGTGATATTGAATTACGCATAGCGAGTTCTATTCCTATTGATGGTTGATTCAATTAACAACAAGACAACATTACCTTAGTGGTGGTGGTCCTAGGTGTTAAAGATCGAATTGGTAAATGCAAGTTGGACATGAATGAGGAATGAGTTCCCACTTCTTTTTATCCGAGTTACTGTTTCTCATATTATTGGGATGCAACAAAGGTAAAAAGGAGATCCTATATCTTGATAAAGATATCGATGAATGTATAATTTATCATTTTTATACTCCCTTATTATCATCGAAGCATAAGAACTTCACCGCAAATCTTCATTAATTCCACATCTTTATCAATAAATCCTTTACCTGTAATTAACCATAATTTTTGTATTTAAATTAACCCTTTATCATTCTTTATTTTATTCCCTATTAAAAACCCTCTAAATATTAGAGTAATTATTGCAGATATTAAAAATACAAAAAAATAACAAAGCCAATTAAAATCAGTATTTTTTCTATTAAAAATGCTCCAAAAAATATTTATTTATGCATTGATCTCTTTTGAATTTGTGTTCAACATGAAACTTGTAGATCTACTCGAGATCTACCACTTCTGAGTTTTTACTTTTTGTTAATTCTTCTTCCTTTTATATATTTCTTATTTTCTAATTCTTTTTCCATTTCTAAATAATCTGATTGAGCCATGTGGTGCCATCATGGCCACCCATGTGGCCTTGTCTCTGCGCACAACCAGGCTTGCTACTTTTCCCTTAGATCCACCTTCCCCTGCCTCCATCTCCACCATTCCCTCTTGCTCGCCCTTCGTCCATCCGATCTCCTCCCTTGCTTCATCTAGTCCACCCGTTCCCACCTTCTTCCTAGCCATTATACGTCATTACATCTAACATGTTAGCACCCTCCACATCGCCCCTTCATCCCTTAACTATTGGATGACAACCTAGATCCCATCATGGTCATCCCTTCGTGCGTAGCCGTACACCTTTTGATAAGATTAGAAGATCCGATCCTCACCATCCATTTGTGACCAAATCTCAGTCGTTGGATTACATGATCTAATGGCTAGCACCACATCATCTCCCTCCTGTAACCCCTTTTGCCAACTGTTTTGCATCGTCAAGGCCGCTCCGACCCAGAGCCACCTCCTCACTATCCAACATAGTCATTACACATCGACTTCATCCTCCATCCTCCCATAATCTAGCCATTCGAAACCCTCTCTCCATCACCATTTATAGCCGTTACAATCATCTTACCCACCACCTGTAACCGCCGGAACCCCACCTTTAAATCCACCTCCTCCACCTCCGTTTCTCATCGTCCACCACTCCTAGCCCCTCTCCACCTCCCTGTGATAGACAGAGGTCAGATCGAGGGGCTATAATGGAAGCTTTGGCCAAGTGTTGACCCGTGGTCAACTTGGCCATGTCGCGGTGCTTCTCCACCGTTGAGCTCTGTGCCTCGGATGTGCACGACAAGCGATGACCCGAGTCAACCACTGATGAATCTCCATTTCATCACCTTTATTCTATCATTTTGGCCTTAAAAATCCTAGCTAATGCATGGAAATAGCCCTAATTTGCTCAAATTAACATTCATTCTTGGTTGTATAAATATTGTAGAAAATAATATTTTTAATGCCAATATTATAGAATAAAGAAAAGAAAAGAAAAAAAGAATAAAATACTAAAGGTATTTCATGACCCTAAACCCAAAGACATAGTCATCTTGATGACTAGATCGACAAGGAATAAAGTAGGGGGAGATAACAATAATTAATACAATAAAAATCCCATTTATTTATTCATAATTAATTCATTTTTGGGACATATTCTATTTTCTACTTTTTATACCTCAAATAATAAAATTTTAACATGAAAGTTGTAGATAATAATATATAGAAAAATAGAAAATTGATTTCATACAAAAAAAATTACAGTGTACTTTTTACACACTAAATAAAAAGCTAAAATCCCAACTTCCCAAACCCATATCTCTCAAATAAAAACTCAAAATTATCAAAATCACCTTTAATTGTATATAACTTTTAACAATCTATTTAATGAAGTTGATTTCATATTTTTTGGAGTTAAGGTGTGAAAGTTAGGTTTTGGACCTCTATTGTACAATACACCCGGATAAAATAATCATTTATTTATTCTTTATTATTTTCACAATTTTATATTTTTCCTATTTTGTAAATATTATTTATAATATATGTATATATTAAAACTAAAATAAAACCACACATAAAACATTAAAATAAAATAATGTACAAAAATACATAGGTAAAATACATGTACTTATACCTATATAATTTATACCCCTATTTATTTAAGTTTGCAAATAACATCAGAAAACTATAGCAAAAATATCTTTATACTCCTAAAAATAAGTTGTAAATATATAAAATAAGACAATAAAATAATAAAAAAAATAAAATTAAAATAACCAAAACATAGATCAATATACATATAAATACACCCCTAAAAGTTAACTTGTAATAAATAACACCAAAAAATAAGTAAAAATCGTATTAAAATACTATATAAATAAATAAATATTTTTTATTTTACAACAAAAAATTAATAAAATCAATTACTATTTTTAATTATTTATTTTCGAATAAAAGGACCTATTTTGTCCCGTAGCGGTCCGCGTGGACCAATCAGAGCCCATCGACTGTTGACCCCCCATTCAACTACCCCAGGCGCCTCTGACTCTTGCCAGACCCGCAGAGTCCCGCAATTTATGCCTTTTTTCATGGGCTTCTCATCCATCCTCTTCATTGATTAATCACATAAAGATCACCCTCAAACATCATTGATCCATGCCAAAACCCTAAATCCCTTGTACATACCTTTGATTCATGCCTAGGCACCAGTCAATAAGGGTCCTTCGCTTTGTCTATAAATAAGTCCCTCCGCCTCCTCACTCGATTTCGATCCTTCTCTAAGCCTGGAAGACCACCATCGTGAGTATGAGCATGTTCCTGGTGACAATAGGAACATCCCCGAGCCTTGGGATGCTCTTCGGGTGAGGAGGAGCGATCCACGGCGACCCTCTCCGGCCAACTCTACTCCCTGAGCAATCCTCAGGTATGAGATGTGTCTTTTAATCTCTGTAGACACCTTTAGCTTTTAGCTTTCAATTTACGCCTTTGTTTTTGCCTTTAATCACTTCAGTAGCATAGATTAGCTAGGATCCCCTCGCTGGAGCTTTCAAGCTTTGGCATGATTTCAATGTGACTCGATCAGGCTCCAACCCCCACGTCACATCCATTTCTTTCCCCTGCGTGTTCTTCATTTGAACCGTCTATTGAGACCTCCTGATCCAGCTTGGATCACTAAATTGAGGATCCCCCACTACCTCCGACTAGATCCTCTCTGCCCACCTCATATTTTATGTGTTTTAGCTTCAAAACTGGTCAGCTCGATTTGCCCCGAGCCATCGAGCCTTTTAGTGCAGGTGCCAAGGCGAATGAACTCCTTCTAGCGCTCAATTGCACATGGATGAGGGTCCCCAGGTGCTTCTTCATCCTCGACATGCCATGACCCCATCCTTGGGTCTTAGATCTTTTGGAGTACCTCGATTGAAGCAGACGAGTCCCTCAGAGGTGTAGAGCCAAAGAAATTCATCATACATCATCGGTGGAAGGAGGAATCATGAAACAAAGTTCGGGGAAGGCTACCTTCTTCCTTGTTCTTCATGCGAAGTAGTTACCATCCGATGAAGGGGGAAGCCCTTGTTCTAATCGCAGTCGTCTATGCCTCGCTCCCCTCGGCGTTGATGAAGAGCTAAGATTAGTTCCATAGCGTCTATCGGCGAAGAGGTATCGCGAGACAACAACGCGTATGTGTCTAAGTGAAGCTCATCTAACCATCTGTCTCCATGCTTATTGGGGGTAATTTACACATATTACCCCATCATTTTTTGTATTTATTTATTAACTCTATAAATAAAATGTCATGTAAATAAATGTGGATTTTTTGCATTCAGGCCCTTGTATTTATCGAGTATTGCTATTTGGTCCAGTCTACATGACCTTAGGTGTCATTCCACGTGAGGTGGAGAAATTGCAAGAGTACCCTTGTTGGTTTTCGTATTTAATTTATTCCATTAAATTTTAATATACATTGTGTATTTCTAGGAAAATTGCATGTATGTCCCTAGCATTATTTTATTTGCAACCATACCCCTCCTAGTTTATGTATTTTGGTGATTGAATTTGATATACTAAAAATGGCGCCCATGCTCTAAAAATATTGAAAAAAATAGGGTTATATGCATGCTAGCATGTGCGTTCATGCCTCATTTTTTTTCTTTTTGGGCATTTTACTATTTATTAAAATGAAATGAGCATTTTTTATCCCAGTAGGTATTATAAATACTAAAAAATAGAAAAACGTTTTGAAAAATTCCAAAAAAAAATATATTTCTCCATTTTATCATGTTTTCACTCCAGACTAAAAACCCTAAAAATAGAAAAAGATAAAGACTAAAAATTAAAAAGCTCCAAAATCCAACAAAAATATGAAAAATCATTTCAAATCTAAAAACTTATGTTTTCTATTTTTGAATTTTATTTATAATAGCAACTAAAATTGATTTGAAGAATTTTGGATGTCTTTTGCTATTTTTAACCTTCATGTCAATCCCTACCTATTATTTACTCCATGATTTAGGATCTTTTTTATTTTAAAAATGCATAAAAAATAGTAAAAAATCCAAAAAAATTGACAATTTAATTGTAGGTATTTTATTTATTTATACTAGTATTTATAATTATATTACTCTATATGGAATATATAGCCTTTTATACTCGATTATCTATTAAAAAGAAAAGGAGATAAAAAATTTAAAAATATATAAATATATATAAATATATATATGAATTAAAAATCCAAAAAATACACAAAATTTAAAACCCACAAAAAATGTGTGTGTATGTGTATATATGTATAATGGACATGTTTGTACGTAATATACTTGAATAATAATCATAGGCTACGAATTTTGCTCTTTTTGATTCGAACTCTACACGCTTAATTGTATGCACATAATTTTGTAGAGAAGAAATAAATTTTGAATCACCTTTTGCTATTTATTGCTTTATATTTATTTGTGGGCTAAATGTTGATTGATCGAGGTTTCTTGTGGGTTGCCACAAAGACTGTCTCTGCTTGTGTGAGACATATTTAGACCTGCGAAAAAACTCGTTCATCAAATGGCGTCATTGCGAGGGAGTATTGTGCGTAGCCTATCTTATAATTTATTTTGTACATTCACTTATTCATTGATTCATTGATGTAATTAGTGAATTATTTTTGTTTGCACATATTTAATAAAATATTCTTTGTACACAATTTATTTGATTATTTATGCTAATATATCTCTTTGTGAATTTGTTGCGAGGGCTCGCTACGTGATGATGGTTTCTTAGGAGACCGCAACAACCAAACTTGGTGGAGACTAGTGTTCACCTTTTAACCAGTTGGATAGGTGACAAATGAAGCAAGGAGAAAATATTTAGCATAGGATTTAATCAGGTTTATTTATTTACTGGTGAGAGAAAGACATTCATTTATAATTTATAATAAATAAGACTTGGACACTACTCTCCACAATGAGGTCTAGTGCACGGACGTCTATTTACCTGGGGGCTTCGTCAAAGTTTTCCATGTTTTACCGCCTTCTTTTATTTTTTCTGTTGTTTTGAGATTTCTTCTTTCTTTCTATTTGTTTTATATGCATGAAGTCCCTTGACAGGATGCTTGCCTCTGTAATTAGGTCCAAAACCCTAATAAGAATGCACGTACCTATAGTCTCTTACGTTTGGATCTAGTCAAATTAATAAATGTTAGTTATGTGAACTTGAGACCGCAAGCTGAGAGAGGTCGTATACAATGCTTGCAGGACCCGTTGTGGTAGGCACTGATCGACATCAAAGACTGGACCTTGGTCTAATTTCTGAATAACTAACATATGGTTCTTCACGATTAATAATAGCTACTGTTTAGGGCAATTTTGTTGAATGCACTCCATCATATAATTAGGTTTAAACATTCTATTTTGCATACTGCATGGAGAGAGCTAGGAAGCACCGTAAGTCCTCTACCTCAGCATGCATCATTAGATTCAATGGATTTCCATCATTGAATCGACTTGCATGGCTTTTTTGATATCTCACTCTAATCTTGAGCACCTAGTACTTAAATAAAAATCTACAAAAACATTAGGCGCTTGTATGCAAAAAGCTAAAAAAATGAAAATCCATAAAGTAAAACAAGGGGTTTGCTAAATAAACTTTGACCTTGATTAAAATCCATAATGGACTTTCATTGTCTTGGGTTCATAAAGCCCTCATTGTTTTCAGATACCTTAGGAGGGATTAAAACCCCTCCCATGAGCGAGGCATGACCTGCTAAGGATTAGAGTCAAAAACCCAGTCTATAACTACCTTGTGTATTTCCTGGATTTCCGAAGTAATGGCGCTTCTATTGTACGTGACAAAGTAGGGCCCTGTTAGAGATGGTATTCCCGCCATGTGTGGAACATCGCTTGCTCCGAAGTACTGAGTTTAGGCTACACCCTGACATGTGTATATGTCTCATCAGTTTGCATCCGAGTAGGTCCTTGCATGCTCATGGGTTATTCCATTGCGACCGAGGAATGAAGTAGTGGTTTCACCTATCATCTTCCTCTCTCTGTTTCTTTGGCTGAGTAGGAATCCAGGAAGGGTTACAAGGACCTCAAAAAGTGCAGACTACAGGTTACAAAGGAGGAGGAAAGTACGAGATACTTTTTTGGCAGTACTCTCTCTCTCTCTCCTATAGGGTTAGTGTGCTAAGGACTTGTTAAAAGATATGCCTGAAATAACAACTCTAAAAATGAAAAGATAATAAATAGCCGATCCTTCACGGCTTCACATGGTGTGAGTCTGTGAACCAAAATTTTGTATTGTGTTTGTATGGATCTAGATTAAGCTACAAAGATCGAGTCCCAAACACTTGCGCAAAAATTTTGTCATATGTGTCTTCCTTTTTACCTCCGTTCAGTTCGAGCATTTGTACTATTTTACACTCCATTTTGATCCTCGTTTACCACCATATCTTTCCTCCAACATCGATCTCTTTTTGCTCCATGATGGCTATTCATGGATGGTTTAGTCGGGACTCCATCGATGCCCACATCGATTCCATAGACTCGACATCATCAATAATTTGAGGCAATTCCTGAGAACTAGGTCAGGACCTTACATACCGATCTCCGGACTCCTTGTTTTCTTTCCCTTTCCTCTAACCACCCAATAAACCGAGACCACTCTTGTTCAACATCCGTCACTGTGAATGGGAGTTGATTTCACTCTACATCTTTTCTCCATTTACAACACTCAGGGATTGACCCTAATCCCATATACATCTTGGCAGCTGGGATTCAATTTCAAGTGGTCTAATTGGGATTCTTTCACATTTCAGATAAAAGCCAACCCCAGTCCTTGATCCCAATACAGAATTCATCTCCTTTGACTCAAACCCAGAGATGGAACCTCAGGGAAAAGGGGAAGGACAACAACCTCCACAGACGGAGCTGAATCAGGGACCCAATCAAAACCAAGTCAACGCTCAGTTGCTGACTTCTATACAGGCCATACATTAGTAGCTGACAGAGCCGGCTCTTGTTCGAACCACATTTCAGGACATGTTGAACAACCTATGGAACATACCAAGAGGAGGAGGAGGAGATAAACCCCGTGATGACCCTGATGAAGAAGAACCTGAACCTGAGAGGCAGAAACCCACACTAAAAGAGACATACAATCGTAGACATGCATATAACCAAGTGGATCCCCATTCCATCGGTACATGCTCACTTCTAGCTCAAGCCCTAGTTTCTTACTCTTCTACCATCATTTTATGGGAACACAAATGAGGAGCCATACATTCACCTGTAGCAGTTCTCGCGCATCTACCGAACTACCCACAACCCCAATGTTCCCTTAGACATAGTGATGATGATGGCATTCCCCTTCATCTTGTAAGACAAGGCCCTATACTAGGTCAATCATTTGGGAAAGGTTGTAACGACTTAGGAGGAACTAAAATCTGCATTCCTTCACAAGTTCTACCCTCTTGGGCGGCTCAACCAGTTGTAAGCCAGGATTATAACTTTTCCCAGGCCATCCACGAAACTATCCTTGAGGCCTGGGAGCGATTCACGAACCTAAAGGAGAAGTGCCCCCATCACGAGATATCGAAGACCAGCCTAGTGCAGCATTTTTTGGGGGCCTGAATGTAGAGAGACAAAGTTTAGTAGATGTTGCATGCAGGGGGTCTCACTTCAACAAAGATGAAGATGTGGTATGGTGATAACCATGATTTTGTGAGGGATAATTAAGATGTCGATGTGGAAAAAATCGCTCGAGATCAAAACCCTAATTAATTAAACAAAAACCAGATTAAATAAGCGGGAGAGAGAGATACAAAGAATGAAGGAAATGAATTTTTCTCTCCTATTTTATCTTTAAACTATTTATTTATCCAATTAAGTTTCCCTGGGTCGAACTCGAGGAGGAAGAATATCAATACTACGGATTTTGAGAAAAAAGAAGAATTTTGTGATTTTTTATTTCTTCTTGAAAAGGCAAGAAAACACTACAATGGATACAAATTTAGAAAAATCGAATCAAGCAAAATATGCGACAAAAATCATGAAATATATCAAGAAACCTCGTTAGGTTAGTTGTGTAACTACCTTAGAAAAATCGATGAAAAATAAAGTCAAAAGGAGGTCCAAATTGTCTCTACAGTATAGGGGTATAACTTCAATAAAAGAAAAAGAAAAAGTATGCAAACTGGTCCTTGTACATGGATTAAAATGAAAGAAAAATAAAATGTTATGCATTTAGGTCCCTGTGCAGGGGCCTAAACGCAAATTCTATAACATCTTGAGCGGGAAGAAATGTCTAGAGTTCAGCTGGTCTTAAGACGCAAATTTTCCATCGGTTCGCCTTTAACGACCACGGTTAGATTGTTCTGCGCAGATCTCAGGCACTCGTTTCAGCCACGTGTCAGCAGACTGCATATTCTTGCATTCTTGCTATTCTTCCAAAGTCTGACAAGCATTGCGAAGACACCTTCTCTTCTGATTTATCTCTGGTGATAGATAAGTGAATCGTCCTCCTGTAGGGCCAGAGGGGTGAATCCTTCACCCCTCGAGCTTGCCTGCAAGTGAGATGGCGGAGAGGGCGAAGGAGATGACTGGTATATGTCGAAGAAGATGACTCCTGAGCATGATGATTGCTGAAGGTCTTGAAATCCCTGTAACTGGATATGTTGACCGATTGGTCTAAGAAGAAGCTCCAGAAGCTTGATTGTTGATCCAGATGAATGAATGAACCTGCAACGGAGAATTGGGATGCTCGATTCACCAAAGAAATGGCTAAGAATGTGATATATTTGCATATTATAATATTGTTTCCGGAACAATAATGTGACAATGAAATGTAAAGTGTTTAAGGGCAATTTTGTTCGAATTGGAAGGAAGCTGAAGGGTGCGATTGAAAGTATGATTAGATGAACCTAATTGCATTCTTAATTGAACTAATTGAGGCATGTAGATCGAGAAATTAAAAGAAAAAAAGGGTAGAGGAAGTACCTGGGAATCTGAGGTTGTAAGAACCTCTATTGTAGCTCGACGGGGCGTCAAACCAGAGACGTACGTCGCGCATGGCAGTGATGCAAGGCGGTCGAATGCCTTGGAACGATCCTCCGACATCTCCTCTTCAATGCGGGGCGGTCCTTGGGCCTTGTCACGATCTGGTTGAGGTATCGAAGCTAGGAAGTTGGAGTTCGACAACCAATGGAACTGGAAGTTAGGATAGTTAGTTGTTAATGGCGATGTTTAGGGATTTTTTTATACAGAGATCTGTAGGGAGTTCGGTATGGATCAAGGGCTGGCATGAATCTAGGTAGTTAGGAGAGGAGATTTGAAGTTTTAGATTGGATGAAGAAGTTAGGAGAATGTGGGTATAAATTGATGAAGAGAGGTCGACAGAATAGAACAAACAACTTATGTTCTTAAAGAAGAAGACCTAGGAGTTGACACGTGTCAGCACCAGGTTGGCTAGTATCAAGAAATTCATTATAAATTATGAATTAAATAATAAATAATGTTATTTTAAATAGGTTTAAAAGAAAATTTATAAATAAATAATTTATCCAAATTAAGGTGTAATTAGTTTTTATAAATAATAAATACTTTATGAATTATAAATATTATATTAATAAATAGGTATAGATAATACTTAATAAATAGGTTTTGGATTTTTATTTTAATAAATTAATAAATAAATCGTTATTTTTATATTTTATTAATTATTAGAATAATAAATAGAGTATGTGTGAATTTTTGTGGATTTTAATAAATTAATTTAGATATATTAATAATTATGGATATAAGTTATGTAGTTGAAATTTACCTATAAATTAGGGTTTTTGATTTATTTAAAATAATAAATATGCTAGAAAAATTCTGAAAGGAACTCTTACCCAGCCCTGTAAACTGGCTTGCTTATGCATTTCCCCAGGAACTGAAAGAGAACTTCTTTGCTTACTCACCATCAGGCTAACCTCAGGACCCAGACCCCTATGGTCCTACATCTCAGCCAGCATTCATTCCCCTCAGTCGAAAGCAAGGAGATCCGGACCCACACTGTCTTGTTGCCATCGGCCAGAAGTATGACTCTGGAAAAAGCCTGGGAGAGGTCGAAGTGCATCATTAAAGGACTGATTGATTCAGCAGAGGTCTCAGATGCGCTAGCGTCGACTTTCAACTAGTTAGCCATAGAGTATCTGAACATGCTAGGTAGATAGAGTAAATAAATTAAAGTTAAAATATAATATCAAAAAAATAATTAAAAATTATAAAATCATTAATACTATAAATAGTGTATTCTAGATAAAATAAATAACCCAGAAACCTAGTTGTCATTAGGTCCAAAAATCGACTTTTTGCAAACAGACTGATTTTAGTGAAATCGCCTACATTACTTAGAAAATATTATTTTATGAACTTTAAAGATGAGTAGAGTGAAATTGGAGTTCATATGAGAAAGTTATTATGTTCGGAAGTTGAGATTTTCACAATTTACAAGTTGGATTTCTTGGTATATATAGAAGATAATATTTTTAATTAATTTATATATTTTCTATACATTTTTAGGAATAATTAGGAAAAGATTTGATGAAAAATATATTCATATGAATTAATTAAAAATCATTGAATTTTGATCACTATTTGATAAATAGTGAAGAATGTACAGAGTGTAGAATTAATTATTTTTTTACTATTTTCTTTCCTTATCTTGCCCTACTTATTTATTTGTCGACCAATCCACGCTGACTTGGTCTCAGGGGTTAGGTTATAAATATATTTTTCAGCTATATTATTTTATAAGTCATATTGTACATATATACATATCTACAATCTTCCTTCTTTTCTTTTCTTTATTTTTATTCTTTTATTTATTTACATGATTTTGATGCTTAAAAATGCATATTTATTCATAACTATGATTTTATTAAAAGATGAAAATTAATGAATATTTACATGTATTTGTTAAGGGTTTTAAGACAAAATACAAAAAGAATATTAATGAATCATGGATTCATCATCCCCCTATACTTAAACTTTGCTAGTCCCTTAGCAAACAGGTATTTGAACAATAAGGAAAAAAGAAAGAAAGTTGGAATGAATTTATTTTCCTAAACCAATTCATGAGAACAGAAGAAGGACAGAGCTTGATTGGGCCTAAAACAAGCATTTTATCGATGCCTTAACAAGGATTAGGATTTTAGTCTCAACAATGCTCAAGTTCCACAAATCCTTATTTAGGTTCACCTCAACAACCAACTCAGAACCACTTATTCATGTCGCTAGATCTATCAACCTTGAATTCAATCTGTACTGTGTGTGAATTGTTTTAGCTCTTCCCGCTTGAAAGAAGCGAAGAAACAACCCATCCCAATAATACACTCCCACTGGTTCCTCATCCAGCTACTCTTTCCTCGGGGAGAGGGTATTCCCTTCTAAGGTCAGGTCATGTTGTGTCCACAATTGAATAGAGAGAAAGTAGAAGATTGAAAAAAGAATTGGAGTGCGACCAGTGTAGACGCATCTCCTTGTGAAGCCTAGCCAGTGTAGTTAAGTCTCCACTAAGATGTGTGATGAATCTCCATTTTATCATATTTATTCTATCATTTTGGCCTTAAAAACCCTAGCTAATACATATAAGTAGCATTAATTTGTACAAAATAGCATCCATTATTTATTACATTTATTGTGTAAATAATACTGTTTTTAATGCCAAAATTATAGAATAAAGAGAAGAAAAGAAAAAGGAATAAATATTGAAAATATTTTATGACCCTAAACCTCGAGACCAAGTCAAGAATTGAGTTGGTCGACAAGGAATAAAGTAGGGGGAGATAAGGGCCAGAAATAGAATAAAAATGCCATTTATTTATTCTTTAATTATGCATTTTTGACACCTATTTTATAATTCATTATCTATTCATCAAATGAAGAAACTTTGAACATAAAAATTGTAGATAATAATGTAAATAAAAATACAAAATCGAGTTTGTACAAAAATAATATATAGAGTTCAATTTATATACAAAATAAAAAGCAAAAAACCCAACTTTACAGACCCATATCTTTCAAATAAAAACTCAAAATATATCAAAATCACTCTAATTGTATATACTTTTCACGAGCTATTTAATGGTGGTGGTTTTATATTTAATGGTGGTGGTTTTATAACATTCTACAGATTAAAATATTCATTTTATTCATTCCTTATTATTTATACAAATTCATATTTTTATAATTTTGTAAATATTATCTATAACATATGTGCATGCTAAAACTAGAATAAAACCAAAAAGAAAATGAAAAAAATAAAATAAGTCTATGTAATTATATAGGCAAAACACCTATGATTATACCGGTATATAAATAAAAGGGGAAAGTTCTTCTTTAATTCCTTATATTTTTTATAATATTGTATATATTTTCTATATTATATTCAAAATATAAAATCAAAATAAAACCTAATAAAATACAATAAAACTAAAAAAGATGTATATTGAACATAGGTAATATACCTACACAATATACATATCTATTTATTTAAGTGTACAAATAACATCATAAAAATAAAATAAAAATATATTTATAGTAAACAAAATAAGTTATAGATATGTAAAATAAAATAATAAAATAATAAAATAAAATATCTAAAATAAAAATAAAAATGTACAAAACTTAGATGAATATTCCTAAAAATACACTAATAAAACTAACTACTAACAAATAAAGCCAAAAAATAAATAAAAATATAATAAAATACTATATAAAAAATAAACATTTTTATTTCATACTTAAAAAATAATAAAATCACTTATTATTTTTAAAGAATTATTCTTTAATAAATCTGCATGTCTTGTCCTTATGCGGTTGAGCTGAACCAATCAGCATGCTCCGCTCATTAACCCTGGTCAACTTGACCTCCAACCGTCTGAAGTGACACAGACCTATGTTCTCCCCGATTTTGTGCCCTTTTTCCCAGTAGATCTATCAATCAATCGCCCTCAATGTCTTCTTGACATTTGATCACCACTCATTGTACATCCATGCTCAACCTGTAAATACGTTGTGTATAGCATCGATTCTTTGATTTTCGTCGGTCAAATAAGGGTTCTCTAATGTTTATAAATAAACAACTCTACCTCCATTCTCAAATTTGGTCATCTTCAACCCCCTACACCCCATGACTCGGCCAAACCGAGGACTCCACGTGGCAGGTGGAGCAACCCCTAAGCTCGCGATGGTCGACGGAGGGCGGAGGTGCACCCAAGGTGTCCAACTCCGACCACCTGTTCTCCTTGGTCCACAGACCAGGTTTGAGATGCACCATTTCCATATCTAGGTAAATTTTAATTCCAACATTTCATTAATGTCGATAGTGTAGTGATTAGGCCATAGCTTTAGTGTAATTAGGTTAATTCGTAGTTTGTCGGAGCTCTGCTCCGGCGAACTTTTCCACCGTGTTCCGCCATTTCTCTGACCCACCTTCCACCTCGTTTCCTTACCCTCTCCTTTCCCTTTTCCCCAGGCCCCTCATTTGACCCGGATCCCTACTGGATCCGGAGATCAAGGTCTCCACCTTCGCCCTTCGCAGGAGACCTCCGCCCCAACTCCTTACACTCCATTCCACCTCCCTGAAATGTCGGGGCCCTTCGTTTTCTTGTATTTGTGCTAACCATGCAGATGCCTGCACGCGTAAGCCTCGATCAAGGCTATTTTGTTGAAGATTTTGGTACCTGGAGCTCCGATTTTCTCAGAGTCTGCTCACCATCGTTTGAGCTCTGGCATGCCCCCCTGAAGGACGCACCTGAAGTGGAGGAGCCCAAGCTCCGTTTTGCCTCACCTCTGAGCCCTTCTGATGGCCGAAACAACCCATGAAGGCAGGTTGAAACTTGCCCCAGGCGAGTTCTTGACTTGTTCTTCCAGGCCGCTTTCCGGTCATTGGATCTTCTTGCCACTCCAGGTTGATCGTCAGCCGTCAGGTCGAGCCACGTTTCCACCGGTCTGATCTAGGCCGTAGAAGATGAAGCATCATCCACCTAGGCTAGGGCGACATGTGTATTAGTGAAAGGGCCCCAGCCCTTCGCCCGCGCCTTATTTGGGGTAATTTTAATATATACCCTCACTTTCTTTATAATTATTTATTACTTCTGTAAATAAAAGTTAGTGTTAAAAAATTTGGATGTTTTGCAACTAGGCCCCTGTATTTATTTTCTTTGTGTTTGGGTCTAGTCCACGTCACCTCCATGCCATCCCACACGAGGTAGTGAAATTGTTTGTATATCCCTGTGGGTTTGTGTATTTTTAAAAAGTCCAATAAATTGAAATTAATGTTGTATATTTTTGAGAAATGTGCTACGAGGCCCTTGAACTTTTTGTATTTGCATTTTGGTCCCTCTCAGTGTGTGTCACGTGTTGTCCCCACGTGAGTGGGGAAAAATTGCAAAGTAAACCCTAACATTTTTGTATATTCTAAATTAGTATTTAAAAAATTAAATAAATGTTCTATTATGTTTGGTAAATTGCATATGTACCCCCAGACTTTATTTTATTTTTATTTATGCACATGTTAGGATAAGTATTTTTGCAACTTTTATCCATTTATTAAAAATAGCTAACTTGCTCCTAAAAATCAATAAAAATAGGATTAGATGCTCCATGCATTGTACTTTCATGTCACGTGTCTGTCTTGCATTTTTTTGCATTTAGTCTATTTATTAAAATTAAAAAGATCCTAAATAATCCCTGTCTAATTTATAAATATAAAAAAATAAAAACATTTTGAAAAATAAAAAAAATTATATATAGTATATTTTAGCATTTACTGAGTCCATAAAACAAAAACCCTTAAAAATGGAAAAAGAAAACGATGAAAATAAGAAAGCTCCAAAATCCAACAAAAAAATATAAAAATTCTACAAAAATACCAAAAATAAGTTTTTCTGATTTATAATTGTCTAATTATTATTATTTATATATTAAAATTAATTTAGTTAATTTTGGGAATTATTTTATATTTTTAAAACCCAAATCAATTTCGGATTATTCATTAATCCATTATTAGGGGTAATTTTGACTTTAAAATTACATACAAATTAGCAAAAATTACAGAAAAATAACAAAAAATTAGAAAAACATAAAAATCACAAAAATATCTTATTTACTCTATTTTGACTATTTTTACATATTTATGTATTTATAGTATATATATATCTTATATTGTATTTATACATTTACATACATATATATTATATCTACATCAAAAAGAAATATAAGAAAAAATTGAAAAATATAAAAAGAAAATACATAATTATAAAATCAAAAATAAAATTAAAAATATTTAAAATTTAAAACCCACAAAAACAATAAAAATTGGACAAGTGATAAAAGACAGAATTTTTGTGCATTGTATTTTGCCTCCTCCCGTTTGCTCCCAGTGTTCGACCTCTACACATGCTTACACCTATACACATTTGCAAGCAAAGTTATAATAAATTTTAACTCCACATTTTTGCCACTCATTGCTTTATTCATTTTGTGGGTTAATTATTGATTAAGCCTAAGGTTTTCATCAGTCAACGCATCGACTACGTTCCCGCCTTGTGTGGAACGCACGACCGACAATTATTTTCGTTGTTATCAAATGACGCCGTTGCCGGGGAGCAACGTCACGTAGTTGGAGCTTATTTTGTTTTGTATGATATCTCTTGTTCATTCATCTATATATTTATATAGTCATTTATTTATTTTCATTATTATTTGATATTATTGATTGACTGTTCTGACCACTCGCTTTGTTTGTCTTTGATGCGAGGGACCGCTGCGTGAAGGAGGACCTCTTTGGAGGACCGGTGCACCCAAGCAAGGTAGAGTCAACCTTTCTTGCTCAATTGACAAGAGAGAGCATCAGAGGAAGATAGAGATGAATTTTTGCAGACAGTCTACTTTTCCACATTTTATTCATTATGTATATTCATGTGAGAGAGTGACTCTATAATTGTAATAATTCAGGACTCCCAGAGACACTCTGACTTCCCGAGGTCCATTACTTCAGGAATTGTTCCCTTGGGGGCCTCGACAATTTTGACGCTTCTTTTTCGCTTTTTATTTTATTTATATTATTTTGTGTAAATAAGCCTTAGCTTAGGAATTGCTTGATCGATAGATTATGGTACAAAGCCTTAATATATTTGCATGTACCTATAGACATGTGCTTGGACTTAATCAAACAATAATTGCTATTTATTTGGATTTGAGATCGAGCGTCGAGAGAAGTGCTATACAATGCTTGCAGGTTCTGTTGTGGCGGACATCGATGCACTCCAGAGACTGGACTTTTGGATCTCGCTTCTGAATATTTAGCATTTTGTGCTTCACGATAATAGCAGTTACTATCCTAGGGCGATTTCATTGGCTTGCATCTCATATAGTTTAGGCTTTCAATTATGTCTTGCATCCCACATGGAGAGAGCTGGGAACCGCTATAAGTCTTCTGACTTTGCATGCATCACCGTTTTCTGACTTGCATGGATTTTCTGAACTTCTCCCTCTGATTTTGATCACCTAGGATGCTATGCATTGAAAAACAACCACAAAAGTGATAAATAAAATAAAATCGGGACTGCTAACCATACTTGATCTCTAAAATAAAATGTAATGGATTCCTTGGATTGGGTAGAGCAACCCCCTCCTTGTTTGCGCATTTTATTCCTACGTACACGCTAAGGATTAGTGCCCAAATCCCAAGCCTATCTTCGGTGTGTACAACTCTTTGATGATCACCTCACTCTAAAATCGACAAGATAAAAAGACCACATCTCGCTCTTCACCGTGTTGAGTAGGTGAATTGGGGGTTTGTTTTGTGTATTAATGGTGGCTTGGAGCCCATTTGCATTTTTCATCTCTTTGAGTTTTACAGTCCCATCCGCGTGAGTCATCTTTTTCATCTTTGAGTCTTCTACCTCTCTTATACACACATTTCCTCATTTGCATCTAGTCGTGATATTGGGTCTTGAACTTCAACGTCTAAGCTGGATTTTGCAGCTTTCTCCTTTCCCATATCATCCATATCTAGTCCGGTTCAAGGAGACCCTATCCGTGAACCACAATTTTGACTGTGTTCACTTTCATCTCTCTCGCTCTCCTCGTATCCCGTATATCATCTCTTCTTCTACCTGGGATTGCTGTGCTTAGAGGAGTAGCCTGTATCGAGGATTATGATTTACATTTGAAAAAGACGAGCATGTTCGAGGACATTGAGATTGCTGAGATTGGTGAGCTACACTTGGTGGATCTGACTTGAGATTTGTGCATAACTATTATTGAGGATTTTGATGATGCATGACTATTAGGTGTGATTATTATTTGAACATTTTGACCGCACACACCAGATTGAGGATGTGATGAATTCTAATGATTTGATGAAGATTCCATGCACTTTAATTGTTCTATCCGTTTTGAGGTTCCACGCATCTTGATTTTGAGAATTTATTGATTATTCTGATTTGGACTTCCCAGCAAAGGTGTGCGGAACCCACATGATGTCTCTCATCTTCTTGATTGACCCATCCCCAATATCCTGCTTTTATTATCCACCTGTGGCACTTTAAGGATTCCTGATTATCTTTTGTGCCATATCAGCTAGATTGGATTGACTTGAGGGACTTATTGTGATTGATATGATTATTCATCCCTCTATGATCTTATGCCCTCATGATTATTGCTTGATTGATTGATATTGAGGACATGAGATGTGATGCCATCTATCCCATGCCTTGATTGACCTAGTTTGCATCATCTCCCCGAGAACTATCGGTGGGAGGATGCAACAGCTTCTATACGATCGATTTCATTCACTAACTATTCCTCCACCTTTGTTGGAGCCTGAAAGCGTATCATCTGGTTTGACTGATTAGCCTTCATGTCTGAATATGTGCCTGATATGTCGGTGCACGAGGCCAATTCCATGGACTCCTTTGAGTCTTCTTTCCTTGACGGTCCTCGCAAGGATGAGCCTCCGCGTTTCTTATTATTCCCTTCCTAGTTCATAGAGCTCTCCGAGGGTTATCTACGAGAGACTATGATGGTAGACGATCTGTCGCCTACCGAGACCACCTCTGCAGATCTGTTTGATGGATCCAGTTCCTTCGAGCCCTCTCTCCTTGACGACCCTTGCAAGGACGAGACCTGATCTGACTATTCACTTCTTAGTTTGCATATTCCTTGAGGGCTATCTGCAGGAAAATGTGACTATTTACGCTCGGTTCCCCTTGATGATTGTGTCTCCTTTCTCTTGGAACACGGAACCGGGTCGTCTGATATCTTACAGTCCCACTGCCTTGTTATTTATCGGATCTACTTGATATTGGGACCATTACACTTAGAATCCTTTAAGTCTGCTCTCCTTGACGGTCCTCGCAAGGATGAGTCATTCTGTTCTAATTACTCAGTGACGGTCCTCGCAAGGATGAGTCCTCTCATTGACTACAATGTATTACTCCCTGATGGTTATCTGCGGGAGGATACATCATTTTGTTGTTACTCGGCTTCATTTCTGGTGTCTCCCATCTGTTGGAGCACGAAGCTGAGTCTTCTGCTTGGTATCGGTCTCCCCTCTAGTTGTGTCTCCTCTCTGTTGGAGCACAGAGCTGAGTCCTCTGATTATTCTGAGATCTTTGAGTCTGCTCACCTTCAAGACCCTCACAGGGTTGAGCCATGACTTCTGGTGTTCAGTGTGTCCCTATATTTCCGACTTTATGATCACCAGATATCATGCCGCTACATTGAGAATCTCCTGCTTTTAACCTTTCATATCTTTTGGAGATTTTGAGTGACTGGAGGGGCCTGCACTTTTCCTTCCCCCTCCAAGTCTTACGGTATCAGCTCCGCTCACTCATTCCTTTCTTATGAGCCGATGTTCTGATTCATGCTACTGGTACATGGTTTAGTTTTTGATCTCTTATCCCCGGTAGATGACACCCACTTGATTGCATACCTGGGTGTATTTTCACTTTCTAACTTTGTCCTCGTTCTCTCAAGGAGACGATGACGAGAGCACGGTATTCACCTGTCAGATAACATCCTGCACTTCACCAGTCTACCTTGTTGTATATATGTGTTTCGTATTTCATTCATTCTTTCTCTCATATGTTACGTGTACCCCAAATCATGCACCATATCTTTATGCCTGTACTTAGGACGTACCTTGCCCTTAGCACACGTTGCGTTGTTCTTTCTTCATTCTATTTCATCACCCCTGTCGTTGCTTATACTTAGGGATCCTTCACCCTAAGTATAGGGGGAGTGACGCGTATATTCTCCACTATCTTGTCATAAATCTGTATACATCTTTTCTTCTTCTTTTCTTCTTTTCTTCTTTTCCTTTTCATTTTTTCATTTTCTACAAAAAAGGTGTCGCCCCTTTTTGTTAGTTTTCTGTACTCAAGACATGCTTTGTCCGAAGTATAGGGGGGTGTGCACCCCTGATTCATTCATTCTTTCATCCCCTCCACTGTATCCTCTCTCGTTGATTTGCTCTGCTATACTTAGTGATATCTTACCCTAAGTATAGGGGGAGACAACCCGTGCTGTGATCTGTTTCTTCCCACCCTTGATCTTCCTTGCTTTGTGTACAGTCTGTGATACTTAGGATTATTTAATCCTAAGTGTAGGGGGGGATGGTCACCTTCTTCTTCGTTTATCTCTTCATTCTTTCATTTCGTATTCTTTTAGTCGTTGTAGTATAGGATTTTCTATACTCAGTACGAGTTAGGTCTTCTCTTTCTCTTTTCGATCTATGAGGACATTGCTCATGCTAAGTATGGGGGGTCGTATATACTCTATATATACTTTAGGTATAACTCGTACTTTCATTTAATTATTAATAAATATGGCTAAAAATACTAAATAATTCACTAATTCATTTAATAACGTTTTTTCCTCAAATTAATTTTGTATATATTGATTAATAAATCAAGTTAAAAATATTTTTGCAAAATGATTTGAAAAATGGTGTCACCCATTTGGAAAACTTTTTGTGAAATATTTTCAACCTTTGTAAAAATATTTTGAATTGCAAAAATTCTTTTTTTGTGTGAAATAAAGGATTTGAAAACCTATTTGCGAATGAGTTTTAAAATGTTTGTAAAAATATTTTGAAAAATGTATATATATTGTTTGAAAAATCTTTGCAAAATGGCTTTCAAATGTTTGTAAATGTTTGCAAAAAATTATTGTGTACCGTAGTTTTCAAAATTATTTCCAAATAAATTTGAGGAATAAATTCATCATTAAAATAGGAATAAAATGTGTATATAAATAAAATCCTTTATCAATTGTACATATATACCTATAAAATAACCATTAAAATTTGTAAATTCTTGAAAATTCTTAAGTCTTGTAAATAAATAAAAAAAGCATGCCTGTGTAAATAGATACATATTTTATACTTTGTGTCCCAAAATTCTTTTTATTTTCAAAATTCTTTATGAAAAAAATCTTTTTGTTATCAAAATTCATTGAAAAATTGCATCATTCTTTCTACATTGTACATAGCATTTGCATAGCATTCAGATTCTTTGCTTGGTTGGACCTTACTGCACCTAACTGCAATGGATCCTTTTGGGAACTAGTTTAAGGCACTTTAGGTCTATTCAGACTTAATTCTTTGAGACTCAGGGCTGGGTTCAAGTTACCGCAACTAACTAATTATAACTTTTCGAGACACACACATGACTCTTGTCGGCCATGACCAAACTTGGACAATTGTACCTTTCACTTGGCTTAACTCAGTTGGAGTGGTAAGGGGGTTGGATTTGCCGGTCTGAGACGCACACGGGTGGAAACATTCGTCCTCATCTAGGGAGGGAAGTTCACCCCAACCTGGTCTAGTTACAATGAAGTCTAAAGATAGGAGAGTGTGGGTTGCAATAAAGTTTCAAAAGAGGGATAGTCTTCTGGCTCAAGAGGAAAAAGTCCTTATGTAAATGTTGCTGTAAATAGTATTTCAAAAAAAACCAAAAAATGGATAGGCTTGAAAATGAAAAAATGCCTGTCGGAGTATGTATATATGTTGTATAGAAAATAAGCAAGCTTGAGCATCAAAGTTATACCATGTGAGCCTGCAGCTGGATGACTTGACTACACTAGACATGCATCCCGGGATAGGTAGCTATACTGGCTACCATCCATTCATTTCTTCACCTCCTCCTCTTGAGTTGGATGCCACTTGAACGTAGATGGGAATACCCTGCTCCTCGAGGACAGAGTGCTGGATTGGGGAATCATTGGGTTGTCATTCTGGAGAAGTCAATTCCTTTGTCATTTCAGTTGGGGAGAACCACTATCACTTACACCATACAAGTCAGCTTCATAGTCATAAGGGTTTGCATATGATGTAGGCTTGTTCTGACCTGTCTATTGAAGTGATTTGAATCGAGTTCTGTGACTCTCGAGGGATGTTGTGTTTTAAATTTGGTTTCCGACCAGGTTCCGCACACATTTTCACATCAAGGTCTAACTTGAGCTCCAAACTTTGATTTTATATAGACAAGTTTAATAATTGAATTCAATTCCAATTATTATTTATCCTTTCCTTTTCTTTTCTTCTTTATTCTTTTTGATACTTATTGCATAAGTGTTTGCTAGGGATTAGCAAAGGCAAGTATAGGGGGGTGATGAATCTTCATTTCATCACCTTTATTCTATCATTTTGGCCTATAAAACCCTATCTAATGCATGTAAATAACATTAATTTGTACAAAAAAGCATCCAATATTTATTACATTTATTATGTAAATAATACTGTTTTCAATGCCAAAATTATAGAATAAAGAGAAAAAAGAAAAAGGAATAAAATATTGAAAATATTTTATGACCCTAATCCTTGAGTCCAAGTCAAGAATTGAGATGGTCGACAAGGAATAAAGTAGGGGGAGATAAGGGCAAGAAATAGAACAAAAATGCCATTTATTTTTTCTTTAATTCTGCATTTTTGACACCTATTTTATTCTTCATTATTTATTCATCAAATGAAGAAACTTTGAACATAAAAGTTGTAGATAATAATGTAAATAAAAATACAAAATTGAGTTTGAACGAAAATAATATACAGAGTTCATTTTATACACAAAATAAAAAGCCGAAAACCTAACTTCACAGACCCATATCTTTCAAATAAAAACTCAAAATATATCAAAATCACCTATAATTGTATATAACCTTCACGAGCTATTTAATGATGGTGGTTTTATATTTTTTGGAGTTACTTTGTGAAAGCTTGTTTTTGACCCTTATTGTACATTCTACCCATTAAAATATTCATTTTATTCATCCCTTATTATTTATACAAATTCATATTTTTATAACTTTGTAAATATTATCTATAACATATGTGCATGCTAAAACTAGAATAAAACCAAAAGGAAAATGGAAAAAAATAAAATAAGTCTATGTATTTATATAGGCAAAACACCTATGATTAGACCTGTATATAAATAAAAGGGGAAACTTATTCTTTAATTCTTTATATTTTTTTATAATATTGTAAATATTGTTTATATTATATTAAAAATACAAATCAAAACACATAGGTAAAATACCTATAAATATACATACATAATATACATATCTATTTATTTAAGTGTACAAATAACAACATAAAAATAAAATAAAAATATATTTATACTCAAAAAATAAGTTATACATATTTAAAATAAAATAATAAAATAAAATATACAAAATAAAAATAAAAATGTACAAACCATAGCTGAATATGCCTATAAATACACTAATAAAAATTAACTACTAATAAATAAAGCTAAATAAATAAATAAAAATCATAATAAAATACTACATAAAATAATAGACATTTTATTTTTTATACTTGAAAAATAACAAAATCATTTATTATTTATAAATAATTATTCTTTAATAGATCTGGCTGTTTTTTCCTTA
Organism: Ottelia alismoides; assembly: GCA_037367405.1. Lineage (NCBI taxonomy): Eukaryota > Viridiplantae > Streptophyta > Magnoliopsida > Alismatales > Hydrocharitaceae > Ottelia > Ottelia alismoides. Next base: position 648,307 of record JAZKJV010005738.1, read on the forward strand.
TGCGTCTGAGCTGGACCAATCAGCACGCTCCGCTTGTTGACCTTGGTCAACTTGACCTCGAGCCATCTGAAGTGATGTGGACCTGTCTTCTCCCCGATTTTGTGCCCTTTTTCTCGGTTGATCTATCGATCAATCGCCCTCAATGTCTTCTTGACATTTGATTACCACTCATTGTACATCTACGCCCAACCTATAAATACATTGTGTATAGCGTTGATTCTTTGATTTCTGTCGGTCAAATAAGGGTGCTCTAACGTTTATAAATAAACACCTCCACCTCCATTTACAAATTTGGTCATCTTCAACACCATACACCCGTGACTCGGCTAAAGTGAGGACTCCACGTGACAGGTGGAGCAACCCGTGACAGGTGGAGCAACCCCTGAGCTTGCGACAGTCGATGGAGGGTGGAGGTGCACCCAAGGCGGCCAACTCCGGCCAACTTTGCTCCTTGGTCCACAGACCAGGTTTGAGATGCGCCATTCCCATTTCTAGGTAAATTTTAATTCCAACATTTCATTCATGTCGATAGTGTAGTAATTAGGTCGTAGACTTAGTGTAATTAGGTTAATTCGTAGTTCGCCGGAGCTCTGCTCTGACGAACTTTTCCACCATGTTCCGCCAGTTCTCTGACCCGCCTTCCACCTCACTTTCCTTCCCCTCTCGTTTCCCTTTGCCCATGCCCCTCATTTCGCCCGGATCCCTATTGGATCTGGAGATCAAGGTCTCCACCTTCATCCTTCACTAGAGACCTCCGCCCCGACTCTTTACGCTCCATTCCCCCTCTCTCAAACGTTAGGTCCCTTTGTTTTCTTGTATTTGTGCTAGCCATGCAGGTGCCTCCATGCGTAAGCGTTGATCGAAGATATTTTGTTGAAGACCTTGGTACCTGGAGCTCCTATTTTCTCAGAGCCCACTCACCGTCGTCTGAGCTCCGACATGCCCCCCTGAAGAATGCATCTGAAGCGGATGAGCCCAATCTCCATTTTGACTCACCTCCGAGCCCTCCTGATGGCCGGAACAACCTAGGAAGGCAGGTTGAAACTCGCCCCAGGCGAGTTCTTGACTTGTTCTTCCGACGGCCACTTCTCGGTCGTCGGATCTTCTTACTGCTCCAGGTTGATCGTCAACCATCAGATCGAGCCATGTTTCCACCATCCGATCTTCTCTGCCGGTCTGATCCAGTCCGTAGAAGGCGAATCGTCATCCACCGTTGCTAGGGTGACACAAGTATTAGTGAAAGGATCCCACCCGTTCGCCTATGCCTTATTTGGGGTAATTTGCATATATACCCCTGCCTTTTTTGTAATTATTTATTACTTATGTAAATAAAAGTTAATGTGCTAAATAGTTTGGATATTTTGCTACTAGGCCTCTGTATTTATTTTATTTACATTTGGGTCCTGTCCATGTCACCTCATGTGCTGTCCAACCTGAGGTGGTGAAATTGCATGTATACCCCTACGGGTTTGTGTATTTATAAAAAGTCCAATAACTCGAAATTAATGTGGTATATTTTTGTAAAAAATGCTGAGAGGCCCCTGAACTTTTTTATTTGCATTTTGGTCCCTCCCAATGTGCATCACGTGTTGTGCCTAGGTGATTGGGGAAAAATTGCAAAGTAAACCCTAACATTTTTGTACATTGTAAATTAGTCTTTAAAAATTAAAAAAATGTTTTATTATGTTGGGTAACTTGCATATGTTCCCCTAGACTTTATTTTATTTGCAGTTATGCCCCTGCTAGGGCATGTATTTTTGTAGCTTTTTCCATTTATTAAAAATAACTAACTTGCTCCTAAAAATCAACAAAATAGAATTAGATGCTCCATGCTTGTACTTCACGCCACATGTCCGCTTTGCATTTTTTTTTGCATTTAGTCTATTCATTAAAATTAAAAAGGAGCCTAAATAATCCCTGTCTAATTTATAAAATACCCAAAAATATAAAAATATTTTGAAAAATTCCAATATATATATATATAGTATATTTTAGCATTTATTGAGTCTAGAAAATAAAAACCCATAAAAATGGAAAAAGAAAATGATAAAAATCAGAAAGCTCCAAAAATTAACAAAAAATATAAAAATTCTACAAAAATACCAAAAATACGTTTTTCTACTTTATAATTATCTAAATATTATTACTTATATTTTAAAGTTAATTTGGGTAATTTTGGAATTATTGTCTATTTTTAAAACCCAAATCAATTTTAGATTATTCATTAAACCATTATTAGGGATAATTTTGACTTTAAAAATACATAAAAATTTGCAAAAATTCCAGAAAAATAACAAAAAAATAGAAAAAATATGAAAATCACAAAAATATCTTATTTACTTTATTTTGAGTTTTTACACATTGATGTATTTATAGTATCTACATATATATCTTATATAGTATTTATACATATACATATATATTATATTTACATCAAAAAGGAATATAAAAAAATTGAAAAATATAAAAAGAAAATACAAAATTATAACATCAAAAATAAAATATATAAATTTATAAAATTAAAAACCCACAAAAAAATAAAAAATTGATAAGAGATAAAAGACAGAATTTTTGTGCATTGTATTTTGCCTCCTCCTCCCGTTTGCTCCCAGTGTTCAACCTCTACACTTGCTTACACCTATACACAATTGCATGTAGAGTTATAATAAATTTTAACTCAACATTTTTGTCATTCATTGCTGTATTCATATTGTTGGTTAATTGTTGATTATACCCGAGGTTTTTATCGATCAACGCATCGACTGTGTTCCCACCATGTGTAGAATGCATGACCGATGATTATTATTACGTTTATCAATGTTCATGCTTTTTGGTGGAAGCTTGGACCATTATGGTAATATTTGTATTTGGTGGCTTCTTCTTTGAATTGGCTTGTAATGTTGCTTGGAGTGCATCAATCTTTTTGTGCCTCGATGGATATAGCATCTTTTCATTCTGTCCATTTTTTGAGGTCCTGGAAAAAATTATTCCAGCAGATCCTTTCCTCATCTGAAGCATTATTTCAACCCCAATCTCTCCCATCTTTAGACATCAACGCCACTAGACAAGGATGAAAATGCACCACTAAAATGGAATGCCCTTCGTAACCCCATGCAAGTTGAGCTAAGTGCAAAGTGCATGTGTCCAAAATGGGTTCACTGATGAAGAGTTGAACGGATCACACCACGTGTTCTACTTAGGCACGTTTAAGTTGACTTCCCAAACATGGTCTCATGAGACTCAAAGATTTAAGTCTATGACCTGAAGAATCTTAATTCCAATTCCTAACTAGGCTCCTTATAATGAGAGTTAAAGGCTATAATCACGCTCCATCCTTTAATCTATTCCCAATCTTTAGTTTTAGAATCAAACTTATTCTGAAAAATGCTAATGCAAATGCAACCATGTTTTTGTGAAGTATATTTTTTGAATTTTACTCATTTTTATGGATTTTAGGATTTTGTATTTTTTTTATGAATTTTAGGACTTTGTACTTTTTATAATTTTTTTTAAATTCTTATAAACAAGTTTATGTACAAGAATTTTACAAGATAAATTACCCATATTTTATTTGAATTAAATAACTGCTGTATTTTACAAATTTAATATACAAAGAATTTTACAAGAATTAAATGATTTTATACATATTTTAATAAATAGGATTTTAAATAAGTATTATACATATTTTAAATACACATTTTAAATCAACAACAACAACAAAGCCTTTCCCACAATTAAGTAGGGTCGGCAACTGATGAACGTCAAATTCGCCTCTATAATAATGTGTAATTATGCTATAGTACAGGAGGCGAATTTGGTTCAGCAAAAACCACAGAATTTGAATGCTGTGGAATATTTATACTTGGCAAGTGTACCAAGGTCGAACACAGGGACACGACAGCCTAATGTGTGTATTGAATTTCGATTCATGAAGGCATAATGTCAATTAATTTCAGTTTCAGGTCCATATGCAAATTATGATGCACTATGCTATTTACAAGGCGATGCCATGATGCATGCCGTTTTTATTTTGTTTTTATGCAAGTTAAAATGATGTATGGGCAAATAATGCAAGAGAATATGCAAGATGAATAGAATATCAGAATTATACCCTAAAATATGAACAACGCAATAAAGAATGAAATTAGAGTCAATTTGAACACATCATTAAAAATCGGTCATCAAATCAAGCAAGATAAGTAGAGCATGGTCCCATTTTCACATAAAAAAAACACTTAGATTAAAACAGTGTCAAATGAGACAAATAAGCATGCTAAAATGTAGAGGACAACACAAGGATCAAAACGACACTAAAATCATGCAATTTGGACCTACGATGCTCAAGTTATGCTAAAAATAGTGCAAGGGCATAATTGTAATAAAAATGCAAGGAAATAAAAGGATAACTATTACATTTAGGTCCCTGGAAGGACCTAAATGTAATTCATAAAAAATGCCTGGGGTCCTATGCAATTTTCCCAATGCGTACAGGGACCTATTTGCAATTTCAAAAACCTTCGAGGGCTTCCCTGTAAAATACCCAGGCACGCACATGAGGCACGTGCCTGGGGACCAAAATGCAATTCTTTAAAACTTCCTGGTCTTTTCTGCAATTTACCAAACACCTCACGTGCGCTGTACGTGAGGGGCTAGGCTCGGGAGGAGGCTCGTGTTCGGGTCCACGTGGCATCTGTCTGTGGTTCGGATTGAAGCTCGGATGACTCGAGCCTATTGGTCTGGAGGGGAGGCTCAGGCTGCCACGCGTCTTTATCTCGACCGTCCGATCAGGTGGATCGGACGGAGGCTGTAGCACCTTCTTCCTCCGCGACCCACCGGAGTAGGCGGGGCTCCGGCGAGGTCGATGGAGCTCCGCCGCCTGCCGCAGACACACCTGATGGTCGGAGAAGCTAGCTGGGGACGCCGCGAAGACGATGGGACTCCGGCGATGCTCCAAGGCTGATCGGAGCTGCGAGTTGAAGAAGCATCATCGGAGGAGAAGAGCGTGAAGATGCTCAGGTCTAAACTCCGGCCATTGAACCTGCAAAGGTCAGAGGAATAGCCGAAGCGTGCGCGTGAAGGTGTTATGAGTGAGCTGAGGGCCGTGGGGTGACTGGAAGCGGGGGCCTGGGGTCTCCTTCCCCGACAACGGCGCCATTTGATGAACGCCATATTCGCCTCTATAATAATGTGGAATTATGCTGTAGTACAGGAGGCGAATTTGGTTCAGCAAAAACCACAGACATTGAATGCTGTGGAATATTTATACTTGGCAAGTATACCAAGGTCGAACACAGGGATACGGCAGCCTAAAGTGTGTATTGAATTTTGATTTATGAAGCTCAATGCGGTTTAATCTCAATTTCAGGTCCATATGCAAATTATGCAAAATACAAGGTGATGCTAGGATGTATGCAATTTTTTTATTTTGTTTTTATGAAAGTTATAAAGTGATGCATGGATGAATATGCAAGAGAAAGTATTTACAGATTAAAGACTACAATTATACCCTAATATTATGAGCATCAAAATATAGAATGAAATTAGGGTCAATTTGAATACATCATTAAAAATCGGTCATCAAATCAAGCAAGACAAGTAGAGCATGGTTCCATTCTTCACATAAAAAAATCACTTAAATTAAAACAGTGTCAAATGAAATAAGTAAGCATGCTAGAATGTAGAGGATGAAACAAGGATCAAAACGACACTAAATCATGCAATTTGGACCTATGATGCTCAAGTTATGCTAAAAACAATGCAAGGGCATAATGGTAATAAAAATGCAATAAAATAAAGGGATAAATATTGCATTTAGGTCCCTGGAGGGACCTAAATGCAAATAAAGGAAACCGCCTGGGCCCTTCTGCAATTTTGTAAACCATCAAGGGCCTCCCTGTAAATTACCCAGGCACGCACGTGAGGCACGTGCTTGGGGACCAAAATGCAAATATATATTCTTCCGGGGTCTTCTCTGCAATTTACCCAGGCCTCACGTGCGGTGCACGTGAGGACCCAGGCTGGGGAGGCGACTCAGCCTCGGGACCACGTGGCATCTACTAGAGGTTCGGAATGAGGCTCGGTAATACCCGAACCTGTAGGCATGGAAGAGAGGCTCGGATGCCACGCGTCTTCATCATACCCGTCCGATCCAGGAGAACGGACGGTATATGTAACTTGTCTCTCCGCCGTGGCCCACCGGAGGAGGCTGGGCTCCGGTGAGCTCCCTAGAGCTCCGCCAGTCTTCGCGAGGTCCTCCGAAGATCGGAGAAGGAAGCTGAGGCCCTCGTGAAGGAGATGGAGGTGTTGCGGACCTCCAGAGGCGATTAGATCAGTCAGTCGATGCAGAGCCACCGGTGGCGGAGCTGATGGCCGGAGACGATTTGCAAGCTCCGATCATTGAAGTTCCTGCAAGGTTAGATAGCCGAAGCGTGCGCGCGGAAGGTGCTTGAGTGCTTGTGAGGTGAGTGGTGGCCTAAGGGTGGTCGAAAGTGAAGGCCAAGGCTCCTCCTCCGGCAAGGTGGAGGAGGAGATGCGTTGGAGCGGTTGGGGGTCTGGAGAAGGGGAGGGGTGGTCGGCGAAGGTCGGGGTGGTTGGGCGAAGCTTATGAGCTGATCGGATGGAGGTGAGGGCGACAATTGGCGGAGGGATAAATTCAAGAAAACGAATTAAAAACAGGGCACCTCGCCAGAGCGAGGTGTGGCGGAGGAGGAGGCCTGGGCTGAGCACCGTAGGTGCTCGGGGTCTTCGCCCAGGGTACGCGGCCGGCGCACGGAGCTCGGTGGTGGCCAGAGGCACACTGAAACACGGCTGAGGCACCGCGGGTCTACACCAGATGATAACCATCTTTGCCTCGACATCCCGCCCTCTCCGCTGTCACCGGAGGGGCGGGGGAGGCAAGGCTAGGGCCCAATTTGGTGGACGAGGGCTTCCGGTGACGGCGGTGGGGGTTTTATAGGTGAAGAAGGTTGGACGTTACAGAGGTGTGGAGCGATTTTGAACGAGGTGTTAATGGAGAGGGGGGTAACGGCGAGGGAAGTGGATGGTGGCGCGAGGAAGGGAGGAGATCGGGCTAAGTGGAGGAGCGTTTAGGAGCTCGAGGGGATGGTCGGGGCATCGGCCAAAAAAGGAAGGGTGCGGTGGTGCCGCGGTGAAACGACTGGAGGCGAGGGGGTTACGGAGGAGAACGATGATGGTGAGCCGTTGGATCGTACGATCTAACGGTTAGAAGGGGTACGCTGGTGGAGGGATGGGATCGGATCAAAGATCTGATCTTGCGGTGGAGGCTTAGGCGCTAACGAGTGGTTGTGATGGAGAGTTGGAGAAGATCGTCCGGTGGAGATTGGAGGGGTGACGTGGAGCGTTGGCCACCGTAGGATGGGCGTGTGATCAAACGGTGGAGATTAGAGGGAGACGTGGCAGATGGAGGGCCGTTGGATGGGTGCTGGATCGAGTGGCTGAGGAATAGGCAGAAGTGGGTGGTCTTGATTAGATCTGGGAGTCAGATCAACGACTGAGGAGTGGAGCGGGGTGAACAGTGAGGATGGAGGCGGGGATGGCGTAATCCAACGGCCTAGGAGAGGGCCGGGTGGCGGGAGATGAAGCAGCCACGTGGGCGGCCCAGAGGGCGCCACGTGACCCAATCAGAATAAATTAAACATAAATACAAAGAAAAATGTAAAAGAAATAGTTAGAGGCCGAATTTGGAAAAAGTCAGGCATAAAAGTTGCTTGTCTCAATGAGATCTACAACTTTCATGTTGGTCAAAAAGCCAAAAGAGGTCATCTGTACAAAAGCTATTTTGGGGGTATTTTTAAGGGGATAAAAACACCAAGTTTGTGGTTTTGATTTGTTTTTGTATTTTTTATCTTTTTAAGGGTTAGTGATTTATAGACAAGTTATCTACCTAATATTCAGGGGTTTTTGAGTGATAAAATAGATACAGAAAAATAAGGGAAATTAAATACAACTAATTATAGGTTAATTATACACAATATAGTACAAGATAAAATCAAAGAATTAAAGGTGATTTTATTGGATTAATTAAGACAGGGGTTTTAATAGAGAGTTTTTAGCATGATGAATACGAGATTCATCATACCCCTATACTTAAACTATGCTCGTCCTCGAGCATCTAAAGAATAAAGGAGTCAGATTAATTCCTGACAGTGCGCGTGAGAAATTCAAGGCTTGATCTTCCGAAGACCCTTGACCTAAGTGATCCTAAAATTCTGGGTTTATCCAATCCTTAGTCAGAAGGAATCCAACTTCTCTGATTATCAGACTCTCATTTTGTACATATAATATAAGGGTATGATATTTAGTGTACTGCATTTCATGAGAGCCGAGTCGATGCATCACCCAAAGTTCCAGTCCCAAATATCTTTCTCTAGACCTAATCCTCAATACTAGGGAATAAGTATGTTCTTGCTTCAGTCCACCGTCTCATTAGTTTGTCAGACTTTGAAATGTTGATGGACGGCCAGATGATGGAGGTACTGGAATTGTGTCTAATTTTCTCACCCTCACATTGGAACAAGGGGCCTCTCGAGTGCCTTTTACTCAATACATGTATATTATTATTTTGTTGATCAATGTGTCCGTCAAGAGAGTTGGAGTCGTCTGCACTTGTTTTTCTGGGAATACACCGGGGTGTGTCTTTTCTGAGTATCTAAGGTACCTTCGACACCCAGACTTGTATCGCTTACGATGCAGGGCCCTTTTTGTGGTGTCAGCCTGACTCCTTGGTCCTATTTAGCACTTGGTCCAAGTGGACACTTTGAAAATGTTTGGGAGCGCTTGCCATTGGTGGAAGCTCATTTGGAATTTGACTTTGGATTTAGAGATTTTCTTTGACATTTCATTTCTTTTGTTGGCTAGCTCCACTGCTTTTACCAAGAGATTGGCGCACACTGATCAACAAATTCCTTTAAGTTTCATCACACCCTGGCACTTTTAGGTAAATATCAAAGAGATAGCATATGAATCTTGTTCACATACTGGCTAGGGTTTTGTAGACACTCAGGTTTTCTGAAGCCGTCATTAACTTTATCCCATCCTCGAATATCATTAGATCGGATCTAAACTCAACTCTCTGGTCCTAGTTCCTCAAGTGATATCTCATCTCAGCTCATCAATCATGCAGTTGTGGAAGCGACTGTGCTGATCATATTTTCTTAAAGGTAGAGATGAAGAGTGCAATATAGCACTCAAATCTTTCAAACCAGAGGAGTGTGGATATTTAAGTCATGAAAACCCTAATGACTAAGGCATGTTAACTCAGACTCTCAAGATCCCAGAGATCCAGTGTCCTCAAAATCCTCAAGCCTTGTGTGAGTGTGAATGTGTCAGGAATACACCAATTTCCTTAGGTTAGTGATTTTTGTGTGATTTTTATCTTTTGCAAATTTTTATGGGTTTTAATTTTTTTATTTTTTATTTTTTTTATTCCTTGGATAGACAATGACTGGCCCAGGCTCAAATAAAAGTATACACTTTCAGCCAGTATGGGTGTAAGTACGGGCCGAGGCGCGTGTTACTTGATGACGGGGCCGTATGCGATGTCCTCTAAACCACCCACTCTGCTAAGGGAGACTGAGGTTCCCTCACTGAAAATGCCTACTAAACCTAGTAGTCAGAGTCAACCTCACAAGAAAGATTTCCAGTTTTTCAATTTTTTTAATACAGGAATATTTACAAAAATTAAACCCTCAATTTTTAATTTTTACAGGTTTTTACTCAGTTCATTAGTTTACCAAAACCCAGCCCGAAAAATAAAATTTTAAAAAGTTTTAAAAACATGAGCTAAGGCTTAAGTAATATACAATAATATACGGTATACCGTCCTATACTTAAAATTTGCTATGTCCTCATAGCACAAGTGCCATGAAGCCAAGGCTCGGTTCAAGTACAAGGTGATATAACGGAATTGAGGAGGAGGGTCCCCCTATACTTAGGCCAAAATCGGTCTAAGCACAAGAAGACAGAACGAGGAAGGGATGAATAGGCAGGTCCCCCCTATACTTAGGCTACAAATAGCCGAAGTAAAGTCTGTGTTTAGGGGGGATGTCTATGGTACAAGGGTGAGGGGGAGGGGGTTCGTGAAGAATAGATACACAAAGAGAGAGATAGAGATAGAGAGAGAGAGAAATATACAGGGGAAGGGTGGGGGTGAGTATGTGCATGTGCAGTGTAGGTGTGTGTGTGTGAGGGGGGATTTTTTTTTGTGTACAATATGCAAGACTGAAAACAAATATGCAGATGCAATGTTTTTTTTAGTACAAAATGCAATGCAAATTTGACTGATAAAAAATCTTAGAATTCTTCACGGCTTCTTTTGCGGCCTCTTCAGCTGAAGCTCCCGAATTCGCGCCTCCATGACGATCAGGCGTCCCTGATTTTCCTGGGCCCTGCCACAAAAGAGAAAAGTTAGAAACTCAGAGAAATTAAATCAGCAAATAATATGCACAGAAATGATGCATGAAATGAGGACCTAGAAATTACTGAATTAATTTAAAAAAAAATCAAAATTCAAAAACTAAGCAAAGCCGTATCCCCAGCAACGGTGCCATTTGATGAATGTCAAATTCGCCTCTATAATAATGTGCAATTATGCTGTAGTACAGGAGGCAAATTTGGTTCAGCAAAAACCACAGACTTTGAATGCTGTGGAATATTTATACATGGCAAGTGTACCAAGGTCGAACACAGGGATACGACAGCCTAATGTGTGTATTGAATTTCGATTCATGAAGGCATAATGTCAATTAATTTCAGTTTCAGGTCCATATGCAAATTATGATGCACTATGCTATTTACAAGGCGATGCCATGATGCATGCAGTTTTTATTTTGTTTTTATGCAAGTTAAAATGAGGTATGGGCAAATAATGCAAGAGAATATGCAAGATGAATAGAATGTCAGAATTATACCCTAAAATATGAACAACGCAATAAAGAATGAAATTAGAGTCAATTTGAACACACCATTAAAAATCGGTCATCAAATCAAGCAAGACAAGTAGAGCATGGTCCCATTTTTCACATAAAAAAATCACTTAAATTAAAACAGTGTCAAATGAGACAAATAAGCATGCTAAAATGTAGAGGACAACACAAGGATCAAAACGACACTAAAATCATGCAATTTGGACCTACGATGCTCAAGTTATGCTAAAAATAGTGCATGGGCATAATTGTAATAAAAATGCAAGGAAATAAAAGGATAACTATTACATTTAGGTCCCTGGAAGGACCTAAATGTAATTCACAAAAAACGCCTGGGGTCCTATGCAATTTTCCCAATGCGCGCAGGGACCTATTTGCAATTTCGAAAACCTTCGAGGGCTTCCCTGTAAAATACCCAGGCAAGCACGTGAGGCACGTGCCTGGGGACAGGACCAAAATGCAAATATATATTCTTCCGGGTCTTCTCTGCAATTTACCCAGGCCTCACGTGCGGTGCACGTGAGGACCCAAGCTCGGGAGGCGACTCAGCCTCGGGACCACGTGGCATCAACTGGAGGTTCGGGGCGAGGCTCGGTAATACCCGAACCTGTAGGCTTGGAAGAGAGGCTCGGATGCCACGCGTCTTCATCATACACGTCCGATCCAGGAGATCGGACGATATCTGTAACTTGTCTCTCCGCCGCGGCCCACCGGAGGAGGCTGGGCTCCGGTGAGCTCCCTAGAGCTCCGCCAGTCTTCGCGAGGTCCTCTGAAGATTGGAGAAGGAAGCTGAGGCCCTCGCGAAGGAGATGGAGATGTTGCGGACCTCCGGAGGCGATAAGATCGGTCAGTCGATGCAGAGACACCGGTGGCGGAGCTGATGGTCGGAGACGATTTGCAAGCTCCGATCATTGAAGTTCCTGCATGGTTAGATAACCAAAGCGTGCGTGCGAAAGGTGCTTGAGTGCTTGTGAGGTGAGTGGTGGCCTAAGGGTGGTCGGAAGTGAAGGCCAAGGCTCCTCCTCCAGCGAGGTGGAGGAGGAGATGGGTTGAAGCGGTTGGGGGTCTGGAGAAGGGGAGGGGTAGTCGGCGAAGGTCGGGGTGGTTGGGCGAAGCTTATGAGCTGATCGGATGGAGGTGAGGGCGACGATTGGTGGAGGGATAAATTCAAGAAAACGAATTAAAAACAGGGCACCTCGCTGGAGCGAGGTGTGGCAGAGGAGGAGGCCTGGGCTGAGCACCGTAGGTGCTCGGGGTCTTCTCCCAGCGTGCGCGGCCGGCGCACGGAGCTCGGTGGTGGACGGAGGCACACCGAAACACGACTGAGGCACCGCGGGTCTACACCGGACGATAACCATCTTTGCCTCGACATCCCGCCCTCTCCGCTATCACCGGAGGGGCAGGGGAGGCTAGGCTAGGGCCCAATTTGGTGGACGAGGGCTTCCGGTGACGGGGGTGGGGGTTTTATAGGTGAAGAAGGTTGGACGTTACAGAGGTGTGGAGCGATTTTGAACGAGGTGTTAATGGAGAGGGGGGTAACGGCGAGGGAAGTGGATGGTGGCACGAGGAAGGCGGGAGATCAGGCTACGTGGAGGAGCATTTAGGAGCTCGAGGGGATGGTCGGGGCATCGGCCAAAAAAGGAAGGGTGCGGTGGTGCCGCGATGAAACGGCTGGAGGCAAGGGGGGTTACAGAGGAGGACGATGATGGTGAGCCGTTGGATCGTACGATCCAACGGTCAGAAGGGGTACGCAGGTGGAGGGATGGGATCAGATCAAAGATCTGATCCTGCGGTGGAGGCTTAGGTGCTAACGAGTGGTTGTGATGGAGAGTTGGAGAAGATCGTTCAGTGGAGATTGGAGGGGTGACGTAGAGCGTTGGCCACCGTAGGATGGGCGTGTGATCAAACGGTGGAGATTAGAGGGAGACGTGGCAGATGGAGGGCCGCTGGATGGGTGCTGGATCAAGTGGCTGAGGAATAGGCTGAAGCGGGTGGTCCTGATTAGATCTGGGAGTCAGATCAACCGCTGAGGAGTGGAGCGGGGTGAACGGTGAGGATGGAGGCGGGGATGGCGTAATCCAACGACCTAGGAGAGGGCCAGGTGGCGGGAGATGAAGCGGCCACGTGGGCGGCCCAGAGGGCGCCACGTGGCCCAATCAGAATAAATGAAACATAAATACAAAGAAAAATGTAAAAGAAATAGTTAGAGGCTGAATTTGGAAAAAGTCAAAACATGAAAGTTGCTCGTCTCAATGAGATCTACAACTTTCATGTTGGTCAAAAAGCCAAAAGAGGTCATATGTACAAAAGCAATTTTGGGGGTATTTTTAAGGGGATAAAAACACCAAGTTTGTGGTTTTGATTTGTTTTTGTATTTTTTATCTTTTTAAGGGTTAGTGATTTATAGACAAGTTATCTACCTAATATTTAGGGTTTTTTGAGTGATAAAATAGATACAAAAAAATAAGGGAAATCAAATACAACTAATTATAGGTTAATTATACACAATATAGTACAAGATAAAATCAAAGAATTAAAGGTGATTTTATTGGATTAATTAAGACAGGGGTTTTATTAGAGAGTTTTTAGCATGATGAATACGAGATTCATCATACCCCTATACTTAAACTATGCTCGTCCTCGAGCATCTAAAGAATGAAGGAGTCGGATTAATTCCTGACAGTGCACGTGAGAAATTCAAGGCTTGATCTTTCAAAGACCCTTGACCTAAGTGATCCTAAAATTCTGGGTTTATCCAATCCTTAGTCAGAAGGATTCCAACTTCTCTGATTATCAGACTCTCATTTTGTACATATAATATAAGGGTATGATATTTAGTGTACTGCATTTCATGAGAGCTGAGTCGATGCATCACCCAAAGTTCCAGTCCCAAAGATCTTCCTCTAGACCTAATCCTCAATACTAGGGAATAAGTATGTTCTTGCTTCAGTCCACCGTCTCATTAGTTTGTCAGACTTTGAAATGTTGATGGACGGCCAGATGATGGAGGTACTGGAATTGTGTCTAATTTTCTCACCCTCACATTGGAACAAGGGGCCTCTCGAGTGCCTTTTACTCAACACATGTATATTATTATTTTGTTGATCAATGTGTCCGTCAAGAGAGTTGGAGTCGTCTGCACTTGTTTTTCTGGGAATACACCGGGGTGTGTCTTTTCTGAGTATCTAAGATACCTTCGACACCCAGACTTGTATCTCTTACGATGCAGGGTCCTTTTTGTGGTGTCAGCCCGACTCCTTGGTCCTATTTAGCACTTGGTCCAAGTGAACACTTTGAAAATGTTTGGGAGCGCTCACCATTGGTGGAAGCTCATTTGGATTTTGACTTTGGATTTAGAGCTTTTCTTTGACATTTCATTTCTTTTGTTGGCTAGCTCCACTGCTTTTACCAAGAGATTGGCGCACACTGATAAACAAATTCCTTTAAGTTTCATCACACCCTGGCACTTTTAGGTAAATATCAAAGAGATAGCATATGAATCTTGTTCACATACTGGCTAGGGGTTTGCTAACACTCAGGTTTTCTGAAGCCTTCATTAACTTTATCCCATCCTCGAATATCATTAGATCGGATCTAAACTCAACTCTCTGGTCCTAGTTCCTCAAGTGATATCTCATATCAGCTCATCAATCATGCAGTTGTGGAAGTGACTGTGCTGATCATATTTTCTTAAAGGTAGAGATGAAGAGTGCAATATAGCACTCAAATCTTTCAAACCAGAGGAGTGTGAATATTTAAGTCATGAAAACCCTAATGACTAAGGCATGTTAACTCAGACTCTCAAGATCCCAGAGATCCAGTGTCCACAAATTCCTCAAGCCTTGCGAGAGTGTGAATGTGTCAGGAATACACCAATTTCCTTAGGTTAGTGATTTTTGTGTGATTTTTATCTTTTGCAAATTTTGATGGGTTTTAATTTTTTTTATTTTTTTTATTCCTCGGAGAGACAATGACTGGCCCATGCTCAAATAAAAGTATACACTTTCAGCCAGTATGGGTGTAAGTACAGGCCGAGGCCCGTGTTACTTGAGGACGGGGCCGTATGCGATGTCCTCTAAACCGCCCACTCTGCTAATGGAGACCGAGGTTCCCTCACTAGAAATGCCTACTAAACCTAGTAGTCAGAGTTAACCTTACTAGAAAGATTTTCAGTTTTTCAATTTTTTTAATACAAGAATATTTATAAAAATTAAACCCTCAATTTTTAATTTTTACAGGGTTTTACTCAGTTCATTAGTTTACCAAAACCCAGCCCGAAAAATAAAATTTTAAAAAGTTTTAAAAACGCGAGCTAAGGCTAAAGTAATATATAATAATATACGGTATACCCCCCCTATACTTAAAATTTGCTATGTCCTCATAGCACAAGTGCCATGAAGCCAAGGCTCGGTTCAAGTACAAGGTGATATAGCGGAACTGAGGAGGAGGGTCCCCCTATACTTAGGCCAAAATCGGTCTAAGAACAAGAAGACAGAACGAGGAAGGGATGAATAGGCAGGTCCCCCCTATACTTAGGCTACAAATAGCCGAAGTAAAGTCTGTGTTTAGGGGGGATGTCTATGGTACAAGGGTGAGGGGGAGGGGGTTCGTGAAGAATAGATACACACACAGAGAGAGAGAGAGATAGAGAGAGAGAGAAATATACAGGGGAAGGGTGGGGGTGAGTATGTGCATGTGCAGCGTAGGTGTGTGTGTGTGTGAGGGGGATTTTTTTTGTGTGTACAATGTGCAAGACTGAAAACAAATATGCAGATGCAATGTTTTTTTAGTACAACATGCAATGCAAATTTGACTGATAAAAATTCTTAGAATTCTTCACGGCTTCTTTTGCGGCCTCTTCAGTTGAAGCTCCCGACTTCGCGCCTCCATGACGATCAGGCGTCCCCGATTTTCATGGGCCCTGCCACAAAAGAGAAAAGTTAGAAACTCAGAGAAATTAAATCAGCAAATAATATGCAAAGAAATGATGCATGAAATGAGGACCTAGAAATTATTGAATTAATTTTAAAAAAAATCAAAATTCAAAAATTAAGCAAAGCCGTATCCCCGGCAACAGCGCCATTTGATGAACGTCAAATTCGCCTCTATAATAATGTGTAATTATGCTGTAGTACAGGAGGCGAATTTGGTTCAGCAAAAACCACAGACTTTGAATGCTGTGGAATATTTATACTTGGCAAGTGTACCAAGGTCGAACACAGGGATACGACAGCCTAATGTGTGTATTGAATTTCGATTCATGAAGGCATAATGTCAATTAATTTCAGTTTCAGGTCCATATGCAAATTATGATGCACTATGCTATTTACAATGTGATGCCATGATGCATGCAGTTTTTATTTTATTTTTATGCAAGTTAAAATGATGTATGGGCAAATAATGCAAGAGAATATGCAAGATGAATAGAATGTCAGAATTATACCCTAAAATATGAACAACACAATAAAGAATGAAATTAGAGTCAAGTTGAACACATCATTAAAAATCAGTCATCAAATCAAGCAAGACAAGTAGAGCATGGCCCTATTTTTCACATAAAAAAACACTTAAATTAAAAAGTGTCAAATGAGACAAATAAGCATGCTAAAATGTAGAGGACAACACAAGGATCAAAACGACACTAAAATCATGCAATTTGGACCTACGATGCTCAAGTTATGCTAAAAATAGTGCAAGGGCATAATTGTAATAAAAATGCAAGAAAATAAAAGGATAACTATTACATTTAGGTCCCTGGAAGGACCTAAATGTTATTCACAAAAAATGCCTGGGGTCCTATGCAATTTTCCCAATGCGCGCAGTGACCTATTTGCTATTTCGAAAACCTTCGAGGGCTTCCTTATAAAATACCCAGGCAAGCACATGAGGCACGTGCCTGGGGACCAAAATGCGAATATATATTCTCCCGGGGTCTTCTCTGCAATTTACCCAGGCCTCACGTACGGTGTACGTGAGGACCCAGGCTCGGGAGGCGACTCAGCCTCGGGACCACGTGGCATCAACTGGAGGTTCGGGGCGAGGCTCGGTAATACCCGAACCTGTAGGCATGGAAGAGAGGCTCGGATGCCACGCGTCTTCATCATACCCGTCCGATCCAGGAGATCGGACGGTATTTGTAACTTGTCTCTCCGCCGCGGCCCACCGGAGGAGGCTGGGCTCCGGTGAGCTCCCTAGAGCTCCACCAGTCTTCGCGAGGTCCTCTGAAAATCGGAGAAGGAAGCTGAGGCCCTCGCGAAGGAGATGGAGATGTTGCGGACCTCCGGAGGCTATTAGATCGATCAGTCGATGCAGAGCCACCGGTGGCGGAGATGATGGCCGGAGACGATTTGCAAGCACCGATCATTGAAGTTCCTGCAAGGTTAGATAGCCGAAGCGTGCGTGCGAAAGGTGCTTGAGTGCTTGTGAGGTGAGTGGTGGCCTAAGGGTTGTCGGAAGTGAAGGCCAAGGCTCCTCCTCCGGCGAGGTGGAGGAGGAGATGGGTTGGAGCGGTTGGGGGTCTGGAGAAGGGGAGGGGTGGTCGGCGAAGGTCGGGGTGGTTGGGCGAAGCTTATGAGCTGATCGGATGGAGGTAAGGGCGACGATTGGCGGAGGGATAAATTCAAGAAAACGAATTAAAAATTGGGCACCTCGCCGGAGCGAGGTGTGGCGGAGGAGGAGGCATGGGCTGAGCATCGTAGGTGCTCGGGGACTTCGCCCAGCGCGCGCGGCCGGCGCACGGAGCTCGGTGGTGGTCGGAGGCACACCGAAACACGACTGAGGCACCACGAGTCTACACCAGACGATAACCATCTTTGCCTCGACATCCCGCCCTCTCTGTTGTCACCGGAGGGGCGGGGGAGGCTAGGCTAGGGCCCAATTTGGTGGACGAGGGCTTCCGGTGACGGGGGTGGGGGTTTTATAGGTGAAGAAGGTTGGAGGTTACAGAGGTGTGAAGCGATTTTGAACGAGGTGTTAATGGAGAGGGGGGTAATGGCGAGGGAAGTGGATGGTGGCGCGAGGAAGGCGGGAGATCGGGCTACGTGGAGGAGCGTTTAGGAGCTCGAGGGGATGGTCGGGGCATCGGCCAAAAAAGGAAGGGTGCAGTGGTGCCGCGGTGAAACGGCTGGAGGCGAGGGGGGTTACAGAGGAGGACGATGATGGTGAGCCGTTGGATCGTACGATCCAACGGTCAGAAGGGGTACGCTGGTGGAGGGATGGGATCGGATCAAAGATCTGATCCTGCGGTGGAGGCTTAGGCGCTAACGAGTGGTTGTGATGGAGAGTTGGAGAAGATCGTCCGGTGGAGATTGGAGGGGTGACGTGGAGCGTTGGCCACCGTAGGATGGGCGTGTGATCAAACGGTGGAGATTAGAGGGAGACGTGGCAGATGGAGGGCCGTTGGATGGGTGCTGGATCGAGTGGATGAGGAATAGGCGGAAGCGGGTGGTCCTTATTAGATCTGGGAGTCAGATCAACGGCTGAGGAGTGGAGCGGGGTGAACGGTGAGGATGGAGGCGGGGATGGCGTAATCCAACGTCCTAGGAGAGGGCCGGGTGGCGGGAGATGAAGCGGCCACGTGGGCGGCCCAGAGGGCGCCACATGGCCCAATCAGAATAAATCAAACATAAATACAAAGAAAAATGTAAAAGAAATAGTTAGAGGCCGAATTTGGAAAAAGTCAAAATCTGAAAGTTGCTCGTCTCAATGAGATCTACAACTTTCATGTTGGTCAAAAAGCCAAAAGAGATCATCTGTACAAAAGCTATTTTTGGGGGTATTTTTAAGGGGATAAAAACACCAAGTTTGTGGTTTTGATTTGTTTTTGTATTTTTTATCTTTTTAAGGGTTAGTGATTTATAGACAAGTTATCTACCTAATATTTAGGGGTTTTTGAGTGATAAAATAGATACAGAAAAATAAGGGAAATTAAATACAACTAATTATAGGTTAATTATACACAATATAGTACAAGATAAAATCAAAGAATTAAAGGTGATTTTATTGGACTAATTAAGACAGGGGTTTTAATAGAGAGTTTTTAGCATGATGAATACGAGATTCATCAGCTACATGGATTCTTCGCCTCGATTCAGATCTATCTTGGGTCAATCTCGGGCTTATATCCAAAAAGCTAAGATCCCTTCGTATAGTCTTTTTCCAACACTTCTTGGGTCGTCCTCACCCTCTCTTAGCCGGCTCAACATCCCAACACTCGCATATCCTAACTAGTGCATCTGCTGATCTTCTTTTCAAATGACCAAACCATCTTAAGCGGTTTTCTCGCATCTATCCTCGATCGGAGCTACACCAACTTTCTTTCTGATTGCATCATTCCGAATCTGATCTTTACGTGTGTGTCTAGACATCCACCTTAGCATTTTCATTTCTGCTACAACCATTCACTGCACACGTCTATGGTTCACAGGCCAATATTCATATCCATAGAGCATAGCATGTCTGACGGCTACTTTGTAAAACTTTCCTTTAATTTTTAAAGAGATTTTCTTATCACAGAGAACAATAGAGGCTCCTCTCCACTTTAGCCAGCATGCATTTATTCTATTAGTAACATCTCCATCAATTTCCCCATCCTATTGCAAAATAGATCCCAGATATCTAAAAGAATATCTATTCTGAATGTTATTATCACCAATCTTCACCTAAAATCCTTCATTATTGCTTCCATCAAAGGTGCAGTCCATATATTCCGTCTTAGCCCTATTAATACGAAATCCTTTAGCATACATATTTGAAATACGGATTTTAAGCATATTTCACTCATTTACTAGGATTTTTAAATAATAAATAGATAAATATATGGATTTTAAATTAAATCTCACCCACTTTTATGCAATTTAAAGATCTAGAAAATACATAAAAGTACGAGTTATAGATGCAAGTATATATACAATATATACACACCCACATATACTTAGTTGTGCTATGTCCTCATAGCGTCAAAAGAGAAAAAAGGACATAACTCATGCTAAGTCCTCATACGCACCAGATCGAGGCAGCTGGTGGATATGTTCAGCAGAATTTCTGGTCTCAAGCTTAATAGAAGTAAGTCAATGGTGGTTTAGTTTGGGATGGGTGAGGAGGAGAGTAGTGCAAGGGCTGGGATTTTGGGATGTCCTTTGGGTGAGCTACCAATTTCTCACTTAGGGATACCTTTAGTGGCGAGAAGGCTGTGAAAGGAGGATTGGGACATGGTCCTCAGGAGATTTGAGCAGTGATTGGTGGAGGCGGTTATCCTATCTAAGGGTAGGAAATTGATTCTTCTAAAACATGTGTTATCGACGACTCCCATCTTCTTCTTCTCAACGAGGTTGATGCCGGCAGGGGTCAGGAAGAAGATTGAAGTTATGATGAGGCGATTTGTCTGGTCAAACGGGAAGCAGCAGAGACCTGGAATACATCTGGTAAGTTGGGAGGAGCTCACAAGGTAGAAAAACGAAGGAGGCCTGGGAATTCAGGATGTAAGCTGTATGAATAAAGCGTTGCTTGCTAAGTGAGTTGTGCAGATTTGGGGAAGCACAGATAGATTGTCCATCAACCTCTTACGCACCATATACGGTGTCAAGGGATCCCTAGAGACATGAAGAGTGCGTTTTGAATCTTCTTTGTGGAATGGTGTGCGTGATATTTTGCCGCAACTAAGGATGAGAATGACGCCGAAGGTGGGTGCAAAGGTCGACTTCAGATTTTGGCAGGACAACTAGACGGGAGAGGGTGTACTGTGCAATAGGTACCCAAGATTATTTGCTTTGACGGCAAACATGGAGAGTTCCGTGGATGATACTGGTGGATCTGGCTCATGGACCGTGCAGTTTTTGTTTGAGCTTTCAGACCAATGGTTGGAAGACTTGGGTATGCTGCTGTCCGAGCTACCCTCTCCAAAGTGTATTACTCAGGACATGGACCATTTTATTTGGGAGGGGGAAAGATTCTCGATGAAGAAGGCGTATAAAATGTTCAGAGGGAGTACCGAGGATTTGTATCCAGACCTGCATCAAGATATGAAGATAATTTGGGCAAGCAAGATTCCAAGCAAAGTGAAAGTTTTTCTGTGGTGCCTCAGAAGGGGTAGACTATGTGACAAAGTAAGAAGGGGCAGGCTATTTGATGTTACGGATACCCAGTGTGATAGATGTAGTGCACATACAGAGGATACAAAGCATTTGTTCTTTGCCTATCCTTTTTCGGATCAGATTTGGAGGGAGTTGGGGGTGTCATGGGTTCGACACGATGGATTAAACGAATTCTGGAGATCGATAAGGTTTGTTGGGAGAAATTCAACAAATGATTGTGCGTTGCCATTTGCTGCTCTCTGGGCCATTTGGGGAGGTAGAAATGATCAAATTTTTAAAAATCAAAGGTTCTATTCTGAAAATGTATTAGTTATGGTCTTTCCCTGTATCATTTCCGGTCCACAAGGTAATGTACCTATCTATTAACTTTTAATATAAATGCTTTTTGTGGTGAGTCCTAACTCGGGATTTCACCCTCTTTTCCATAAAAGAAACTCGTGCTAAGTAAAAGTGGGTGAAAAATAATAAAAGAATAGAAGTCAGTCGACCCCCCTATACTTACAATCAGGTCATCGTAAGTATAGTGGAAGACAAAAATGAGGTGACTGGAAAAGGATGTGGCGAAAAGTTAGGGACTAGTGATTAGAGTAAAAGAAAGGAAAACAAAAGAAAAGTAAAAAGAAGAAAATCGAAATGCGAAAATCAGCGGGCAATCGGTCCCCCCTATACTTAGGAAATGGTATCCTAAGCATATAAAACGAACAAAAAATGGGGACGATTGTGTACTACGAAGAATATACATGTGATGTACTCCAGAAAAACCGTAAGGCTCATAGGTCTCTATACGGGATGAAATGAAGTGGAAGAGTAGGCATGCATCCTGAACAAAGTAGATCACTTCAACACGAGCCAGATGATCAGTAGTCTCCACGAAGTGCTTCATCATCTGCCCGTTCACCATGAATGACTCTGCACCAGGTGACACATCTGATATAGCAATACTACCATTGTCACGCACCATTCTGACTACATACGGTCCTTCCCACTAACTCTTCAATTTACTAGGAAAAATTCTCAATCATGCATTGAACAACCGTACTTTCTGCTCAGGAACACAGATCTTGTGCCGAAAATGTCTATCATGCCATCTCTTCACTTTGTCCTTATAAATGAGGGTGTTCTCGTATGCCTGATTTCAAATCACTACTAGCTCATTCAGATCCATCTTCCTCTTGGCTCCTGCTTTCTGTATCACAAGTGAAATCTCTCTGATAGCCCATTCAGATTTGTACATGATCTCTATGGGTAAATGGCATGGCTTCCCATAAACCAGTCTAAAGGGTGAAGTACCTAAGGGAGTTTTATATGTAGTACATTATGCCCAAAGAACCTGGTCTAAAAGCTGTGACCAGTTCTTCCTATAGGGTCGTACTAATGTTTGAAGATTGAATTTCACCTCCCTATTTGAACTTCAACCATGCCATTCATCGGTGGGTGGTAAGGAGAAGCTACTCTGTGACCAATGTCATAATTATTCACTAGCTTTTTCACCTCCTTATTAATGAATAGGCTACCCCCATCTGAAATAAGAATACGTAGAATACCGAACCGTGAAATAATATGTTCCCTTAGGAACCTACACACTGTCTTGCTGTCAGCGACTCATGCAGGTATAGCCTCCACCCATCTACTAACATAATCTACATCAAGAAGAATGTACTCAAAGCCACTGCTTGAAGGAAACAGTCCCATAAAATATTTGCCCCATGCATCAAAGATCTTGCAAATAATAACAGGTCGCATATGTATCGCATCTCTAGCACTGACTGTCCCTTCCGCTCTTTGACAATCCAGGCAACTCTTCACAAATGTGCAAGCATCTCTAGTAAGAGTCGGCCACCAAAACCAGCTCTGAAGTACTTTCTACGCTGTCCTCTTCCTCGAATGATGTCCTCCTGCCTTTAAGGAATGGCACAGAGTGAGGACACTATTGTATTCCTCCTAAGGAATACATCGCTTGTAAACACAATTTGGTCCCTCATGAAAAAGAATCGGATCCTCCCAATGGTAGTATCATACCTCAGAAACTAATTTGTCGACTCGGTCCTTTGACCAACCCTATGGACTCTTCTGTGTAACCAGAAAGTTCACTACCATGGAAGTTCTGTAACTGCAAAGATACTCTCGTCTGGAAATCACTCTACAATCTCTCACGTGTACTCATCTAAAGGTTGCTCTATCTGTAATCAGGAGAGGTGATCAGCTACAACGTTCTTTACTCCAGGTTTATATCTAATGTCCAAATCAAACTCCTAAAGTAAGAGAATCCATATAAGAAGGCGTGCCTTGGCATCCTTCTTCTCCATTAAAAATCTAATATCTGATTGATCCGTATACACTGTTATCTTTGAGCCTAGAAGATATGATCTGAATATGTCCAAAGCAAATACCACTGGTAGCATCTCTTTCTCTGTCACTATACAATTGCATTGAGCATCATCTTAAGTATGGTGGATAGCAACTGGAAGTCCGTTCCTCCTCTGTCCTAATACAATCCCGACCATAAAATCTGAAGCATCCGTCATGATCTCAAAGGGAAGAGACCAATCAAGTAGCTGTAGGACTAGAGTATTGCTAATCATTTCTTTCAACATGAGGAAGGCACGAAGACATTTGTCGTATAACAAGAACTTGATGTCTTTGCCTAATAATTTAGTTAACGGTTGGACAATCTTAGAGAGATGAATCATCTGTAAAAGACAACATGCCCAAGAAAAAACCGTAAATGCTTGATGTTGGACGGTGGTTCAAGACGCTTGATGACATCCACCTTGGAAGGGTCAATCTCCATGCCTCGCTTGGAGATGACATGCCCAACACGATCCTGTTTGTAACCATAAAATGTCTCTTTTCCTGAGACAAAACGAAATTCTACCTCACAACATTTTCGAAGAACCTGGTCTAGGTGCATTAAACAATCGTAAAAGGACACACCGTAGACCGAAAAATCAAGCATAAATACCTCAAGAAAATCACCAACCATATATGCAAAAATGGCAAGCATGCACCTCTAGAATGTAGCAGGGTCATTGCACAATCCAAAGGGCATCCGTCTAAAAGCATACGTGCCCAAGGGACATGTGAAAGTGGTCGTTTCCTGATCTTTAGGAGCAACAGTAACCTGATTGTATCCGGAGTAACCATCAAGGAAACAGAAGTACTCCTTCCCTACCAAACTCTCTATAACTTGGTCTATAAATGGCAATGGTAAGTGGTCCTTCTTCATTGCGACGTTCAATTTTCTGTAATCAATGCACTCTCAGCACGACGTGGTTACTCTCTTTAGAATCTCCTCTCCACTCTCATTCTTAACTATCTGAATTCCCGACTTCTTCGGGAAAACATGTAATGGGTAACCCATTCAGATATGGAGATGGGATAAATAAACCATGCATCGCACCATTTTGTGATCTCTTTCTTGACAAAATCTCGTAAGATAGGATTCAACCTATGCTGAAACTCTCTGTAAGATCTGCTGTCATGATCAAGATAGATATAGTCTACCCAATAGCCTTGCGATTTCTTCCAAGAATCTCCATTAGGAGAGATTCTTGCTCTTCGATCAAATATGCGTTGATAATGATCGAAATCTGTCGATGTAGACCCGCAAGGAAAGCATATTTTGTATTCGGAGGTAATGTCTTCAGTTCTAGTAAGGTAAGATATGGCTCTGATGTACACTCATATGTATGTATAATGGGATTTGTGCTGATGGTAGACGTGTCTGCAATATGGTTATCCACCATCTCAATATGCTCCAGAGTCAGACTATAGAAGATGTCTTCAACATCATCGGACTCACCACTATTCTCATCCTCAGAATGTCTAGAGAAAAATAACTCAGCTAAATGAAACTCAGTCTCTAAGTCATCTGAAGTGGAGGAATCGTGAGAACTCTCTGAATCTGAAATATCTGCGATCAAATCATCAGTTATCTTCTCCATGTGATCATCACCATCCATGTTGAAATAAAGTGTACCATTAGAAGAACTGCCAATTGTAGACTCGGACCCATCCTCTGCTAGGATATCTTGGGTCTCTACTTGATACCTCTCAAGGTCGTCAAGGTGAACCTCATCTATGTAATCGCATGTGGCTAAGGAACTCAAGGCATTTGAACTGGATGTAGATGTGGCACTGGATGTGTGTGATTCTCTCTATCTCTATGTGTACCTTCTCACCATCAGCTTGAAAAGATACCTTCCTTGTATCATAATCGAAGAGAGCCTTTGCAGTCTCCAAGAAAGGCCTTGCAAGAATGATTGAGGTAAGGTGTAACTGTTTAGAGCAATCCATGTACAGGACAGTAAAGTCCACTGGGAATTGCAGGCCCTACACGATTATAATAACATTCCTCAAAATTCCCCTAGGTCTCTGTACAGATCTATTAGCAAACAGAAGGATCACAAAGGATGTAAAATCTTGCATCTGACATAATGTGCTCCAGAATCCTTCTTCTTCTTTGGTAATCTGTTCTGAATAGTGCAGGATGTAGCCTTATTAAAACATGATTCTCTATACATGATCTCTTCATCATACGAATGGTACATCTTATTTTAAACTGTTGCTTGAGTGTAAGGAAGTGATCCAAGGCATCATGGAGTGGAATCTTTAGAAAAATGTGATCTTTCAATAGCCGCTCAATCTCTAGAGTGACAACATTATTTTTTGATTTTTTCATTTTCTTTTTCATACAAAGCATCAGGAAAAAGAACAATCTCAGGAACAAAAAAAATCTTTTCTATTTAAATTGGGATCAACATTTACATCGAGAGTCTCAGAAGTATGTACAAAACTCTCTTAAATGGGAGAAGAAACATCTGCTTTGGGAGTGTCTGCATGGTGTGGCATGGTATCATCATCTGATTCTCCTAGGTCCATGTCAACTGTCTCGGCATCGCTCCCCTCTCTGGTCGTTATGCTAGACATCATGTTGATCCTTATCATCATGGTGGTCCTCCTCCTCAACATGAAAATGTGTATAATAGATCGGCTCTCGCTCCTCATCATGTGCCCTTTCCTCGGTCAAGTACTAGTGGTGATCTACTGCTCCTGAGATGAATGATGTTAGATAAAAATTCAGGAAAAGAGATCCTGTAGTGGTATCTACCTAATCTAGGTGCCTCCTCTTGTTGTTCGGGTTCATCTGAGGCTGTGCGGGTAGAGCGGTCTTGGGCATGGTTAAATCATCTAGACGATGGTTAACCCACTCCATCTTAGTATTATGTGCAGTTTGGAGCGTGCTCAACATATACATGATTTGATCCAGTGCCAGGGCCAGTGAAGATATCTCAGACACAGTGTGATGAGCCTGTGTATCTATTCTCTCCTGCCTCAGAGTGTGCTGCTATGGAGCATACGACCGAGGAGATCTATGTGGTGTATACCAAGACTGTTGCTGCTGCTAGTAATGATGTGGTTGTGAATGTGAAGCAGAGTGGTGAAAAGAATGTTGTCTCTGATATGCGTGCTGGCGAGACTGCTACGTCGTGTAATACTGGCAGTGCTAGAAGTGTGGATGTCCATGCTGCGGATGATTGTATTGCTATTGGTGGTGGTGTACGCTATGAGGAGTAAAGTGTGGTGAAGATTGAATCGAAGTATACCATATCCCATTGATCTCAGGAGGGGCCTGAGAATCAACATCAACATCTCTAGGGCTAGTGATCTAGCTCGAATCGGCATTGTGCGGATCCTCATGCCAATCAATCTGTGGAGTCTCGGTAGGCTAAACCAGCTCGCTCTAAACAAAATGAATCTGATGGGTGGGAGGAGCAGGTAAATATCTCCGAACAGACTGAGAAGTAGAGGAAGGACGAGACTGCTGGTACATAAGCTGCAAATCTATCACCTTCTTTGTCAGATCAGTAAACTGCTGAGGAAGTGATGAGAGTTTCTCCAACTCTTGCAGCGGCTGCAAATCTCGAACTTTCTTCTGAATCATGTCAACTATTGTCAGCTTCTCACTAATAGATCTCATGTTGTATTGTGATTCAAACTCTGAAACATTCGCCACCTTCTGATGCTCTCGGCGGTGTGGTGGCTGCGGGGCCTTCTGGAATGCCCAAGTAGAATCAATAACTCGTGAGTTCTCCACCATCTACTCAAAGATGGAACAATAGACTCGGCATCCCTGATCAGATAGCTTCCACCATATGCGGTGCTCACTAGGCCCTGTACATCTGGCTGGAGTCCTCCAAAATAAATTCTGTACGAGCACCTTTAATGGTATCTCATGATGCAGGCATATCTCAGTAAGGTCCTTGAATCGATCCCATGCCTTATGACTCAGCCAGTAAAGTGCCTAATCTGCTAAGGCGAAGTGGAAGGCCTTGAGGCAAACAACCTCCTACATAACTCTTGGATAGCTAGCCGTATTACAAATCATCTCAAAATACAGTGAAAAGGTATACAACTCCTCTGTAGCATTCCTGTAGTACTTGGGAAGCAAAGAAATAAAGGACGGTCTCAACTCATATGACCCTTGATTCGGTGGTAGCCGAATCCAATGGTGTAGCATCATGGATCCAGGGTCATACACATCTCATAATGTTGCAAGAACCACGGCAGACAGTGGTGGATTTCGGGCTCCTGCTCTTTATGCAGCTATCTCAGCTCTCAGCTCTCCTTGGACTCTACATTGATCTCTAATCTGCAGGCTCATTTGCTGCAGTGTATCTAGAATCCCCGTAGTAATATTTGAGGATGGATCAGGTCTATCCTCAGTATATCACTCCCCAGTCGATCGATCTTCAGTTGGTCGGTCCTCAACTGGTCCCTTCCCTCTAGCCATTGTCTTCAAATCCTCTAGTAAGGAAAAACTCTCATAACAACTCAGTGAAAAATGTGTAGAAGATATAGATGAAAATTTAAGGCACAGGTCTGCCTCAACAGAAGGGCTGGGAGGAGTGGGAGTCTAGGTCTGACTCTCCTCGTGAATAGATGGGACCAACTCAGGAAGAGGGTCATCCCGAGTCTGTGAAGATGTACGACAGATGGTGGATCGAAAGCTCATGAAGTCTAAGCGCAAAATCCATCTAGTTGTCATCTTCGATGTTAAAAGTATATCGGGAGAGAGCACGATGTCAATTCAAGAAACATGAGTGTGAAGGCATATAAGATGTGATATAATGCATACCTTGCAAACAAATACAATGCAACCCCAATTTCACAACACAACCCGATGATGACTGTAAAAGTTCGGTCATTCCTATTTTTGGTTTTAGGATTATTTGGCAAACAGGTCTTTTCACAG
Organism: Ottelia alismoides; assembly: GCA_037367405.1. Taxonomy (NCBI): domain Eukaryota; kingdom Viridiplantae; phylum Streptophyta; class Magnoliopsida; order Alismatales; family Hydrocharitaceae; genus Ottelia; species Ottelia alismoides. The sequence continues at coordinate 676,596 of JAZKJV010005738.1, forward strand.
ATTAACGTGAGCTGATAGGTGCCCAAAATTTCCCTGAAACACTGTATCGAGTTCTCCTATTCTCAGCCAGTATGGGAGTAAGTACGGATATTTTCTAGGTACCCGTGTTACTTGAGGATCATGCTATTGCGGTGCCCTCTAAACCTCCTACTCTGTTAAGAAAACTCGAATCATTTCCGGCTACCCGAGAGTCCCCACTGAAGATGAGGTGATTAAGCTTATGAACTAAGCAGTACTTCGAAGGAAATCCAGACTCTGGTTCTACCTTAAGTATTGTCCCTCACTCATAGATCTGGAATGTATCTGCAATCCATGCATCAGGGTTGCTTTCCCAAAACAAATGATCCTTTACATTTGATTTTAGGTCAAATAAAATAACAGTCCTAATTTTAATTTTCTGTTATCTCTTTTTTTGGATCTTTTCAAAGAATGTCTAATGATTTTTCCTTTTTATTTTTATCCTATATAAGCATGCACCTATGTTGCGAGTCCGAAAACTAGATACGAAGGAACAAGTAGAGAAGAAAAAAATCGAGAAACCTAAGCAACCACCTAGCCTCAAAAAGTTGCGAAAAGCCTTCAATAAATCGTGATACGAGAAAAGCTGTGGTGGGGAGGAAGGTACAAACCAGGATGCCCTTACAGGGCCCCTTCTACAAATAGAAAACAGGTAAATGCTCTAATATTTTTAAAAAATACAAAAAAATACAAAGACTCTGCCAACTCGCTCTGCCCTCTACAACCGACTCGTAGAGAAGGAATTAATCTCCACACTTTCAACTGATTTAGCCTCCAAAGAAGCCAACTGATCCTGCAGGCCCTATAAAACTTGTTAGCAAATAAACATTCAAAAAACTATAAAAATCAAGGAAGTATGAAAACCGTAAAAATCAAAGAAAAATAATGAAAATCGTAAAATCCGTAAAAAATAAATGAAAAGAAAATCGAAGAAAAATTAGAAAAACCGTAAAACTCAAGAAAATAAAAAATCACAAAATAAAAAACTGTAATAAAGCTAATGCCTCCACGACAACGGCGCCATTTTGATAATCAAAGTTTTGCGAGGGATAATTAAGATTTCGATGTAAAAAAATTGCTCGAGATCAAAAACCTAATTAGTCGAACAAAAGTCAGATAAAATAGGAGAGAGAGAGAAAAAGAATGAAGGAAATGAAATTTTCTATCCTATTTTAATTTTAAACTATTTATTTATCAAGGCAAGTTTCCATGGGTCGAACTCAAGGAGGTAGAATATCAATACTATGACTTTTGAGAAAAAAAGAATTTCGAGATTTTTTATTTCTTCGTGAAAAGACAAGAAAATAATCAAAATTGATACAAATTTAAAAAATTGAATCAAGAAAAATACACAACGAAAATCCATGAAAAATATCTAAAAACATCGCTAGCATGGTTGTGTAACTACCCTAGAAAAATCAAAGAAAAATAAAGTCATATGAGGTCCAAATTATTTCTATAGTACATGAGTATAATTGCAATAAAAGAAAAGAAAAAGTCTGCAAACTGGTCCTTGTACAGGGACTAAAATGAAAAAAATAAAATATCTTGCATTTAGGTCCCTACGCAAGGACCTAAATGCAAATTCTGGAACTTTTGGAGCGGGAAGAAATGTCTGGAGTTCTGCAAGGCTTAAGACACAAATTTTCCACCGATTCGCCTTTAATGACCACGATTAGATTGTTCAGCACAGATCTCGGCAGCTCGTTTCATCCACGTGTGAGTAGATTGTATATTCAGGTGTTCTTACTGTTCTTCCCAAATCCAACACGCGCTACGAAGATGCCTTCTCTTCCGATTTGTCTCTGACGATTGGATGAGTGAATCATCCTCCAATAGGGATAGAGGGGTGACTCCTTCACCCCTTGAGCTCGTCTGTGGGTGAGATGGTAGAGAGGTCGAAGGAGACGACTGATATATGTCGAAGAAGATGACTCCTAAGCATTATGATTGAAAGTATGATTAGATGATCCTAATTATGTTCTTTATTGAACTAATTGAGGCATATAGATCGAGAAATTAAAAGAATAAAAAGGGTGGAGGAAGTACCTGGGAATCTGAGGTTGTATGAACCTCTGTTGTAATCTGACGGGGCGACAATCAAAGTTGTACGTCGTGCACGGCGATGATGCAAGGCGGTCGAACGCCTTAAAACGATTCTCCAACGTCTCCTCTTCCATGCAGGGCGGTCCTCGGGCCCTGTCACGACCGGGTTGAGGTGGAGCAAAGCTAGGAAGTTGGAGGTCGACGGCCTATGGAATTGAAATATATGATAGTAAGTTTTTAATGGAGATGTTTAGGGATTTTTATAGAGAGATCTGTAGGGAGTTCGGTATGGATCAAGGCTTGGCTTAAATCTAGGTAGTTAGGAGAGGAGATTTGATGGTTTAGATTGGACGAAGAAGTTAGGAGGACACGAGTATAAATTGATGAAGAGAGGCCAGTAGAACAGAATGAACATCTTCTGTTCTTGAAGAAGAAGACCGTGGAGCTGACATGTGTGAGCACCTGGTTGGCCAGTATCAAGAAATTCAATATAAATTATGTATTAAATAGTAAACAACATTATTTTAAATATGTACAAAAACGAAAAGTATAAATAAATAAATTATCTATATTCTGGTATAATTAGTTTTTATAAATAATAAATAATTTATGAATTATAAATATTATATTAATAAATAGGTAAAGATAATACTTAATAAATAGGTTTTGGATTTTTATTTTAATAAATTAATAAATATTACTTATTTTAATATTTTATTAATTATTAGAAATATAAATAATTAGAGTATGTGTGAATTTTTATGTATTTTAATAAATTAATTTAAATATATTAATAAATATGGATATAAATTATGGAATTCAAATTTACGTACAAATTAAGATTTTTGATTTATTTAAAATAATAAATAAGCTCTAAAAATTATGAAATAAATTAGGGTTAAAATACAAGATCAAGAAAGTAATTTAAAAATATAAAATCATTAGAACTATAAAGAGTGTATTCTAGATCAAATAAATAACCCAGAAACCCAGTCGTCATTAGGTCCCGAAATCGACTTTTTGCAAACATGCTCCAATTTTAGTAAAATCACCTCCATTAACTAGAGAATATTATTTTATGAACTTTAGAGGTGAGTAGAGTGAAATTGGAGTTCGTATGAGAAAGTTATGATGTTCGAAAGTTGAGATTTTGACAATTTATAAGTTTGATTTCTTGGTATATATACAAGATAATATTTTTAATTTATTTTAATATTTTTCTATACATTTTTAGGAATAATTAGGAAAAGAGTTTGATGAAAAACATCATATGTATTAATTAAAAATCATTGAAGTTTTGGTAATTATTTGATAAATAGTGAAGAGTGTATAGAGTGTAGAATTAATTATTTTTATTGTTTTCTTTCTTTATTTCCCCCTACTTATTTATTTGTCGACCAATCCATATTGACTTAGTCTCGGGAGCTACGTTACAAAAATATATCTTTCAACTATATTTATTTTATAAGTCATATTGTACATATATACATATCTACAATCCACCTTCTTTTATTTTCTTTATTTTTATTCTTTTATTTATTTACATGATTTTGATGCTTAAAAATGCATTTTATTCATGACTATGATTTTTTAAAAGATGGAAATTAATGAATATTTACATGTATTTGTTAAGGATTTCAAGACAAAATGCAGAAAGAATGTTAATAAATCATGGATTCATCATATGGCAATTCGAAGAAATAGCCGAAGGAGAGGCCACCCTATCTTCATCACATGCATATCAGAGACAATCACAGATCCTAGAAAATCCAGTGCACATGGCAACAACCAGAGAGACAAAGAAAGATGAAAGCTCCTACTTTAGTATCATTGGGGGTCATCTTTCAAAGGTTGACATTATTGAAAAGCGGTAACATGATCTTGAGAAGCTCGCTGTGATCGAATAAAGGACTCAAAACTTGGACAAGCTAGACCAAATCACCAAGCAGTTGGAGCAACTGGTGAGCACCATTAGCGTTATTCAGTCGGCAACACCATCTTTAGAGAGTCCTATTGAGAAGAAAGACGAGCCATCACTACCACATCAGCCTCAGCCGAGTCAGTAGCCACCAACCATCCAGCACGTATACTACGTGCAGGCACCCAAGCAGGGTCCACTACAACCACAAATGGTGGTTTACTAGCCATACTTCCTCCCATCTTCGGATCCAACATTTCCACCTCCACCACTGATTCAGGAAATCAACGATGTGTGGAGCAATGATGCATAGCCGATCCGCCCTATGGGGCAACATCAGGGTCAGCCACTGCCCAATCGTCCTTACCACCAACCTCAGGGTGGTCAATTTGAACAGTCCTTACAACCTCATCCTCAGTTCCTGCATCACCAGTCTCCACAGTATCAAGACAATTAGAGACAGACAGAACAATACCCTCAGCCGTAGTACCGTCACCAATAGTCATATCATCAGTACACAGCTGGACAACAATAATATCCCCCTCCTCCATATCCTCACTATGTGCTTTTTCCTCCTCCACAACACCATCATCCGTTCCAGCCTCAACCGCCCAACAATCAACAACATCGTGGTCTGCATGCTGAAACAATTGAGGCGACTCCAGTGAACCCGACTCGGGACTACGTAGCCCAACTTGTGAAGGGTCTAACAGAAATGACAAAGAAGCTTGATGACCTGACAACCACCAAAGCTTCCATTCCGACACATGTCGAAGCAAAAAATTATAATTTAAAAAAAGGAGCAAGTAGAATGTGATGTCTCATTTGTGCCTGTCGAGTCAGATAGCCATGATTTTATTTTATCTAATGCTATTACTCTCAGGAGCAGTAGGACTATACCTCTATCTGCCGCAAACCAAGGGGAGAATAAATCTTTGACAGGTGAATCGTCATCTTCTGCATCAACTATGCCATCTACTGGTTCGAGTGAGGAAGAAGAGGAGACATGCTAGCTGCCATCCCACCCCATCACCACCAAGAAAAACAAAAAAAATCACAAAATTCAAAAAGACCAAAAAGATCTTCGCATTCGACGAGAAGCTGCGCAACCACGGAGGAGCCACCTTAAAGGATATGGAAAGATCCTCAAGCGCATCACAGAAGTGTGGGATCGTATCGTATATGATCAAGAATGACTAGTCTCACTAGTTGTTCGATGCAACGGAATTTTAAAAAAATTCATGCGATGAAACCACATAGATAAAGGAATACCTCTTGTAGCGTGGTTGCGATCAAGCCTCTAAAATAAGAGATCTCCTTTCTCAAGTCCGATCTTTGGAGGAGATGTTTGCGAGAACGGAGATGAACTGCATGCTTCTCGCTATCCAAGATGTTGATCCCAACTATAGAACTCCTGATCTCGTCCCACGAGATCGTACATCTTCTTTGCGAGCGAGGCATACTAAAGAATATGGAGAACCAAGGGTCGTTAAGGCGACAACACAACGGCGAGGAGATGATGGCGGCTTCTTCCCTCTAGGGTTTAGGAGGATGACCACCCAAGGAGAGAGAGGGAGAGAGGGTGTGAGAATGAGAGAGAGGAGAGAGAGCTTGTTGTTGTTGTTGTAATTGTTGTAACCAAGAAGAGAAAGGGGTGTCTCTTCATATATAGGGTTTTGGGAGTCCATGGATCACAATCCATGGACTATAAAAAATCAATGGTTGAGATTGATTTGTGCTTCTTTCAATGGCCAAGATCTTGTTGGTAAAAAACCCAACAACAATTAATTTAATTTATATTAAATATATATTGATAAATCAATATAAGTTAATCCTAAAAGTAAATCAATCTCATATGGAGATCAATGAGTGGAGATTTCATCCCATTACAATAGGGGGGACGACCATCCTTTACTTATAGGAGTTGGTGCCCATCCACCCATATCTCATGGGAGATGTAATCTCATGCAATCTCATGAGATTGCACCACTCGTTGAAAATCTCCAAAATTTACAACAACACTTGTTGTAAATTATTCAACAAAAATAATTCATAATTATTTTGTGAATATTGCAATCTTGCCATTAGTTATTTGTGAATCACATTCACAACCAAAATAATATGTGATTTACTTTTTCAATTAATTATCCAATGTGAATCCAATTCACACCAATAAATAATCAACAAATATAAATCATAATAAGCTCTCTCTAGTACATTATAAATCACATTTATAATATATTATGAATAATTGGATATTTCTATCCACATTATTCTTATCAATAATAATTAAATCACATTTAATTATATTGGATAATTATTCTCATGCATCTAAATAATGTGAATCAAATTCACATTATCTATGATAATTAAATCACACTTAACTATCCATTTTCAATGCTTGGCTATAATTCAACTATGGAATTGTTCTTAAACCCTTTCAAGAATAATGCGCTTTCTTCGTAGATACTTGGAGATAAGGATAGGGCGGTTGTATGTTCCATGTATAGTGACTTGGATATTGAGATTATATCTCAAATCCAGATCTCACGTACCTCTCATAGATGCTTGATCAAATCAAGACTGTAAATCTAATCTTCTCATTGCATCTAAAACACATTCAGATCAATGTCCAACACATGGATCAAGATCAGATTACTTCTCTATTGAGAGGAGTCACTAAAATCCAAACCTTTTTCATCACTCAATCTGAATGGAAGTGTCATGGTTTTACAATCATTTATGATCACATCACCCTCAGGTGTTCCTAGTACATGTACTTCCTACATACTGGAAGACCTATGATAAACCCGAAGATAATGATCAATTTAACACTGTCATCTTTAGGGTTTCATCATTAAGTTTCTCGATCTTGGTCATTGGGAGTTGGTATCTATCATATGCTTTCCCAAAGCATATATCATACATTCAAATTCTTATCATACTTCCAAAGCACGACGATCATGCATGGAATTTGATTGATCCCAATACCTCATGAGTGAGCTTATGTCATTGGGTTCACAAGTGAACCCGTATTATCCGTTCGAGAGATCATATTACTAATATGCCCCCATATGCACACTAGCTCACCGGTGTATAGACCTTGATTAGGTCATCAACCTATTGGTCTGAGAAATGTACATATTTAGACATATAGTAACACATCTATCTCTGATCAGAGGATGTGTGCCTGCATCGTTACAATATACGATATAGGACTTTGGTTATCTCGATCTTGTTAAGTCATCTCTTTGACCTAACTAATCTGACACCTTCGAATCTCTATTCCTATGTAGAGGACCTGCATCAAGAGGTCGGTCAAATATCTTCCTAATGAGAAAGGAATGCCATCTCCTACTCAAGCTGGAGATCATCTCTTAATGGTCATTTGATGGTACTTGCTGATTCCTCTATCTAACTCCTTAGATATTCATCCAAACACCAGCCACTATGATTCTATTACTGAATCAACAGCTCTATGATTATTAGCATAGCCATGGTACATAACCTTAATTATACAGAGGGACCTTATAGTGCATTCATTTATTTAATCTCAGAAAGTTAGTGAAAACAATCATTAACTTTTATTGGTAAATCAAATATTACAATAATACTTATCCTAGGAATGGTTTGCCTCGGGCTCACATGGCTAACAATGTCCCACTAGCCCACAGAACCATTCATATACCATCCTTAAACCCATACTCATTACATGCTGGTTGAAAACCTTCTGTGTTAAAGGTTTGGTAAGATGATCAATAATGTTGTCGGCAGAGGCCACCTTGGTGAGGACGATATCACCATGCTTTTGTATCTCCTGAATGATGTGGTATTTCCTTTCCACATGCTTGCGCTTTTGATGCCATATGGGTTCCTTATCCTAGGCAATGGCTCCCGTGTTATCGGAGAGTAATGGGATGGGAGTATCAGAGGAAACTACACCAAGCTCCAGGATGAACTTGCGCAACCACACCGCCTCCTTTGCAGCATCTGATTCTGTTGTTGGATCTGTTGTAGTGTCCTGCTTCTTACTTATCCAGCTCACATCACCACCGTTCAACATGAACACAAACCCTGATGTTGACTTTCGATTATCTATATCCAACTTGAAATCTGAATATGTATATCCTAAGACTTGGAGATCATCGTCTACATAGACCAAGATGTAATCTTGCGTCCGTCTTAGATACTTGAAAATGTTCTTTACTGAATTCCAGTGTTGTTCTCCATGGCAGGATTGGTAACGGCTTACCACTGCCACTGCATGGTAGATATCAGGCCTAGTACACATCATGGCGTACATTAAGCTTCCTACAGTTGATGCATATGTGCATCCAGCCATGGCTTTCTTTTCCTCAATAGTTTGAGAAGCAATCCCTTTAGATAGGTGCATACCATGTCTTAAGGGGAGGAAACCTTTCCTGGAACTATCCATATGGAATCGTTCAAGAATCTTCTTAATATACCCATGTTGTGATAATCCCAATATCCTCTTTTCTCAGTTTCTGAACAGATTCAGACCCAAGATGTAGGATGCTTCTCCACGATCTTTCATCTCGAAGGTGTGGGACAACCAAATCTTAGCACTGGTCATCATCCCTGTATCATTCCCAATGATAAAGATGTCATCTATGTAAAGCACGATGAACACAATGGCGCTCCCACTAAGCTTCTTATATGCAAAAGGTTCATCATGATTCTGCACAAAATCATAACTCTTTATGGTTTCATCAAATCTGATGTTCCAGCTACAAGAAGCTTGCTTGAGCCCATAGATGGATTTCTTCAGCTTGCATACTTTTCCATCCTCAGTTATGATGCCCTGGGTTTGCTCCATATAGATATCCTCCTCAAGTTATCTACTGAGGAAAGCTGTCTTGACGTCCATCTGCCAGATGTTGTAATCAAGAGATGCATCGATAGTTAGAAGTGTTCTGATGGACTTAAGCATAGACACATGAGAGAACATCTCATTGTAGTTGATTTCTTCTCTCTATGTGTAGCCTTGGCTACGAGCCATGCCTTGAACATGAAAGTCTCTACTTTCCCATCAGGTCTCCTCTTTCTCTTGAAGATCTATCTACACCCAATGGGTTCTACTCCTTTAGGTGGATCCTCTAGGGTCCATACACCATTCTTATGCATGGAGTCAATCTCTTACTTCATTGCTAGCATTTATCTATCCATGTCATGATCCACAAGTGCATCATCAAATGAAGAAGGATCATCGTCAGTTTCACCCGATACATGGAATCCATACCTTTCAGGTGGTGCAATCACCCTTGAACTCCTTCGAAGAGGTATGGGTGTTTCATTTTCATTTATATCTTCAGTTTCTGGTTCAAGAAGCTCAGAATCTTGAGGAGATTCAATGAGTTCCACTACTTTATTTTTGTCTTGACCTTTAAGGAAGTCAACCTCCAGAAATTTCACATCTCTAGAGACAAAAACCTTTTAGGTCTCAGGGTAATAAAGATGGTATCCAATACCATCTTTAACATACTCAACGAAGTAACACTCACGAGAGCGAGATTCTACCTTTCTTGCATCCGCGTTCTTCGCATGGACCAAGCACCCCCAAACCCTTAAGTTTTTTACACTAGGTTTGGTTCCTTACCAGAGCTCATGAGGAGTATTAGGTACAGATTTGCTAGGATCATATTCGGGATATATATTACAGTGTCTACTACATATCCCCAGAAACTAAGCGGTAAATGAGCTTTGCTCATCATTGAACGGACCATATCCATGATAGTCCAGTTGCGTCTTTCAGCAACTCCATTAAGTTGGGGGGTTCCAGGGGGAGTGATATTGGAGACAATTCCATTCTCCTTAAGGTATTCCTTGAACTCATTTGAGAGGTACTCGCCACCTCGGTCAGATCGAATCCGTTTGATCTTCCTATCGGTTTGGTTCTCAACCAAAGCTTTGAACTCTTTGCACTTTTCAAAGGTTTTAGATTTATGACGTAGTAGGAAGATAAACCCATATCGCGAATGGCCATCAATAAATGTCAAATAATATCGATATCCATTTCGAGTCGCAGTACTAAAGGGACCACATACATGGTATGTACTAGGTCAAGAATACCTTCGCATCGTGTAAACTTGTTACGAAAAGGCATCCTAGCCATTTTACCTCAAATACAATGTTCGCAGGTAGGCAAATATTGAACCTAAAGAAAATCTAAGGGTCCATCTTTTATCAATATATTGATCCTATCAACGGATAAATGACCAAGCCTTTGATGCCAAATCATATTCGAATGATTTGCATCCTCCGTGGATCTTTTAGGGTTTTTATTATTATTAGTGGTAGTAACATTTATAACATGTTCATCAATGCACAATTCGTAGAGTCCACCAGAAATCAAAACACCATCCTCAATATATTTATCATAATGATTTATGATTAATTTATTACCGAATAGGAATGCATATCCACTTCTAACAAGTTTAGAGTTATTAAATTCCTTCTGACTTCATGTACATATAGACACTCTTTAAGTAAAAGGACTCTTCCACTAGATAATGATAGTCGGCAGGTCCCGATGGCCACTGCTGCAATACTTGCATCTGATCCCATCTGGATGACTATCCCCTTCTTCGAAATTCTTAGTTTCCTAAAATAGATGCAACAGATTGCATACATGAACAGAAGCACCAGAATCAACAACCCAACTTCCTTCTCGTCCAACGAGAAAACTGGTTTCGATGATGAAAGTAGATTTCATACCAGCAGGGGCTTTACCTTTGTCAGCAGACTTTAGGTATTTCAGACAATTGCGCTTCCAGTGCCCCGGCTTCTTACAGTGGTGACAAATGTCAGTTTTCTTCGACGTTGTCATCGTTGATGCATTTGAAGATGGGCCAATTCCTTGACTCTTCTTCTTTCTCTTCTGGGTCAGTCCCTTCCGAGAACCTTGCTTCCGACTATGCTTTTCTTTGACCTGTGCGACCATTACACTGCCAAAGGGGCCATCCTTCCTCATTACGCCTTCAACAGACTTTAATGCATCTAATAGCCCAGCATTAGTAAAATCAACTTTGCTCATGTGGAATGTGACAACAAAGTTGTTGAAAGACTTAGGGAGCGACAACAGAATGAAGTCAAACCGCACACTGAACATTTCCTTCAGATCTTTCATAATATCATGGCAAGAGGCCATTTCCACATGTTGCTTCTGCAACACATTGTATAATGAACCCAAAATGTAACATCTTGCCAGATTATGATCTTCCTCATATTTTTCATTATATTTGATTTCCATCGGAGTCTTTAGGTCTGCGTATAATTTCTTTGACAACACATAAAATATGCGCTCAGCCGAAAGAACAAGATCCAAATTTCAGATCCAGTCCGAATAATTTTGTCCGGTTAATTGATTGATCTCCAGAAGCCTGCTAAGTGGGTTCTTGGACTTCATTTTCTAAAATTAAGAATGTACTATATTAAAACAGTTATATATATATATTCAATTCAAAATTATTTGATTAAGGAATTTCTAATCAAATTAGTCTTGCTTTGTCAACTTTGAAAGTTCGTTCCCTTAATCATTTTCAAAGCAAGAGATATACTTACCGCTATATCTCTAGCAAAAAACTTGGAATCTCCTCCTTACCTTTGTCACATCCCAATAATATGAGAACTTGTAACTCGGATAAAGAGAAGCGGGAACACATTCCGCCTTGCAAGTCCAACTTGCATCTCCTAATTTGGTCTTTAACACCTGGTCCCACCAACCCTAAGGTGATGTTGACCCGTCGTTAATTGAACCAACCATCAACAGGATTAGTATATGCACAATCCAATATCGTCCCAATAATACGTGGACTCGATATTTACGTCCTTACTCCTTCAAGAAGCAAAGAGCCCGATCCAGATGCTCTTGCATACATGAGCTGTCACTTCAGACATGCGTCTCCTACGAATAATCCCTGGCGACGGAACCTTTCACCTTGACAGGAGACCATGGATGTCACTTATGTGATCCTACACCTCATATTCAAATTTTAATTAATTATCATGAATCATATTCATATAATTAATTCTTCCAAGGGAAATACACATCTGTTCATAATAGAGTGTTTTAATTGGATATAATCAATTTAATCACATTAAATCAATTATCAATCCAATTCAATCAACAAACTTGATTGTTACTTGAATGGATGATATAATTGATGAATATGTAATTCATCACTCTTAAAGTTGAAAATAGATTCTTGTTCCCGAGTATTTAGCAACATATCTCCCCTTATCTTGCATAATTAGCATTCATGCATGCACACATAATATCTGCATTTTAGCATCCACATTTGCATTAAATAAGAAGCCTAATTCACCTATTAATATTCACCATTATTCACTTATTTATCTGTATTTTATACACACCCCCAAAGTCAATAAAACTTTGCTTATACTATGTATACTACTAACTAATAATATAAGGAAAAGACCAAAAACTCCTATCTTGTAAAATTACCCAATAAAACCCCAAACCGAGTTGAAGACCCCAGACCTTAGAATGCAAATATCCACCTCATACAACCTCTGATCTAGGTCTACTCACTTTCAGATTAATAAACATTCAGAGACCTTCAAAATGAGACCAATTTCATTTAAATCGGAGCTCGTATGCAAAACTTGGGTTTTGGGGCCCCTTTGTACATTATATGTATGTATATTTGTACCCTCGTATTTTTATCATATTTTATCTCATCTCCATTTTTGGTCAACATGAAACTTGTAGATCTCATCGAGATCTACAACTTTCATGTTTTGAGTTTTTCCAAATTCGGTCTCCTTCTCTCTGTAATTCTACATTCTCTTTCAACCATTCAGATCAGGCCACATGGTGCCCTCTGATTGCGCCACACGGCCCGCTCCATTGCGCGCCACACATCCCTTTCCCTCTACTGTTCGATGCTTCTCCTTCTCTCCTCATCGTCACCGTCCAATTCCGCTGTGACCACCGACCTTTGATCAGAGCCTGGGATCCATTACAGTCGCTTGCAAGCACCGTGCCCTCGCGCCACGTGGCGGCGTCCGCACTCCTCGATTGCCTCCAGGTCTCTCCATCTCCACCATTATTTCCTCTCTCGTTATCAAACCAACTGATCCACCCAAGGATCACATCATGGTCGTCCACTTCCGCCTTCACCTGCGCCCTCCACATGGCAGCATCATAACCCTTCGATCACATCACCCTAGATCTAATCCCAGCCACCTCGTAGCACCTAATTCGCAGCCATTGGATCGCGAGATCCAACAGCAGAGATGTCGTCTTCTATGTCCCGCAGGTCCCGCACCCATGTTGCCCTCCTTGCGCGCACACCGCCCCCTTTCTATTTTTGGATCCACTTCGACCATCCTCTCTGCCCCTTGTCACCTCGATTTCATAGCCCACTTTACCCTCATCCTCGCCGACCTTCTCAATCACCATGATCTCCACCCACGTCACTCCACAATCTCCACCAACTTCGCCATCCCATCACCTACACCCTCGCCTCCAACCTATAAATACTCCACCACCGGCGACCGTCGACCCCATCTGCCACTGCAGATAGGAACCCCGAGCTCCTACCCTCCTTTTGGTGATAGCAATTAGGCAAGAAGTCGAGCGACTATGGCTCTATTCCTCCGACGAGTTCCACGGCTCTGCCCCACCGTGCCGTAGCTCCTCCCGTGAGCTGCACAAGCTCAGGACCCCTACCGGCCTTCGAGCAACGACCAGGAGCTCAATTCCAAGCTTCTATACCCAGGTAACACCCTCCATCCCCTCTCCAATCTCCTTCTTCATTTTCTTCCTTTTCTCGAAAATTATCCACCTCCTCTGACCACACCCACTCTCGCCTGACAATCCTCCAAGCTCCGCCATGGAGCTCTGATCTTTGCAACCTACTTCATTCACCCTGACGACGCATCATGCCTCACTCTAACCAAAGCTTCACCATCTTGGCATAGGAGCACCACCGCACCTCCTTCATTCCACTCCAGGCCTCCCGTTGCACTCACTTTCACCTCACAAACACACAGCACGCCTCGACTATCGAGCTAACCCCTGTAGGTACACTCTCCTTCATTGGCCGGAAGCTTCGTCGGAGCTATCTCGACCTTTATCACCTCCGGCCTACGGACCTCCTCAGCTCCATCCATAGCCTCCAACAGCTCCCCGACGCTTCCCCGATCGTCCCCAGCTCCTTAGGAGCCTTCGAGGTGCAACACCGCGCACGAGGGAAGGCGGCGGAGCCAGGAAAGCTTCATCTGAGCCCAACCACGTCCGCCGCAGGAGGCGGCAGATCGGAGGAACACGGAGAACAGTAGTCGTTTGATCCTCACGATTGAACGACTGTGATTGAGCAACGTCGCCCGCGCCCTGCCTCCGTCGGATCAAGAGGATCCAATGCTCATCATCCAGCCACGTCACCATTTCCCTGAGTTCCAGATGCCGTTGGATTCATCTTGATCCAACCGCCCTCGTTCGTCCACATCACCATCGCCAGCCCAACTCTAGATGCCGTTGGATTCATCTTGATCTAACAGGCTGCAACACGCCACGTCGCTTCATCTCAGAAGCCCTTATCCTCCGTTGGATCTTCACTCGATCTATCAGTCCCATGAGCGCCACGTACCAGCTTCAGTAGCCGTTAGATCTCATCCATCTAGCGGTCCAGTGAGCGCCATGTCACCTCCTCCGAACCTCCTCCCCGAATCTTAGGCTCGGAGCTTCCGAAGTTGTCCTGAGCCACGTCCGAGCCTGCTGCGCACCTGAACCAACATCCGAGCCACCGACATCTCCCGAGCCTAGCACTGCACGTGTTTCTCACGTGCGGGCTGGGTAAATTACACTGAGACCCCTAGAAGTTCTGCAATTTACAAATCAGTCCCTGCGAGGAGCATTGCGTGAGGCGCACATGTTTCAATGGGCATTTTGCACACATACCCCCAGTATTCTAGGTAATTGCATTTGAGTCCTTGTCAACATGTTTAGTTTTTAGTAAATTTATTTTCTATATTACAATTTGGTCCGTGTCTTTGCACGCATGTTTAGGTGTCCATTTGGCATGATTTTTCAGTTTTAAAAATTGCATGATGTAGCTTATGTTGTGCTCTTTCTTATGTGACACGCATTAATTTTTTGTGACATCATTGGAATTTATTATCATTTAATTAGTGAAATTTTCTATATTTTACCCATTTGATGCCTTTTAATTCATATTAAATTCCTTGTTGCTCCAAAAATCACCAAAAATTCACATTTGACCTAGGATAATTTATTTTACCTTGTGCCCAAAAATCACCACATTTGCATGCATCCTGAGGATTGAATAAATTAATTAGTGATTTCCTTAATTGATTTTTAATAGGTCCAATTCACATAGAATTTCAAATTTATCAATTTTCCTGGATTCATGATACTTAGATCTATATAGGATAGTTTTTATATCTGGAAATAATGTGTTTTGGTATTTATTAAAATTAATTTTGTAAAAATCACCTTGCATTCATATTTAATTCATAGTAAATTCATAAAGTGTCAGAAAAATCAAAAAAAATTAGTGCAGCTTAATTTCATTGCATTTCACCTTTTGGCCAAGTTTCATAATTTTTGGACTTAATTTGGACACCTTTCTAATTTAACTTGTAAACTGGCCTAAAAATTGCATTTTCCCCCTTAATTGCATAAAAATTGATAAAAAATACCAAAAATATCTTCTGAAAATCCAACCTCTGAAATTCGCTTAAAATTTACCTAAGGAGACAACTGCATCCCTGAGTTCGACCTTGGGCTTGTCCAAGTAAAATAAATTTGCCGCTCATGATTAACTCGACATTAATTAAAAGTGGTTTTTGATCAGTCCGTATTTACCTGACTACAACGAACGCCACGATCATTAATTTGATTGAATTAACAAGGGTAGAGATGCGGCTCTTCAATAATCTCAAAGTATGCATTATTCAAATTTTAATAATTTAAAAAATACACTGTAATCTCTCCTGCATTATCGAATCCCTACCTGCTGTCATGGCCTGTACCGATGAGAGAAAGACAGACCGCACACGGTTGTTGAGTCAGAATTTTCGAGGACGGGAATTAATTGCTGAATAGGTCGTTGTTTTTATCCCCAAAACATGCGTCAACAAAAAAATATATATTTTTTTAATTTTGCTACTTATTAACCTGTATAACGGACATGGTCGAACTCAGGGAGGCTACAATTCCCGAGGGTTATTCAATTAATCAGAAACAAATTAAAAGAAAACAGGAATCTCAAAGGACAACTATCCTTGGTTTTTGTGATATTTTTTGAATCTTTTTATTTTTTTTAATTTTTTTATTTTCTAATTTTTTTATATTTTCTGATTTTCAAATTTTTAGTGATTTTGATTTTGCATTTTTTTAATTTTCAAAAGTAACAAACAATAAGAACAAGGTCAAGAATATGCACTCCAAATCTTTTTGCAATTTTCAACTAGTCAAACATGCTCAAAAAAATGCAGAGAAAATATTTTTGGGTTTTAAAAGTTTTGAGATGTTTTTGAGAATTTTTGTACATTTTTCGGATGTTTTTATATTTTTCTAAAAATCAAACCGTGAGAAAATAAGAAAATGTGCACAGCCTGGAGTAATTTGCAATTTAAAAATCTTTTAAATGCCCAAAACTCCTAGTAATTATTTTTATGACAAACTAAAAATAATTATCTACAAACATGAACTGAAATCACAATTTTTGGATTTTTGTAGAATTTTTTATTATTTTTAGAAGGTTTTTGATATTTTTCAATTTTTTTGGGTTCTAGAATAATAATTGCGTGAAAATTAGTCAGAAATTAAAAGACAATGAAATTCAACTACTCTATTTTTTTTTGAAATTTTTGGAACAATATTTAAATTTTTATGAATTTTCGAATTTCAAGAAGACAAAAAAAGCACTGTTTTTTTATTTTTAAAAAAATAACAAATGAAATCAAAATGCCATAAAAATTTATGCTAGATGGATATGAACAACAGGAATATAGCATAATTTTTGCAAAATTTTTGGATCACAAATGACATTTATTTCAATGAAAAGACAAAGCAAATTCAATATTTTGCAGTTCAGGGACTAAAATGTAAATATGGAAAAATTCTGAACTGAAATGTAAAGTTTCAATGTTTTCGCTGCAAATAAATAATATAAATGAATAGAAAGTCTAAAATGCCATTTTACCCATATATCATGTGCTCGACATGTGACTGAGGCTCTGGCAGGGGCGTACTCGTAATTTTCAGAAACTTTGGGGGCTGTATATGTAATATCGCTAATAAAATAATTAAGCCCTAGTTTCTTCTTCGTTTCAATCTCAAAGGGGATGACAACCGCCCACCCTTCTCCCCACGCGCGCGCGGGCGGAGCTCGGGTGGTCTTCGCGGCGTGTGGCGAGGCGCTTGGAGCTTGGCGGATGGAGGCGGGCGGCGCCGCCTCTCGAGGCTGAGTCGGCAGCAGCATAGGGCAAATGGATGACATCGGCGCGCTGCCGCGCAGGAGGAGGACGCACGGCTGAGACGCGTGGGGAGTTGCGGCGGCGCGGTGTCTTCGCGGCGGGTGGTGGAGCGGCGAGAGAAGGGGTCGAGCGAAGGGGTTGCGGGCTGCTGAGGATGGCGACGCTCAACGGGGCCGTGCGCTGCTCGCGGAGGCGGTTGGTCGTCGTTCGCGGCAGGAGGCGTCGAGGGGAGTGGAGGTGGTCTTCCTGGGCGGTTGGTGCTGGCGTGGTCGGAGGAGTGCGCCACCCTCGTGCGGCGGCTACGGGCGAGGCCTGGGCGGTTGGTTCTGGCAGGAGGCCGCCTTCTTCTTTTTTTAATTTTTTATTTTTTTGTAATTTTTTTATTTTGATGATGTAAACAGTAATACAGAGGAAAAACTTTTTTTATTTTTTTTGTAAATCCGAAAATAAGAAAAGAAATGATAAAGAAATATTTTGATTTTTTTTAATTTTTATAATGTTTCCCTACAAAACAAATGTTAAAAAAATGAATTTTTTTTATTTATCCTGCAAAACAAACGTTAGAGAGCAACAAAATTTTTTTTTATTTATTTACACATCGGAAAAATGAATGAAGATCCCGTGGACATGAGAGATTGGATCCGATCCTATCGTGGACGGTAGAAATAGAACGTGGAGAGATCGAGAAAATGAGATGAAAAATCGGAATAGGTGGCGGATCAAAATCGTGGTGACAATTTTCTTTAATGATCTAGAAAAAAATGGCGATGGAAAAAAAATGCGACGAAATAAAATGCGATTCAACTAAGATAAAATACGAAGAGAAATTTTGATCTCACCTTAGGAGGGAAAATGGATCGTGATCGCCTCGACAAGGCCGACTCGCTGTCACCGGACGCCTCGGAGGCTCGATACATTTTCTCGACGAAATTGTTTTCTCGGAGATCGGGCTCCTCTCTCTAAAGATTGATCAAGTTGGAATGAAGGAGATGGAGCCATATAAATAGAAAAGAGATGACATTTGAATTTTTGATTTTTTTGGATAAGAAGATAAGAGAGATGAAAATTGAAATGTATTTTTGAATTTTTTTTGGAAGAGATAAAGTGAGAGATAAATTAGAAGAGAGATAAAATTATTAACCCTTTTTTTTAATTTTCATCACTTTATTTATTGGAATTTTAAAATGTTATTTTTTATTTTTTTATGGTGGTTAATTAAAAATAGCAACTATATACATATAATACATACATATGTGACATTATATACAAGGATAAATAACGAAATTAGCCCTTTTCTGTGTTTTAAGAATTTATTATTTTTTTATTTTTATTTTTAATTTAAAAAAATCAGTGGGATTAATTTACAATATATACAAATACAATATGCACAAAATACATGGGAAAATTGCACAAACCACCCCAGAAAACCGACTTTTCAACCGTAACTCCAAAAATTATAAAAATACAGCCATTTTAAAGACAATTTAATTTCGAGTCCAATGGAACTGAGATTAATTCAATTTAAGCTCATATGGAGCCGGAATTGATCTTTTAATGAGTACTTAGTGGCTTTTTCCAAGTGTGGCTACTTTTATTCTGTGCAAGATTTAATTGTGCAAACATTTTTTTAGTAATTATAACACATTTTTATTTACAACTTTGGTTTTGAATGTTATTTGATTTGAAGTCAATTAAGGAACAAATAAATTAGTGTTAGTGATATACATATATACACAAAATAAGTGAGAAACACATTTTTTGGATTTTCTAGTTGAGGACCCTATCTCCCCCTACTTTATTCCTGGTCGATCAGATCAAGTCTTGACCTTCTCTCGAAATTCGGGTCAGCCTGTATATAGCCTTCCTTTTTTATTTTCTTTTCTTTATTTTTCCTTTCTTTCTTTCTTTATTTATTTTAGGTTAAAATTAGTAAGAAATGTACAATATTTACACACAAATGTAAGTTAGTAAGAATATGGAGTTAATGTTAAATGCAGGTGTTTTATAAGGGAGTTTAAGCTAAAATAAATGAATAAAGATGACGAATCACAGATTCATCAACGTTGCAACCTGCTACCCCATCGTTCCCCGATTAGACACCATATCCACCTCAGGAAAGGATAATGCCAAATTGATCATTGTGTGCTTGAGGTGATAATCGGTTTTTGAACCGAAGTTATACCATGTAGTAATAATCAAACCTATTTTAATTATAAGGAAATTTGCTAAACAAATTCCCAATCCCATTCAAGCAAGTTTATTTGTTGATTGTATAACCAATTGTGATCCAGATCATATCTAATCAGTTATTGGTTAATGCAAGGTCAATTAAGGAAATAATTATCATTAAATAATTCTCAAATATTTTTCATAATTATTTCAGGTAATTAACCATTAATTTCACTAACTGACAATCACATGGTTCTTGATTAGGAATGTAATTTAAAGCAGTGAACCCCACTTACTAAAATTAACATATCTCAATCAAATTAAATCCAAATTACGTAAAATAAGTTTCCAAAGTTTGGTAATTTGATTTATGACAAAACTTAAGTTATTTGCATGCATTTCTAGGTGTATCAAATAGTAATTAACTCCTTAATTATGTTAAGATTCGCAGTTCCCGAAACAGTGG
Organism: Ottelia alismoides; assembly: GCA_037367405.1. Classification (NCBI taxonomy): domain Eukaryota; kingdom Viridiplantae; phylum Streptophyta; class Magnoliopsida; order Alismatales; family Hydrocharitaceae; genus Ottelia; species Ottelia alismoides. The sequence continues at coordinate 696,701 of JAZKJV010005738.1, forward strand.
ATAGATATTCATTAAAATGATCATAACTTGAGTAAACGGAATCCAAATTATGCAAACTCAAATCCCACGGTTTCCTTATTTAATGGGAAACAAAATATAAGTGATTATTTCGTGTTTAAACATTTGAAACAGAGCCGAAATTATTCACTAAACAGAGATGCGAAAATGAAATGCAATAAAACTTTCGCAAATCCTAACGAACCAAAGTCTTCCTAAGTTTATGGATCGCATCCAAAACCTCTGACCTAAGGATCTTATACCACCTGAAGGATATGGAAAGATCCTCAAGCGTATCACAGAAGCATGAGGATCTTATTTTATACGATCGAGAACGACTACTTGCACTAGTTGTTCGATGCAATGAAATTTTTTAAAAAATCATGCGATGAAACCACATGATCCAAAAACGCTTCTTGAATCGTTTCATCTAACCACATAGATAAAGGAATACCTCTTGTAGTGTGGTTGCGATCAAGACTCTAAAATAAGAGACCTCCTGTCTCAAGTCCGATCTTTGGAGGAGATGCTTGCGAGCGTGGGGATGAAACACGTGCTTCTCGCAATCCAAGATGTTGATCCATGCTAGAGAACTCCTGATCTCGTCCCACAAGATCGTACATCTTCTTTGCGATCGTGGCACACCAAAGAAGATGGAGAACCAAGGGTCGTCAAGGCGGCAACACAACGGTGAAGCGACGAAAGCAACTTCTTCCCTCTAGGGTTTAAGTGGACGGCCACCCAAGGAGAGAGAGGGAGAGAGTGCGTGAGAATGAGAGAGAGAGAGAGAGAGGAGAAAGCTTGTTGTTGTAATTGTTGTAACCAAGAAGAGCAAGGGGTGCTTCTTCTTATATAGGGTTACTACACAAAATCAATGGTTGAGAATGATTTGTGCTTCTTTCAATGGCCAAGATATTGTTGGTAAAAAACCAACAACAATTAATTTAATTTAGATTAAATATATATTGATAAGGTTATCCTAAAATTAAATCAATCTCATATGGAGATCTAGGAGTGGAGAATTCATCATCCCTTTATAATAGAGGGGACGACCACCCTTTCCTTATAGGAGTTGGTGGCCGTCCACCCATATCTCATGGGAGATGTAATCTCATGCAATCTCATGAGATTGCACCACTCCTTGAAAATCTCCAAGATTTCTACAACACTTGTTGTAAATTATTCAACAAAAATAATTCATAATTATTTTGTGAATATTGCAATCTTGCCATTGGAAATTTGTGAATCACATTCACAACCCAAAATAATATGTGATTTACATTTTCAATTAATTATCCAATGTGATTCCAATTCACACCAATAATTAATCAACAAATATAACTCATAAAAAGCTCTCTCGAATACATTATAAATCACATTTATAAAATATAATGAGTAATTGGATATTGCTATCCACATTATTCTTATCCATAATAATTAAGTCACATTTAATTATATTGGATAATCATTCCCATGCATCTAATAATGTGAATCGAATTCACATTATCTATGATATTTAATCACATTTAGCTATTCACTTATCAATTCTTGGATATAATTCAACAATGGAATTATTCTTGAACTCTTTAAAGAATAATGCGCTTTCTCCGTGGATACTTGGATATAAGGACATGGTGATTGTATGTTCCACGTATAGTGACTTGGATATTGAGATTATATCTCAAATCTTGATCTCACATACCTCTCATAGATGCTTGATCAAATCAAGACCATAAATATAATCTTCTCATTACATCTGAATCACATTCAGATCAATGTCCAACACTTGGACCAAGATCAGATTACTTCTCTGCTAAGAGGAGTCACTAAAATCCAAACCTATTTCATCACTCCCTCAGAATGGAAGCGTCATGGTTTACAATTGTTTATGATCACATCACCCTAAAGCATTCCTAATAACTATACATCCTTCATACAGGAAGACCTATGATAAACCCGAAGATAAAGATCAATTTAACACTGTCATCTTTAGGGTTTCATCATCATGTTTCTCTATCTTGGTCATTGGGAGTTGGTATCGATCATATGCTTTCCCAAAGCATATATCATACCTTCAAATTTTTGTCATGATTCCAAAGAGCGATGACCATGCATGAAATTTGATCGGTCCCAATTCCTCATGAGTGAGATCATGTCTTCCGGTTCACAAGTGAACCCGTATGATCCCTTTGAGAGATCGTATTTACTTATTTGCCCTCATATGCACACCAGCTCGCCAGTGTATAGACCTTGATTAGGTCATCAACCTATTGGTCTGCCAAATGTACATATTTAGACATATAGTAACACATCTGTCTCCGGTCAGAGGATGTATGCCTGTGTCATGATAGTATACAATATAGGTCTTTGGTTATCTTGATCTCGTTAAGTCAACTCTTTGACCTAACTAATCTGACACCTCCGAATCTCTATTCCTATGCAGAGGACCTGTATCAAAAGGTCGGTCAGATATCAGCATAATGAGAAAGGATTGCCATCTCCTACTCAGACTGGAGATCATCTCTTAATAGTCATTTGATGGTGCTTGATGAGTCCTCTATCTAACTCCTTAGATATTCATCCAAACACCAGCCTCTATGATTCTATTGCTGAATCAATAGTTGTATGATTATTGAGATGGCCATGGTACATAACCCTAAATGTACAGAGGGACCTTATAGTGCATTCATTCATTTAATCTTAGAAAGGGAGTGAAAACAATCAATAACATTTATTAATAAATCAAATATTACAATAACATTTATTGTAGGAATGGTTCGCCTCGGGCTTACATGGCTAACAACTATCTACAACTGATTCTACACAACCTGACGGAGCAAAGACAACGCTTTTTGCTTGTCCACCAACATCATCCTTGACGAACCGCAAAATCGGCCCTTTAATAGTGTTGAATTAGAACTTTAAATAGTCATCGCAGTCGGGCCGAGATGGGCTCATCAAAGACCATCTAATTTAGATATGTAAATCAAAATGAGATGGTCGTATATTTTTTTTACTTGGCAAGAAACCAAGGTTGAACTCAGGGACATGCACCTCTCTCGTATTAGTCAGATTTTTATCTATCTAATTAAGCGTTGAGTGAGAGACAATATAGGTCAAATTATGCATGAAAGACAAGGAGACACAACAATGTATTAAAATAAAACATGCATTTTTTTATATTTTAATCATGCAGATTAATGCCATGAAATGCATCACAAATATGCCCTTGGTCAGAATGATGAGCCAAGTTAACATACATCAATTTCAGGTTTAATTAAGAAGACCTACTTGATTTGAAATTTGAACAAGACATACGAGACACATGGCTAACAAGATAATACATAAAAATTCAAGTGTCCAGAATAAGGAATTTAATATGCCATTAGGAAGAACATCAAATACGCATCAAAATGCCGATGAAATCATCTCAATCGGAGTTACGAGGCTCTAGATATGCATAAAAGAAACCAGGGGCATAAGTGAAAGAAAACTTGAAAATAAAATTACAAACAGGTCCCTAGGAGGGACTAAAATGCAATTATGAAAAAGATCGGAACTTCCCTGTAAATTATCCTCACGCACAGGGGCATTTTTGCAAATTTAAAAACCCGCGAGGGCATCAATGCAAAATGCCCACAGGTGCGCGTCTGATGCACGTTACACTGGACCTGAATGCAATATGCAAAACTAGCGAGGGCACCAATGGAAAAAGCCCAGAACCCACTTGCGTGAGGCACGTGAGCTCAGGCTCGGATGGAGGTGAGGCTCGGTGCAGCTTCGGGTGGCCGCAGCAGGTGTCTCGGGCCACGTGGCGGCTCGAGGTTGCCTCGGATGAGGTTCGGTCCTACTGAGCCTCCGCGCTCCGGGATGGTGACGTAGCTACTCCAGGGCCGTTGGATCTCCACCGTGGGGTGAGATCCAACGGCATCTGCTTCTCCTTCTTCCTCGAAGGTGGCGGCGCTATCAAAGCTCCGGCGTGAGGCCTGGAGCTCCTCCGCGCCTCGCCGTGCTCAGTGAAGCTCGAGGAAGGACGATGAAAGTCTGACGATGAAGGTCCGAGGTCGGAGAAGACGCGGGGGTACCTGGGTTGCTCTATCGATGCCTGATCGCTGGAGGCGGAGCTCTAGAACTCAGCTCCACCCGAGGTCCGTCCAATGACGTTGGTTGACCTGCAAAAGGGGTTAGCGGTTGGTGTGCGTGCGAGCTGAGGTGAGCGAAGGGCTTAGGGGGGCGAAGAAGTGGAGCCCTTAGTGTGTCCTCCTCCGCCTCCGGCAGAGGAGAATGCCTGGGAAGAAGGAGGTTGTGGCTGAGTAGGAAGGTGATCGGAGACGTGCACGTGGAAGATGGGTTGATGGCGAAGCTCGGGAGAGTATTAATGGACGTGGGGGATCGACTAGAATGGCCTAGATAATTACGCAAAAATGAAGGAAAAAAACAAGAAGGATTAGAGGGCTTACCTGGAGATTGGCGGAGTGGATGCCTGGGCTGAGCATCACGGTGATGTTCGGGGTCGTCGCACGTCGAGGTCGGCAAATCCTCGGAGCTCGAGCTGGGCTGTAGCCACCGCAGTGCTGCCATGGGAGTCGGCGGGTCTCACCGGAAGCGCTGGTCGTCGTCGCTCGATCCAGCCTCCTTCCCCTGTCACCGGGAGGTGGCGGAGTGCTGGGCCATGCCCCGTGGAACGGTGGACGCCGGGATATGGAAGAGGGGGCGAAGTATTTAAAGGAAGGGGTGATGGGTCCATGTGGTGAGAGCCGAGGATTGCGAGGGAATTGTGGGATGATCGAGAGGATGCTGAGGATCGTGGAGGCATGCGTGAGGATGATGGGTGAGTGGAGAAGGACATGGGGTAGTTAGAGACTGGAGAGGATGACCAGGGCTATGGCTAAAAATGGAAGGGTGGAGGAGGTCTACGAGGCGCGAGGCTCAGGCGGAGCTTGTGGGAGGTTGATGACGAGATCTGGACCGTTGAATCGCGAGATCCAACGATTCTGATGGGGGCGCGATTGGAGGCTTAGGATTAGGTCTTGGCTGCGTGATCGGAGGGTTGCGGAGCGGCCACGTGGTAGGAAATGTGCAAGGCGCTAGCGGACGGTTTGGATGAGAAGAAGGCGCTCATCGAAGGGCTGAGGTGCGAAGCGGAAGTAGAGGCTGTAATAGAAAAATGACGGCGCGATCGAAGGGCGCAAAAGCCGACACGTGGCGAGATATAGTTGAGGCGCGAATGGAGGGCGATGATCAAGGCCTGAGGGGGATCTAACGGTTGAGAGTACTGGCGCACGTGGAGTGGACAGAGCCGTTGGATCAGAAGGCGATCCGACGACCAAAAGTGCAGGCGGCTGAAGCAAGGGAAGCGGGCCACGTGGCTCTCACAGAACGGGCCACGTGGCCCAATCAGATTATTCAAAGATTCCAATTGACTTTTGAAGGGACAAATGACCGAATTTGAGAAAACTCAAAACATGAAAGTTGTAGATTTCAATGAGATCTACAAGTTTCATGTTGACCAAAATTGGAGATGAGGTCAACTGGAGTCACCAAGTATTTTTAAGGGTATTTTTAAGGCTAAAAATACCACAGATTTTTGTTTTGATATTTTTTGTAATTTTTAATTTATTAAGGACTCTGATAATTACAGGACTTTAACGGGATTTTATTGACACAACTTTAAGCAAGGGGGTTAATAATGCGAAATTAAGATGATGAAATTGGGTTTCATCACCCCCCTATACTTAAGCTATGCTCGTCCTCAAGCACTATGCTCGTGTTCGAGCACCTAAGAATGAATAAGCTGGATTAACCCCCTTGTGCATGTGAGTACAAGATCTGATCAATCAAGTCTACTCAACTTTAGAGGTCCAAAATCCTTGAGTTCAACCCAGCATTAACCAAGAGGCATCCAATTCCTCTAATTCTCCAAACTCTCTGATTTACATATAATCTAAAGATATGACATTTAGTGTTGATTGCGATTCTGAGAGTAGAGTCAAATTATCACCCAAAGTCTTGGTTCGAGAAAATCTCCTAAGGACCCAATCCTCAACACTAGGGAATAAACCAAATCTTGCGTTCGATCCACCATCTCTTTAGTTATCAGACTTAGAAAATATCGATGGAAGGCCAGTAATGTAGGGCATGGGATTGTGTCATTTCTTCTCTCCCCTTCATTGGAACAAGGATTCTCTCTAGTGCCATTTACGCAACACACATTTTTTTTGGTGTTGATCAGTGCGTCCGTCAAGAGAAGTTGGAGCCGTCTGCACTTGTTTTCCTGGGAGTACACCGGGGTGGTCTCTTTTGAGTTCCTATTGTAACTTCGACACCCAGACTTGTAGCATTTACAATGATGAACCCTTTGTTGGTGCAAGCCTGACTCCTGGTCCTAATAGCAGTGGTCGAAGTGGACACTTTGAAAAGTTTGGGAGCGCTCGCCTTTGGTGGAAGCTCTATGATATTTGACTTTGTGGAATGAGAGCTTTTTCTTTGAAATTTCATTGACTTGTATAATTTGTGGCTAGCTCCACTGCTTTTACCAATAGTTGGCGCACACTGATCAACAATTTTTTATTTTATTCACACTCTGGCACTTAGGTCAATATCAAGAGATTAATATAAGAACCAAGTTCTCATATTGGCTAATATTGCTGACACTCAGGTTTCATGAAGCCTCCAAAGATTTTATCCCATCCTCGAGCATCATTAGATCAAATCCAAACTTGACTTCCTCATCCCAATTCCTCAAGTGAAAAATCACTCATCTCATCAAAACCGCAGTCGTGCATGTGATGTGCTGATCATATTCTTTTTGTCTGAGACTAAGCATGGAATACGGCATGCAAATCTATAAATCTAGGGGAATGTGGATGATTAAGTCTATGACCGTGATGGCTAAGGCTGGTTAACCTAAAATCTCAAAGACCTCAAAAAGCTAAGTCTCCTTGATCATTTCAGATCCTGGGTACAAGTGTAAGTGTAGAGGATTAATCCAACTCCTTCATTCAAAAACACTTTTTTTTATTTTTTTTAAATTTTTACCCACCCGTAATTATTGCCAAATATATACAAAAATACGTGAAAGTACGAGCTATGGGTAAAGTATATATGTAATATATACACCCCCCCTATACTTAGCATGTGCTATGTCCTCAGAGCATGAAAAGCGAGGAAAAAGACATAGCTCCTGCTAAGTGTAGGAGAGCTAAAGAGAAGGAAAAAATGTATAGAAATCGACCGCCCCCCCTATACTTAGGCTCTGGCAGCCTAAGTGTAGAAGAAAGTCAAAAAGTGGGGCGGACGAGGTCAAGAAGAGAAGTGGATGAATATACAAAGCGGGCATCCGTCCCCCCTATACTTAGGCTCAGGTTATCCTAAGTATAGGACGAAAGTGAGTATGAGGACCAATGTGATCTGGAGAATGTACAGTGAACTGACTCAGGTGACTCATCCCCCCTATACTTAGGATCTGGTCATCCTATGTATAGTCCATGATAGTGATTTAACGAGGCGGGGATGGGTTACTAGAGTCGCGGGGGAGAAAGGATAGGATGTACAAGAATGATGATATATACAAATGAGTCGATCTGAATCTTTCAAGATGCTGCTGATGGCCAGAGCTCACTGTTGCAAGGTCTCATACAAGGCTCGAGGTGCATCTGCTGAATCTGTCTCGCGCATGAATACAATCTCCTCAACATGTACTAAATGCTCATTGGATTCGACGAAGTGCTTCAACAGTTGTCCATTCACTAGGAATGTCGCTGCGTCATCTGCGAGATCTGAGATCTCGACACATCCACTATCATGCACCGTACGGACGACAAATGGGCCTGTCCACTTGGACTTCAACTTGCCTTGGAAGATCTTCAGCCTACATTGAACAACCATACCTTCTGTCCAGGTACAAAGGTCTTTCGTCTGATATATCTATCATGCCAACGCTTCACCTTGTCCTTGTACACCAAACTGTTGTCGTATGCACGGTTTCTGACTTCCACAAGCTCATTAAGATCCATTTCTCTCTGCTTCTGTCCAAGGTGTGTGTTCCAGTTGACCTTCTTGATTGCCCATTCTGATTTATGCACTAACTCTGCAGGTAAATGGCACGGCTTTCCGAATACCATTCGGAATGGGAAGGTTCCTAACGGTGTCTTGTAAGCTGTCCTATATGCCCAAAGGACTTGATCCAAGATCTGAGACCAGTCCTTCCTGTCCGGGCGAACAAGCTTTTGCAATATAGTCTTCACCTCCCGATTCAATGCCTCAGCCATACCATTGGTCTGTGGGTGGTAAGGGCTAGCGACACGGTGTTCGATGCCATAGTCCTTCAGGAGTTTCTTTACCTCCCGATTTACAAAGTGGCTACCCCCGTTGGATATCATCATTTTGGGGATCCCGAACCTAGAGATTATGTGTTCTCTGATGAATTTATAGACAATCCTGCTGTCTGCGGCTCGGGTCGGGATAGCCTCCACTCATCTGGATAGATAATCTATCACAAGAAGGATGTACTCGAATCCGTGGCTAACAGGGAATGGGCCCATGAAATCGATGCCCCAGGCGTCAAAGACATCACAAATGATGACAGGCTGCATAGGCATCTCATCCTTGGAACCAACGGTTCCTCCCATTCTCTGGCATACTGGACATGACTTCGCGAAGGCGATGGCATCGCGAAACAGAGTCGGCCAGTAAAAACCACACTGAAGTACCTTCCATGCGGTCCTCTTCCTGGAGTGGTGTCCTCGTGCCTCTAAGCTGTGGCATAAAGAAAGGACACTCTGGTATTCCTCCTGAGGAATACACCGTCTCCAGATACAATCTGGTCCTTCAAAGAAAAGGATCGGATCCTCCCAATGGTAATGTCTAGCGTCTGACTTCAGTCGGTCGATGTGGCTCTTGGGCCAATCTTCGGGAACCTTCTTGGAGACAAGATAGTTCACGATATTGGCGTACCATGGGAGTGAGTCGACAACAAAAATCGACTCGTCAGGGAAGGGGTCTCGAATAGGTGAATCCTCTGAAGTATTAAGATCTTCGAGACGAGAGAGATGATCGACCACTACGTTCTTCTTTCCAGGTTTATCACGGATGTCCAAATCAAACTCCTGGATAAGTAAAATCCACCGAAGAAGATGCACCTTCGCATCCTTCTTCTCCATCAAGTATCGTAGTGCCGTGTGGTCAGTGAACACAATTACCTTGGATCCAATTAAGTGAGATCTTAACTTGTCCAAGGCAAACACTACCGCAAGCATTTCCTTTTCCGTAACTGTATAGTTACGCTGAGCGGTGTCAAGCACTTTGCTTGCGTAGTGAATTGCGAACGGGACGCCATCCCTTCTCTGTCCTAACACAACCCCAACAGCAGAGTCTGAGGCATCCGTCACGATCTCAAAAGGTAGAGACCAATCTGGAGCTTGTAGGATAGGTGCATCCATAATCATTCCTTGTAATAGCTTAAAGGCCTCAAGACATTTGTGATCAACAATAAACTACATGTCTTTGCCTAAAAGCTCAGTTAGCGGTCGGGCAATCTTAGAAAAATCCTTAATGAATCTTCGATAAAATCCGACATGCCCGAGGAACGACCGCAACTGCTTGACGTTGGTTGGTGGCTGGAGTCGTCTGATCACATCCACCTTTGCAGGGTCAACCTCCATTCCTCTCTTGGAGATGACATGCCCCAATACAATGCCCTTTGTCACCATGAAATGACTTTTCTCCCCGGAGAGCACGAGATTAACCTCACAACATCGTTTGAGGACTCGGTCCAGATTCGTAAGACATGAATCGAAGGAATCGCCGTGGACCGAGAAGTCGTCCATGAAGACTTCCAGGAACTCGCCGACCATTTCGGCGAATACAGTAATCATGCACCTTTGGTAAGTACCTGGAGCATTGCATAACCCAAAGGGCATGCGCCTGAAAGCATAGGTAACAAAGAGGCATGTGAACGTGGTCTTTTCCTGGTCCTCTGGAGCTATGGCTACTTGATTGTAGCCTGAGAACCCATCTAAGAAGCAGAAGAACTCTTTCCCCGCTAGTCTCTCTAGGATCTGATCAATGAACGGTAGGGGAAATGATCCTTCTTCATCGTGGCATTCATGCATCTGTAATCCACACAGACACGCCACGACGTGGGCACTCGCGTCACGATCTCCTCTCCGTCCTCGTTGGTGGTCGTCTGAATTCCCGACTTTTTCGAGACAACATGGATTGGGTCCACCCATTTAGAGTCGGAGATTGGGTAAATGAAACCCGCGTCGGGCCATTTGATGAACCGCAAAATCAGCCCTTTAATAGTGCTGAATTAGCACTTTAAATAGTCATCGCAGTCGGGCTGAGATGGGCTCATCAAAGACCATCTCATTTAGATATATAAATCAAAATGAGATGGTCATATATTTTTTTTACTTGGCAAGAAACCAAGGTCGAACTCAGGGACACACGCCTCTCTCGTATTAGTCAGATTTTTATCTATCTAATTAAGCGTTGAGTGAGAGATAATATAGGTCAAATTATGCATGAAAGACAAGGAGACACAACAATGTATTAAAATAAAACATGCATTTTTTTATATTTTAATCATGTAGATCAATGCCATGAAATGCATCACAAATATGCCCTAGGTCAGAATGATGAGCCAAGTTAACATACATCAATTTCAGGTTTAATTAAGAAGACCTACTTGATTTGAAATTTGAACAAGACATACGAGACACATCGCTAACAAGATAATACATAAAAATTCAAGTGTCTAGAATAAGAAATTTAATATGCCATTAGGAAGAACTTCAAACAAGCTTCAAAATGCCACTGAAATCATCTCAATCGGAGTTACGAGGATCTAGATATGCATGAAAGAAACCGGGGTTATAAGTGAAAGAAAACATGAAAACAAAATTACAAACAGGTCCCTAGGAGGGACTAAAATGCAATTTTGAAAAAGATCGGGACTTCCCTGTAAATTACCCTCACGCACTGGGGCATTTTTTCTAATTTGAAAACCCACAAGGACATCAACGCAAAATGCCCACAGGTGCGCGTGTGATGCACGTGACACTGGACCTGGATGCAATATGCAAAACTAGCGAGGGCACCGATGCAAAAAGCCCAGAACCCACGTGCATGAGGCACGTGAGCTCAGGCTCGGGTGGGGGCGAGCTCAGTGCAGCTTCGGGTGGCCGTCGCAGGTGGCTCGGGCCACGTGGCGGCTCGAGGTTGCCTCAGACGAGGCTCGGTCCCACCGAGCCTCCGTGCTTCGGGACGACGACGTGGCTGCTCCAGGGCCGTTGGATCTCCGTCGTGGGGCGAGATCCATCGGCAGCTGCTCCTCCTTCTTCCTCGAAGGTGGCAGCACTATCAGAGCTCTGGCGTGAGGCCTGGAGCTCCTCCGCGCCTCGCCGTGCTCGGTGAAGCTCGGGGAAGGATGGTGAAAGTCTGGCGATGAAGGTCCGAGGTCGGAGAAGACGCGGGGGTACCTGGGATGCTCTATCGACGCCTGATCGCCGGAGGTGGAGCTCTAGAACTCAGCTCCGCCCGAGGTCCGGCCAATGACGATGGTTGACCTGCAAAAGGGGTTAGCGGTGGGTGTGCCTGCGAGCTGAGGTGAGCGAAGGGCTTAGGGGGGCGGAGAAGTGGAGCCCTTAGTGTGTCCTCCTCTGCCTCCGGCGAAGGAGAATGCCTGGGATGAAGGAGGTTGTGGCTGAGTAGGAAGGTGATCGGAGACGTGCGCGTGGAAGATGGGTTGATGGCGAAGCTCGGGAGAGTATTAATGGAGGAGGGGACCGACTGGAATGGCCTAGATAATTACGCAAAAATCAAGGAAAAATACAAGAAGGATTGGAGGGCTTACCTGAATATTGGCGGAGTGGATACATGGGCTGAGCATCACGGTGATGTTCGGGGTCGTCACACGTCGAGGTCGGCAAATCCTCGGAGCTCGAGCGGGGCTGTAGCCACCGCAACGCCACCATGGGAGTCGGCAGGTCTCACCGGAAGCGCTGGTCGTCGTCGCTCGATCTTGCCTCCTCCCCCTGTCACTGGGAGGTGGCGGAGGGCTGGGCCATGCCCCGTGGAACGGTAGACGCCGGGATATGGAGGAGGGGGCGAAGTATTTAAAGGAAGGGGTGATGGGTCTAGGTGATGAGAGCCGAGGGGTGCGAGGGAATTGTGGGATGATCGAGAGGACGCCGAGGATCGTGGAGGCATGCACGAGGATGATGGGTGAGTGGAGAAGGACGTGGGGAAGTTAGAGAATGGAGAGGATGTTCAGGGCTATGGATAAAAATGGAAGTGTGGAGGAGGTCTGCGAAGCGCGAGGCTCGGGCGGAGCTTGCGGGAGGTTGATGACGAGATCTGGACCGTTGGATCGTGAGATCCAACGGTTCCGATGGGGGCTCGATTAAAGGCTTAGGATTAGGTCTTGGTTGCGTGATCGGAGGGTTGCGGAGCGACCACGTGGTAGGCAATGCGCAAGGCGCTAGCGGACGGTTTGGATGAGAATAAGGCGCTCATCGAAGGGCTAAGGTGCGAAGCGGAAGCAGCGACTGTGATGGAACAATGATGGCGCGATCGAAGGGCGCAAAAGCCGACACGTGGCGAGATATAGTTGAGGCGCGAATGGAGGGCAGTGATCAAGGCCTGAGGGGGATATGACGGTTGAGAGTTCTGGCGCACGTGGAGTGGACAGAGCCGTTGGATTAGAAGGCGATCCAATGACCAAAAGCGCAGGCGGCTGAAGCAAGGGAAGCGGGCCACGTGGCTCTCACAGAATGGGCCACGTGGCCCAATCAGATTATTCCAAGCTTTCAGTTGACTTTTAAAGGGACAAATGGCCGAATTTGAGAAAACTCAAAACATGAAATTATAGATCTCGATGAGATCTACAAGTTTCATGTTTACCAAAACTGGAGATGAGGTCAACTGCAGTCACCAAGTATTTTTAAGGGTATTTTTAAGGCTAAAAATACCACAGATTTTTGTTTTGACATTTTTTTGTGATTATTAATTTATTAAGGACTCTAATAATTACAGGACTTTAACGAGATTTTATTGACACAACTTTAAGAAAGGGGGTTAATAATGCGAAATTAAGATGATGAAATTGGGTTTCATCAATCCTCTTCTCCAACTTGTATTCCTTTTTGTGAGCCGGACATATAGAATATTGTGGACAAGAATCTTGTTGTAAATAAGAACAATGCTTTTGATTTCGGTTCTTTAAATATTCATTTTTCTGATGCAGTAGAAAAATCCAAAAAAATGCAAAAAGAAAAAGTGCATTGTCTGATCCAGGAGTTGGGGATATTCTCCAAAATTTGGCTGTTGAGCTCCCATTGATAAAAGCCATGGAATACATTCGTACTATTAAGAAAGTTGGAGGAGGCATGCACAAACAAGCATCGACCAACTCATAACAGCAGACGTAAGAAAGTAGAGAAGCATGTCCTCACCATGGCCACAGTTGCAGCCATCAGCAATCTCCCGCAAAAAAACCACACAAAGTAGTACCTCTGATCAAATGCGAGATATTTGACCATGTCTTCGAGTGGACTCTCCTTGACAACGGTTCTTCCAACCACTTCTTGCCCTCATCACTACAACAAGAATTCGGGCTGGGATCATTGAAGCAAACATGCATGATCCTGTAGTTTACAGATTGATCGGTCAAAAGACAAAGAGGTTTGCTGGAAGATGTTGTGGTAAAGGTGCATGATAAGCTGTTTCTTGCCGATTTTGTGGTCCTTGATATGGATCCTTCCGAAGGATATGGTTAGATAATCCTCAAGCGCATCACGGAAGCGTAAGCGTCGTATCGAATACGACGACGAACGACTAGTCGCACTAGTTGTTCTATGTAGCGGAATTTAAAAAATTTTCATGCGACGAAACCACATGATCCAAGAACACTTCTCGGATCGTTTCATCTAAACCAAAAACAAGTAATAGGAATACCTCTTGAAGCGTGGTTGCGATCGAGTCTCTAAACGAAGAGACCTCCTGTCTCAAGTCCGATCCGACGGAGGAGACGCTTGCGAGCGCGGGGATGAATCGTGTGCTTCTCGCAATCCATGTTGATGATCCAAGCGGTGGATCTCCTGATCTCGACACACGAGATCCGACGTCTTCTTCACGAGCGAGGCGCACCAAAGGAGACAGAGATCCTCGAGCAGACAATCAGGCAGCATAACAACGACGCTGTGGCGATGGAGAACCTCTCTAGGGCATCCATGGTGGACGACCATGAGAGGGAGAGAGAGAGAGAGTAGGCGTGTAGAGAGAGAATGAGAGAGAGAGACTCATGTTCTCGTAGTGTAAAGAAGAGCAAAGGGGTGGCTGTCCTTTTATAATATTTTGGGATCCATGGATCTCAATCCATGGACAATCAAATCCAATGGCTCTCATTGATTGTGTTTCTTTCAATGGTCAAGATTTGTGTTAGTAAAAACCAACAACAATTAATTTAATTTAATTTAATATATATTGAATAAATCATAAATATATAAATTAATTTAAATCAAATCAATATAAGAGATTTAGGAAGGAGGCATGCCTCCCTTCCATAAAGGGGGTGGCGGCACACCATGAATCCAATTCAAGGAAGCCGTCCACCTTCTTTAATAGGAAGGAGGCACTCCTATTCCTTAATCATGAGATCTCATATCTTATGAAAATATCCATTATTTACAACAACTATTGTTGTAAATTATTCACATAAATAATTCATAATTATTTTGTGAACATTGCAATCATGTCGTTGGAAATTAGTGAATCACATTCACAACACAAAATAACATGTAAATTACATTTTCAATTTAATGTTCACTGTGAATCCAATTCACATTAACATTTAATTAACAAATGTAAATTACAAATAGCTCTCTCTTATATATTATAAATCACATTTATAATATATACAAATAATATGGATAATGCTATCCACATTATTCATATCCATGATAATTAAATCACATTTAATCATCTTGGATCTCTATTCTCATGTGCTCAAATAATATGAATCACATCCACATTATTCACATCTTTGATAATGAAATCGCATTTAATTATCTAAGATAACTCACCTTATAATATGAATCAAATTCATATTTTTTATGATAATTAAATCACATTTAGTTATCCATTTTATCAATGCTCGGATACATATATCAACAATAGAATTATCCATGAAGTCTTTCAAGGATAATGCGCTTTATCCACGAATACTTGGAGATAAGGACAGGGCGATTGTATTGTTCCACGTATAGTGACTTGGATATTGAGATCACATCTCAAATCCAGATCACGGGCCTCCCATAGATGCTTGATTAAATCAAGACCGCAAATCTAATCTTCTCTTTGCATCTGAATCACATTCATAGCAATGTCCAACAATAGGACCAAGATCAGATTACTTCTCTACTGAGAGGAGTCATCAAAATCCAGTCCTGTTTCATCACTCCCTAGGAACGAAAGCGTCATGGTTATACAACCGTTTATGATCACATCACCCTCAGGTATTCCCAATACCTGTACATCCTGCATACTGAAAGACTAAGAATAAACCCGAAGTATAAGATCAATTTTACACTATCTACTTTAGAGTTTTATCTTTAAGTTTCTCATTTGATCATTGGGAGTCGGTATCGATCATATACTTTCCAAAAGCATATATAATACCGATTTCTTGATCATATACTTTCCAAAAGTATATATCAAACCTACAAATTCAGTCAAGCTTCCAAAGCGAGTCGATCGTGCATGGAATTTGATTCTTCTCAATATCTCATGAGTGAGCTCATGTCTCCCAGTTCAGTAATTAACCTGTATGATCCCTTTGAGAGATCGTATTACTCATATGCCCTTATATGCACACCAGCGCGCCGGTGTATAGACCTTGATTAGGTCATCAACCTATTGGTCTGCCAAATGTACATACTCAGACATATAGTAACACATATGTCTCTGGTCAGAGGATGTTTGCCTATATCGTGACAGCATACAATATAGGACTTTGGTTATCTCGATCTTGTTAAGTCAACTCTTTGACCTAACTAATCTGACACCTCCGAATCTCTATTCCTATGAAGAGGACCTGCATCAAGAGGTCAGTCAGATATCAACCTAACTGAGAAAGGATTGCCATCTCCTACTCAGGCTAGAGATCATCTCTTAACAATCATTTGATGGTGCTTGATGAGTCCTCAATCTAACTCATTAGATATTCATCCAAGCACCAGCCTCTATGATTCAATATTTGAATCAACATCTGTATCATCATCAAGATGGCCATGGTACATAACCCTAATTGTACTAAGGGACCTATTATGCAAATTATTTATTCTTCATTTTAGATAAGGGAATGATATTCGCAATAACATTTATTGCGTAATGGCTCGCCGCGGGCTCGCATGTCCAACAATCTCCCACTAGCCCAAAGAGCCATTAATGGGCTAATCATTTAAACCTACACTCATGAGACAATCATAGGCTATTTAGAAAATAGCTAGGTAAGTTGATCAGCCACTCTGTTCCCAAGAGACTACGCCAAGTCCTTTTACGGAACTTGCATATCCTCTAGTAACAGTGCTCGCATCCAATACGAATGTTGCATCTTATGCAACCAATACTCAATTTTGTTATAGTGTCCTTGACACTATAGCTCGATAATTATTATAACCAGTAAGCCCATAATCCTTATCAGAATACCTTTATTCCTAGAGATCTCTATCTCCTAAGGCATCTACAGTTATGACCCTTATAGATCACTATCTACAAGGTCATAAACTTTTGTGATCTATCTCTAATCTTTGAAGATATTATTATTATTACTGCAATCAAGTGTTTTTCATCCGTAGTAGGATTAGTAACACTTTACTACTCCAACTGCATGGTAGACATCTGGTTCTTGTACATATCTAGCATACACTCAGCTTCTCGTAACTGATGCACAAGCGCAAGCAGTTCTAGCATTCATTTCCTCAACACTTTGAGATGCTATCCCTTTAGATAGGTCAGTACCATATTTTAAGGGAAGGAAGCCTTTCTTGGAATTTTCCGGAAAATGGAACATGTCTAAGGTGTATTACTAATGTGATGGTCCCAATACCCTCTTCTCTTTGCTTCTGAACATCTTCAAAATTAAGATATAAGAGGTATCCTTGAGATCATATCTCAATGTATGGAATAGCCAGTCTATAAAACACTTATTATTATCCTTATATCATTCCAAATGATTAGGATATTATCTACATTCAGCACGATGAACACAATGGCACTCCCACTAAGCTTCACATGGTTCATCAAGATTCTATCTGAAATCATAACATTTATGATTTCATCAAATCTGAAGTTCCAACTACAAGAATCTTATTTGAGTCCACTGATGGAGTTTCTTCAACTTACACGCCTTGCTTTCCTCAACCATCAAGCCCTGGGGCTACTTCATGTGAATGTCCTCAGAGAGGTATTCATAGAGGAATGCAATCTTGACTTACATTATGAAGATGTCATAGTCAAGTTGTGTAGCTATGGTTAGCATTATTCTGATGGGTTTAAGCATGGTTACTGAAGAGCAAGTCTCATCGCAAGCAATGTCTTCTCTTCGGTGTGTAGCTCATGGCCACGAACCGTGCTTTGAAGGTCTCTACGTTCTCATTAGATTCCCTCTTTCTCCTGAAAATCCATTTATACCTTAATGGGCCTGACCCTTATAGGTGGATCCTCGAGGGTTCGCATACAACATTTGTACATGATGTCTACATTAGACTTTTATTGCTAACATCCATCTTTCCATGTCATGATCCTTAGGAGCTTCATCATATGAAGTCAGATCATTATCATATTCAACTGACACATGGAATCCATCTTCAAACTTATATGAAGAGGTATTAGTGTTTCATCTTTGATTGTCTATTTAGTTTCCGATTTCAAGAGCCTCATTATCTTCTCAAGATTAAATGAGTTCCTTTACTTCATTTTCACCTTGATTCTCAAGAGAGTCATCCTCTAAAAATCACATTCTCAGAGATGAGATACTTTAAGAATCTCAAGGTCATAAAGTAGGTATCCAATACCATCCTTTATTTTCCTAATGAAGTATCACTCTCCAGTGCCAGATTCCAGCTTAATCACATGGAACCTTATTAAGGATATATATAATGTAGACTCTACTACATATATATATACCTGGAAACTAAGAGATAATTATGCTAAGATTAATCATTGATCAAATCATGTCACACATGATCAATTGTATCTCCCTACAACTCTATTGAGTTAAGGTGTATTAGGAGGATTGAGATAGGAAGGATATTCACATCTCCATAAGGTATTCCATGAATTCATCTAATAGGTACTGACTACCTAGATTAGATCAAATCCATTTAATCTTCCTTCGAGCTTTGGATCTAAACCAAACTTGTGAAATCTTGAACATTTCAAAGTTTTCTAAGTGAAAAGAAGAAATCTCATATCAAAAATAATCATCAATAGATATCACATATCCATCATGTTTATTCTGATATAGATGATTCACATACATCAATATGTATGAGATCTTGAATACCTTGGCATCTTACACCATTCCAAAAGAAAGGTGCATTGGACATTTTTACATTGAATACAACATTCATAAGTATGCAAGTTTTGAAATTTTAGACATTCTAAAGTTTCATCTCTTACTTGTCCAATGATCTCATCAACAGACATATGTCCAAAACATGATGCCAGATCATTGTCAAATGATATATATCCTCCTATTGATCTTTAAAGGTTTAGTTTTCAGTTGTTAGAAATCTTAATGAACCATTCATTAATTTTCTTATTTAGTGGAGTCCACTAGATGTTAGATTACTATCTGAAATATGTCCATCATAACTCTTTATGATAGGTCTATTCCAAATGTTTATTCCCAACATTTAGAAATAAACAATGAGTGTATTCTAATATCTAGGTCATAGAGACATTCTCTAAGACTAAGGGATCTCCCACTGAAAATATGAAGTATATTTATCCGGTGGAAATTTTTGCAACAATTGCATCAAATCCAACATGGATGACCATTAAACCTTAAGATCAAATTTCTAATATTCTAATACATATGCAACCGATTGCAAGTGTCATTAGAAGTTTGAGGTACAATTATTAGACTTTATCTTATCAAATAAGTAAGTCAATATCAATGATTATATGTAGATTAATCTGATGTACTATCCGATTCCTTCTCTAAGGATTCTAGATAGATTTGATAGTCATACTATCAACACATCAACTTATTGCAGTATTGGCATTCATTCAACTCTTTGGATGTCATATGGAAGTCACAAAAGTACAATCAACTCTTTGAACTATACTTCTTACTTGGGTCCAACCCATGCTTCCACTGTGCTCCCTTTATCTATAAGCAACCATTGCTCAAGACCAAGGATCTCTTATGTTAAACATCAAAAATTTCAACATAAGAGTATTTCAACATTTATACATGCTTCATTCAATTCATACAATATGAATATTATGAAGCTTCATGAATGACTAGAGTATAGATAGTAGAATGATGACACTCATCGTATCTACATCCATCTAAGCTCTTAAAACAATGGTTCAGGTAGGTATTCAAACATTTTAAATACATCATCTCTTATAGAGCCACCATTATGCATAATGCAGTAAACCATATCATTCATGATTATATGCCGAGAGCACATATGTATGGCAAAACATCTTCTTAGATTTTTATAAGGATTATTTGATAATTACGATCATTATCGGCATGTCACTTCAAAAGTACATTCGATGAGATCAAGACTTATAGAGACATACAAACCCTAGGGTTTTAGTCCTATTGTTTATTTAATCATCATTCCTCATTATTAAGTGGAACTTGCACATTGCAACCACATACATTATGCGTCCAATTGAAAGTACATTATCTGGATCATAGGTCCAATCCATGATATTCTACTGATTATGCTTGAGTATAACATTGAGTGGGATTAAAGAAGGATTATATGAAATAAGAAATTTGCATAAACATATATAAATATATAATTTACTTTGATTTAGGACTTTTTATATCAAAGTAGTCTTGCCATGTCAACAATGAAAGTTCATTATATCTTACCATTATATATTTTTATATATAATCACTTTCAATGTAAGAGATATACTTACCATTATATCTCAAGCAAGATCTGGGATCTCCTTCCATATCTTTGTTACATCCCAATAATATGAGAACCTGTAACTTAGATAAAAAGAAGCGAGAACACATTCCGCCTTGCAAGTCCAACTTGCATCTCCCAATTCGGTCTTTAACACCCAGGCCCACCACCCCTAAGGTGATGTTGACCCGTCATTAATTGAACCAACTATCAACATGAATACAACTCGCTATGCGCAATCCAATATCGCCCAAATAATATGAGGACTCGATATTGGGGTCACTACGCATACGTCCTTACTCTTTCGAGAAGCGACGAGCCCGATCCAAATGGATCGTATGCAGGAGCTGTCACTTTGGACATGTGTCTCCTACATACAATATCTGGCGACGGAACCCTTCGCCTTGACGGGAGACCATGGATATCACTTATGTGATCCTCCGGCTCATATTCAAATTTTAATTAATTATCATGAATCATATTCACATAATTAATTCTTCCAAGGGAAATACACATCTATTCATAATAGAGTGTTTTTAATTTGATATAATTAATTCAATCATAATAAATTAATTATCAAACCAATTCAATCAACAAACTTGATTTTACTTGAATATATGGTATTATCTCAAAATAAGTATTAGTTCGAATTTTAATAATTAGAAAAATACATCATGATCTCTCAGGCATCATTCGTTCCCTACCCGTTGTCATGGCCAGTACCGGAGGGAGTGGGAAGGACCGCATCCGGTGCAACCCGCTACCCCAACGATCCCCGACTAGACACCATATCAGTCTCGGGAAAAAATAATGCCGAGTCAATCACTTTGTACTTGAGATGATCATCGGTTCTTCAACCGAAATTATACCATATAGTAATAATCAAAACATTTTTTATTATAAAGAAATTTGCTAGACAAATTCCCAATCCTATTCAAGCAAGGAGTTTGATGATTGTGTTTCCAATTATGATCTATATCAAATATAATCAATTTATTTGTTGAGACCAAGTCAATTAAGGAAATAATCATCATTCAATATTTCTCAAATATTTTCCATAATTATTTCATGAAATTAACAATTAATTTCACTAACTAACAATCACATGGTTCTTGAATAGGAAAGTAATTTCAGCAGTGACCCCAACGTACTAAAATTAGCATATCTCAATCAACTTAAATCCAAATTAAGCAAAGTAAGTTACCAAAGTTTGCTAATTTGATTTACAACAGAACCTATGTGATTTGCACGCATTTCAAGGCGTGTCTAAACAGTAATTAACTTGTTAATTACGTTAAGATTCGCAGTTCCCGTAACAGTGAATACATGTTCATTAAAACAACCATATCTCGAGCAAACAGAATCCAAATTATGTAAACTCAGATCCTATGATTTTCTTATTTAATGGGAAACAAAATCCAAGTTTTATTTTTGTCTTTAAACAATTTAAGTAGGGCCGAAAATAATCATTAAACAGAGATGCAAAAATGAAATGCGATAAAACTTCTGCAACCCTAACGAACACAAGTCGCCTTCGGTTTTATGGATCGTATCCAAAACCTTCATCCTAAGGCTCTGATACCACTTGAAGGATATGATTAGATAATCCTCAAGCACATCAAGGAAGCATGAGCGTCATATCGAATACGACGAGGAACGACTAGTCGCACTAGTTGTTCTATGCAGCAGAATTTAAAAAATTTTCATGCGACGAAACCACATGATCCAAGAACACTTCTCGGATAGTTTCGTCTAAACCACAAACAAATAATAGTATTACCTCTTGAAGCGTGGTTGCGATCGAGTCTCTAAACGAAGAGACCTCCTGTCTCAAGTCCGATCCGACGGAGGAGATGCTTGTGAGCGCGGGGATGAATCGCGTGCTTCTCGCAATCCATGTTGATGATCCAAGCGGTGGATCTCCTGATCTCGACACACGAGATCCGACATCCTCTTCATGAGCGAGGCACCGAAGGAGATGAAGATCCACGAGCAGACGATCGGGCAACATAACGACAACGTTGCGGCGATGGAGAACTTCTCTAGGGTATCCATGGTGGACGGCCATGAGAGGGAGAGAGAGAGAGTAGGCGTGTAGAGAGAAAGAGAGAGAGAGAGAGAGAGAGAGAGAGAGAGAGAGAGAGAGACTTATGTTCTCTTAGTGTAAAGAAAAGCAAAGGGGTGCCTCTCCTTTTATAATATTTTGGGATCCATGGATCTCAATCCATGGACAACACAAATCCAATGGCTTTCATTGATTGTGTTTCTTTCAATAGTCAAGATTTGTGTTAGTAAAAACCAACAACATTTATCTAAATTAAATTAAATATATATTGAATAAATCATCAATATATAAATTAATTTACATCAAATCAATTTAGGAGATTTTGGAAGGAGGCATGCCTCCCTTAATTAAAGGGGGTGGCGGCACACCTTAAATCCAATTAAAGGAGGCCATCCATCCTCTTTAATAGGAAGGTGGCACTCCTCTTCCTTAGTCATGAGATCTCATATCTTATGAAAATATCCATTATTTACAACAACTATTGTTGTAAATTATTCACATAAATAATTCATAATTTTTTTTGTGAACATTGCAATCATGCCATTGGAAATTAGTGAATCACATTCACAACCCAAAATAAAATGTATATTACATTTTCAATTTAATGTTCAATGTCAATCCAATTCACATTAACATTTAATTAACACATGTAAATTACAAATAGCTGTCTCTTATATATTATAAATCACATTTATAGTATATACAAATAATATGGATAGTGCTATCCACATTATTCATATCCATGATAATTAAATCACATTTAATCATCTTGGATCTCTATTCTCATGTGCTCAAATAACATGAATCACATCCACATTATTCACATCTTTGATAATCAAATCACATTTAATTATCTACGATAACTCTCCTTAAAATATGAATCAAATTCATATTTTTTATGATAATTAAATCACATTTAATTATCCATTGTTTCAATGCTAGGATACATAAATCAACAAGAGAATTATCCATGAACTCTTTCAAGGATAATGCACTTTCTCTGCGAATACTTGGAGATAAGGACAGGGCGATTGTATTGTTCCACGTATAGTGACTTGGATATTGAGATCACATCTCAAATCCAGATCTCGGGCCTCCCATAGATGCTTGATTAAATAAAGATCGCAAATCTAATCTTCTCATTGCATCTGAATCACATTCAGAGCAATATCTAACATTAGGACCAAGATCAGATTACTTCTCTACTGAGAGGAATCACTAAAATCTAGACCCGTTTCATCACTCCCGAGGAATGGAAGCGTCATGGTTATACAACCGTTTATGATCACATCACCCTCAGGTATTCCCAATACCTGTACATCCTACATACTGGAAGACTAAGAATACACCCGAAGTATAAGATTAATTTTACATTGTCTACTTCAGAGTTTTATCTTTAAGCTTCTCATTCGATCATTGAGAGTCGGTGTCGATCATATACTTTCCAAAAGCATATATCATACCTAGGTCTTGATCATATACTTTCCAAAAGTATATATCAAACCTACAAATTCAGTCAAGCTTCCAAAGCAAGATGACTGTGCACGGAATTTGATTCTTCCCAATATCTCATGAGTGAGCTCATGTCTCCCAGTTCAGTAATGAACCTGTATAATCCCTTTGAGAGATTGTATTACTCATATGCCCTTATATGCATACCAGCGCGCCGGTGTATAGACCTTGATTATGTCATTAACTTATTGGTCTACCAAATGTACATACTCAGACATATAGTAACACATCTGTCTCAGGTCAGAGGATGTGTGCCAATATCATGACAGCATACGATATAGGACTTTGGTTATCTCGATCTCGATAAGTCAACTCTTTGACCTAACTAATTTGACACCTCCAAATCTCTATTCCTATGCAGAGGACCTGCATCAAGAGGTCGGTCAGATATCTGCCTAATTGAGAAAGGATTGCCATCTCCTACACAGGCTGGTGATCATCTCTTAACAATCATTTGATGGTGCTTGATTAGTCCTCAATCTAACTCATTATATGTTCATCCAAGCACCAGCCTCTATGATTCAATATTTGAATCAACAGCTGTATGATCATCAAGATGGCCATGGTACATAACCCTAATTGTACTAAGGGACCTATTATGCAAATTATTTATTCTTCATTTCAGATCAGGGAATGATATTCGCAATAACATTTATTGTGTAATGGCTCGCCGTGGGATCGCATGTCCAACACCTCCTACACCCTTATTCCTTACCCCCATTATCCTTAGATGACTATTTCTACGTACAACGGAGGCCGAGTTGACTACGGATCTGGCAAGATCACGTTTTGCTCGAGCAATAACAGAATTACAATAGACTTGGTCAACAAGCTCAAATTCATATCTGATGAAGGTCATGCAACACCGCCTGAAGTAGGCTGTGATTTTATTGTAGAAACACGAGACACACATCTCTCTTTGAATGACACTTGGACCCTAGAAATCCTCACTCCTGAGGAGGACTGGGAAAGCATAGTCGACACATGCTCTGATGGCACCTGGGAGACCGAATCAAATTTGATGATGCATCTTTTTGACATGGAGGGCTCATTCCAGACCAAACACGATGAATTCATTGTAAATCTATTCGGCACATTGTCGGTTGAGCAACAAGTCACTGAGGCAAGGATAACTACCTCTAAAATGATGCCAGATCATCCCCCGACCAACACGATTTCTGAAGTGACCGAGAAGCGGGCGAGTTCAGAACCAGAATTAAAGACACTCCTGACAGGCCTTAAGTATGTGTTCCTTGCATTATAGAAAACATGTATCTAGTCAACATCAGCAGCAGGCTGACCTTGGAATATGAATATTGATTTCTCAAGGTTCTAGTGAAAAATCGCAAGGCATTTAGTGGCACGTTTCGGATCATCGTGGGATAAATCCCTCTCTATGTTCATACCACATTTATTTGGAAGAAGATGCCAAGCTGTCCCGAGAATTTCAAAGAAGATTGAACCCAAATCTACGGGATGCCATCATGAAAGAAATCATGAAATGTTGTGACACATGCTTCATTTATCCCATCTCTAATTCAAAATAGGTGAGCCCTCTGCATGTTGTTCCAAAAAAATCTGGGCTCACCGTGTTCATGATAGAGGAGAGGATATCTCTACTTGGGCACTGACATCCTAACATGTATGCGATGACTACCACCGTCTTAACACAACAACCAGGAAGGATCACTTTCCCTTGCCATTCGTTCATCAAGTATTGGAAAGACTGGCTGACAATAAGTTCTTCGACATTTTGGATGGGTATTCCAGGTACAACCAAGTGGCAATCACCCATAAAGATCAAGAGAAGACTACCTCCACTTGCACGTGCGACACCTATGCTTTCAGAACAATATCCTTTGGAATATGCAATGCATCAACGACATTCTAAAGATGCATGCTTGTAGTTTTTGTCGAGATGGCAGGTAGTTTTCTCAAGGCATTTATGGATGATTTCTCCGTCTATGGTGACAGCTTCGATTATTGTCTTGAGCACCTGGACCGAGTACTTCACAAATGCTGTGAAGTAAATCTGGTGTTATTATGGGGAAAAATGCCACTTCATGGTCACAGAGGGGATTGTGATGGGTCACGTCGTTTCTAAATGTGGCATGGAAGTCGACCCAGCAAAGGTGGATGTGATTGCCAATCTAGAGCCACCTCAGACAGTCAAGCACGTGAGGTCATTCATGGGCCATGTGGGATTCTACGGAAGATTCATTCGTGACTTCAGCCACATCGCCCGACCTCTTACCGAATTTCTCTGCAAGGAGACTGAGTTCAATGTTGATCAGCATGTTCTCCTTTCATATAACCAGTTGAAAAAGATGATCACTCAAGCTCCAGTCCTACAGCTATTAAATTGGTCTCTACCTTTTGAGACCATGACATATGTGTCAGATTTTACAATTGGGGTTGTTCTAGGACAAAGAAAAGACAAGGCATCCTATGCCATTCACTATGCCAACAAAACACTAGATGAAGCTCAAAAATATTACACTGTGACAGAGAAAGAATTGCTGGCTGTGGTATTCTCCCTTGATAAGTTTAGGTCCTATCTTCTTGGATCAGAAGTCACTATCTATACTAACCACTGTGCTATCAGATATTTACAAAAGAAGAAGGATGCCAATCCTAGATTGATCAGATGGATCCTTCTCCTCTAGGAATTTGATATGGAAATCAATGACAAGCCTGGGGTTCAGAATGTGTTAGCATATCACCTCTCAAGAAACGAACTGCAAGAGCCTCCATTGAACAATGCACCCATCGCAAACACCTTTCCTAATGAGTCAATTCTAGCCAAGGATTCACTCCATTGGTATACCGATATTATCAACTACCTCATCTTTGGTTTAGTTCCATGAAATTGGATAAAGATCCAGAAAGGACAAATTCTTGTCAACTACTCATTTCTACTAATGGGAATATCCACTCTTATTCATATAAGGTGCGAATTGTTTTTGGCGCATGCACATTCCTCAGGTGGAGCAGCATAGTGTCCTCGAGCATTTTCATTCACTTGAATCTGGTGGGCATCACTTTGGAGATAGAATGGCCGTGAAAGTATTGCAGTGTGTCCTCTAGTGGCCTACACTATTTGAGGATGTTGCAACATATGTTAAGTGCTACACTGACTGTCAGAAATTGAAAGGTTCCCTTATAGTCAGTGATTCAATGCCTCTGAAGAACATTCAGATTGCAGATGTATTCGATGCTTGGGGCATCGATTTCATGGCCCCTTCCCCAACAGTCAGGGATACGAGCACATCGTTCTTTCCGTTGATTATGTGAGTCGCTTGGTTGAAGCTATCCCTGCTCGAGCCACAGACAACCAAATAGTGTGTCACTTTCTGAAAGAAGACATCATCTCGTGGTTCGGGATTCCAAGGTACTGATATCAGACGGGGTCGGCCACTTCATTAGAAAAAAGGTCAAGAAATTAACTAAAGAGTATGGCATCAAGCACCGAGTCGCACCTACTTACCATCCTTAGACCAATGGTATGTTTGAACTTTCTAACAGAGAAATCAAGACAATCCTCCAGAAGTAGTTACTGCGAATGATTATCTAGACTGTTACTGTGAATGATTATATTCTTATGGTGATACCCTCAACTGATTGGATATGGATACAAATGTGGATATAGTTATTTACAGATGCAAGGAACATGCTGTGAGGTCTACTTTTAATATGGATAAAAAATCAAACTTCATAAACTAACTTAAATCAATTAAGATGGCATTTCGGGCTCAAATTTTATTGACACTAGTCGACGTTGGTATTGATTTTGTTTTGTACACTATAAAATCTTAATGCAATAGATATAGTACAAAAAGGAAAAAAAGTCTCTGTACATCCAATACATAGAATTAAATTTATATATAAGTATATGGTTATCCTCTTACAAATAAGGGAAACAAAAGCACATATTCTATAAATTGCATACAAATATAATAGGATAGCTGACATGGTTCCATGGGGGGAAAATGGATCACAATCAGGGGAAATGAGGGTATATTTATAGGCGATAGTTTGCATGAAAAAAAAGATTGACAGGGAGAGACATGCGTATCTACACGTGTGCGCACTACGGAGGTAAATTAAGGGTCGGTGGAGGCATTTCTGCTTTGAGAAGTACTGATATATATATATATATTAAAAAAAGGATATAACCCAAGCATATCTTTCCAGAAATCGTCTCCATAAGATTGATCTGTCATCGCTTCTTATTCATAATTAGAATGGGGTTTTTGTTTATTCTCCAGGTTTGTTAAAAATCTGTTGCTCTATTAGTTATTGTTATTGTTATACGGAACATGTATGTCATTCCATTTAAATCTTAATCTACTCTCCTATCTCATACTACATATTAACCTCTCCCTTGTGTTTCTTTTATCTATTTCAATCTGCTAAGATTATAAAACTTTTAGTAGTTTAAGTTTCATGGATTATGTAGTAGTCACATATAAAATATGAATAGTGTATATTTAGGTACTAAAGACCCATAAATGAATGGTAGGTGCAATAGTGTGTATATCTTAGTGGTTAATTGTTGGACATGTGAGCCTACAACGAGCCATTATGCAATAAATATTATTGCTAATATCATGCCCTGATCTGAAATGAAGAATATCTAATTTGCATAATAGGCCCCTTAGTACAATTAGGGTTATGTATCATGGCCATCTTAATGATCATACAACTGTTTATTCAATTATTGAATCATAGAGGCTGGTGCTTGGATGGACATCTAAAGAGTTAAATTGAGGACTCATCAAGCATCGTCAAATGATTGTTAGGAGATGATCTCCATCCTGAGTAGAAAATGGCAATCCTTTCTCATTTTGGCTAATATCTGACTGACCTCTTGATGCAGGTCCCCTACATGGGAATAGAGATTAAGAGGTGTTAGGTAAGTTAGGTCAGAGTGTTGACTTAACGAGATCGAGATAACCAAAGTCCTATGTTGTATGCTATCACGATATAGACATGCATCCTCTGACCGGAGACAAATGTGTTACTATATGTCTAAGTATGTACATTTGGCAGACCATTAGGTTGATGACCTAATCGAGGTCTATACACCGGTGCACGGGTGTGCATGCAAGGGCATATGAGTAATACGATCTCTCAAAGGGATCATACATGTTCATTACAGAACTGGAGACATGAACTCACTCATGAGATATTGGGAAGAATCAAATTTTGTGCATAGTCGTCTCGCTTTGGAAGCTTGACTGAATTTATAGGTTTGATATATGCTTTTGGAAAAGTATATGATCAACACCTGGGTATGATATATGCTTTTGGAAATCATATGATCGATACTGAATCCCAATGATCGAATGAGAAACTTGATAATAAAACTCTGAAGTAGACAATGTAAACTTGATCTTATACTTCGAGTATATTTTGGGTTTTTCCAGTACGCAGGATTTACAGGTATTAGGAATACCTGAGAGTGATGTGATTATAAATGATTGTATAACCATAACGCTTCCATTCCTATGGAGTGATGAAACGGGTCTGGATTTTAGTGACTCCTCTCAGAAAAGAAGTAATCTGATCTTTGTCCAAATGTCGGACATTGATCTGAATGTGATTTAGATGGAATGAGAAGATTAGATTTACAGTCTTGATTTAATCAAGCATCTATGGGAGGTCCGCAAGATCTAGATTTGAGATGTGATCTCAATATCAAAGTCACTATATGTGGAACAATACAATCTCCCTGTCCTTATCTCCAACTATCTTCGGAGAAAGCGTATTATCCTTAAAAGATTTCATGGGTAATTTCATTGTTGATAAAATTATCCGAGCGAAAATTGATAACTAAAGTGATTTAATTATCATGAATAATATGAAATTGATTCATATTATGTGGAGAATTATCTTAGATAATTAAATGTGATTTAATTATCAAAGATGTGAATGATACGAATGTGATTCATATTATTTGGGCATAAGAGAATAGATATCCAAGATGATTAAATAAGATTTAATTATCAAGGATATGAATAGTGTGGATAGCGCTATCCATATTATCTATGGATATTATGAATATGATTTATATATCAGAGAGAGCTGATTGTGATTTGTATTTACGAATTGATAGTTGGTGTGAATTGGATTCACATTGAACAATTAATTGTAAA
The DNA here is from genome assembly GCA_037367405.1 of Ottelia alismoides. Taxonomy (NCBI): domain Eukaryota; kingdom Viridiplantae; phylum Streptophyta; class Magnoliopsida; order Alismatales; family Hydrocharitaceae; genus Ottelia; species Ottelia alismoides. The sequence continues at coordinate 726,595 of JAZKJV010005738.1, forward strand.
TGCAATTACATTTTATTTTGAGTTGTGAATTTGATTCACAAATTTCGAATGGAAAGATTGCAATATTCGCAAAATAGTTATGAATTATTTTTGTAGAATAATTTACAACAAGTGTTGTTGTAAATCTTAGAGATTTCCATGGAATAATGTAATCCCATGAGATCTCATGAGATTACATGAGAATGCCATGAACTCCCGTATTATAGAAGGAGGCAATCATCATTCCATAATCTCCATGCTTGATTGATTTAATTTTAGATTAATTTGTATTGATTTTTCAATATATATTTAATCTAAATTAAATTAATTATTGTTGTCTTTTTACGACAAAATCTAGGCCATTGAAAGAAACACAAATCAATCTCATCCATTGATTTTGTGTTGTCCATGGATTGTGATCCATGGACTCTCAAAATATTATAAAGAGAAGGATACCCCTTGCTCTTCAATGTTACAACACACACAAGTTGTGATCAACATCTCTCTCTCATTCTCTACACATCCTCTCTCTCTCTCAACATGTGGCCGTCCACATGATGACCTAGAGAGAGTCGCCATTGCCGCATCATCGTCGTTATGCTCCCTTATTGTTTGCCTTTGGATCTCCGTTTCCTTTGGTGCGCCTCCCTCATGAAGAATACATCGAATCTCATATGTCAAGATTAGGAGATTTGTCTCTTGGATCATCAACATGGATTGCGAGGAGCACGTGTTTCATCAACATGCTCGCAAGCGTCTCCTCCGTCAGATTGGACTTGAGACACGAGGTCTCTTCGTTTAGAGACTCGATCGCAACCACGCTTCGAGAGGTAAACCTAATACTTGTTTGTGGTTTATATGAAACGATCTGAGAAGTGTTCTTGGATCACGTGGTTTCATCGCATGATTTTTTTTTAAATTCTGCTGCCTCGAGAAACTAGTACGACTAGTCGTTCTTGATCATATACGATGCGACCCTCACGCTTCTGTGATGCGCTTAAGGATCTTACCATATCCTTCAAGTGGTATCATAGCCTTATGTCAAAGGTTTTGGATGCGATCCATGAACCTAGGAAGACTTGGGTTCGTTAGGGTTTGCGAAAGTTTTATTGCCTTTTTATTTTTCGCATCACTGATTAGTGAATAATTTCGGCCATGTTTAAAATGTTTAAACACGAAATAATCACTTTTATTATGTTCACCATTAAATAAAGAAACTATGGGATTTGAGTTTGCGTTATTTGGAATCTGATTGCTCAAGTTATGATCATTTTAGTGATCATGTATCCACTGTTTCGGGGACTGCAATCTTGACATAATTAAGGAGTTAATTACTGATTTGAAATGCCTAGAAATGTGTGAAATCACTTAAGTTATGTTGTCTTAAATCAAATTAGCAAACTTTGTAAACTTATTTTGCTTGATTTGGATTTAAACTGATTGAGATATGCTAATTTTAGTAAGTGAGGGAAATTGTCGGAAATTACTTTCCTAGTCATTTAATCAATTATTGAAATTAAATGATATAATTTCCTGGAATAATTATGAATAAATATTTGTGAAAAATTGGATGATATTTATTTACTTAAATGACATTGTCTTAATCAATAATTGATTAGATATGATCTAGATCACAATTGGTTACAAGATCTTCTTTCCAACAAACAAAGTTGCTTGAATAGGATTGAGAATTTGTATAGAAAATCTCCTTATAATGTTAATAGAATATATTTTTATTATTATTATATGGTATAACTTCGATTGAAAGATCAATTATCATCTCAAGTACATAATGATCAATTTGGCATTATCCTAACCCGAGGCGAATATGGTGTCTAGTCGGGGAGTGTTGGGGGTAGACGGTTGTACCGTGTGAGGTTTGTCCCACTCCCATCGATACTGGCCATGACAACGGGTAGGGAACAGATAATGCTAGAGAGATCATGATGTATTTTCTAATTATTAAAATTCGAAATAATATGTATTTGAGATTATACTATAATTCAAGTAACAATAAAGAATGTTTGTTGGATATTAATTGAATCATTAATTTAATACAATTAGATTAATTGAAATCCAATTAAAATTAAAAATACTCTATTATGAATATATGTGTAATTCCCTTGGAAGAATTAATCGTAATGAATATGATTCATAATGATTAATTAGAATTTGAACATGATATGGAGGATCACGTAAGTGACATCCATGGTCTCCCGTCAAGGCAAAGGGTTCCGTCACCTGGGATTGTACATAGGAGATGCATGTCCGAAGTGACAGCTTCTGCATACAAGTGCATCTGGATCGGGCACTTTGCTTTTCGAAAGAGTAAGTACGTATGCGTAGTGATCCCAATATCTGATCCTCATATTATTAGGGCGATATTGGATTGTGCATAGCAAGTATTATTCCTTTTGATAGTTGGTTCATTTTATGATGGGTCAACATCACCTTATGGGTGGTGGGCCTGGGTGTTAAAGATCGAGATGGGAAATGCAAGTAGGACTTTCAAGGTAGAATGCGTTCCCGCTTCTTTTTATCCGAGTTACCGTTTCTCATATTATTAGGATGTGACAAAGATAAGGAAGGAGATCCCATATCTTGCTTGAGAAAGAATGGCAAGTATATCTCTTACATTAAAAGTGATTAAGCGAATGAAGTTTCAGTGTTGATAAGGCAAGACAACTTTTATATAAAAAATTCCTAAATCAAAGTAAAATATATATTTATATATATTTATGAAAATTTCTTATTTCTGATCATCCTTCATTAAAACCACTCAATAAGATACTCAATAATAACCAGTAAAATATCAGGGATTGGATCCATGATCAAGATATTGTACTTGCAGTTGGACACATATTGTATGTAGTTGCAATGTGGATGTTTCCTCATAACAATGAGGAATGCCAAGTAAATAGACAATAGGTCTACAATCCTTGATTTTTATGTCTCTATAGTCTTGATCTCTCGTCGAATGTACTTTGGAAGTGACATATCGATGATGATCGTAATTGCCAAATAATCCTTATAAAATCTAATAAGATGCTATGACATACATATGTGCTCTCGACATTTAATCATGAATGACATGGTTCCTTGCATCATGCAGAATGGTGGCTCTATAAGAGATGATGTATTCAAATTGTTTGAATACCCGCCTGCACCTAAGTCTTTAAGAGTTAAGATGGATGTATATACAATGACTATCATCATTCTATCGCCTATACTCAAGTCATTCATGAAGCTTCATAATATTCATATTGTATGAATTGAATGAAGCATGTATAAATGTTGAAATACTCTTATATTGAAATCTATTGATTTCAACATAAGTGATCCTTTGTCTTAAGCAATGGTTGTTTATAGATGAAAGGAGCGCAGTGGAAGCATGGGCCGGACTCAAGTAAGATAGAAAGTCAAAGAGTTGACTGTACTTCTATGACTTTCATATGACATCCAAATAGTTGGATGAATGCCAATACTGTAATAAGCCGATGTACTGATAGTGTGACTATCTAGTCTATCTAGGATCCTTAGAGAAGGATCCAGATGGTGCATCAGAAAAATCTACATCTACGTATCATCAATGAAATTGTCTTTCTTATTTGATAAGATCGAAGTCTAATAATTATATCTCATTCTTCTAATAACACTTGCAATTGGTTGCATACGTATTAGAAGACTACAAAATTTCATCTTATGGTTTAGTAGTTGTCCACATGGATACTGATGCAATTGTTGCAACAATCTCTATTGGATAAATAGAGTTCATAATTTTAGTGGGAGAGCCCTTAGTCTTAGAGAATGTCTCTATGACCTAGATATTAGAATACACTTATTGTTTATTTCTAAATGTTGGGAATAAACATGAAATTTGAAATAGACCTATCATAAAGAATTATGATGGATATATTTCAGATAGTAATCTAACATCTAGTGGACTCTACTAAATTAGAAAATTAAGGAATGGTTCATTAATAATTCTAATACTGAAAATTTAAACCTTAAAAGATCAATAGGAGGATGAAGATTATTTGATAATGATCTGACATCAAGCCTTGAACATATGTTTGTTGATGTGATCAATAGACTGGTAACGGATGAAGCTTTAGAATGTCTGAAAATTCAAATCTTGCATACTTATGAATGTTGTATTCAAAGTAGAAAATGTCAAAAGCATCTTCTCTGGGAATGGTGTAAGAGGTCAAGGTATTCAAGATCTCATACATATTGATGTATGTGGATCATCTGTATCATAATAATTATTGGTGATATGTTATATCGTTTGATGATTATTTGTGATATGAGATATCTTTCCCTCACCTTAGAAAGCTTTGAAATGTTTAAAGATTTCACAATTTGATTTTTAACCAAATATTGAAGGAAGATGAAAATGAATTTTATCTAATCTAGGTAGTTTGTACCTATTCTATGAATTCAAGGAATACCTTATGTAGAAAGGAATACCATTCCTATCTCAATCCTCCTAATGTACCTTAACTCAATAGAGTTGTAGGGAGATACACTTGGATCATGTGTGACATGATTTGATCGATGATGAATCTTAGCATAATTATCTCTTAGTTTCCCAAGATATATATATATATATATATAGTAGAGACTGCAATATATATCCTTAATAAGGTTTCAGGCAAGTAAGCTGGAATTTAGCACTTGAGAGTGCTACTTCATTAGAAAATAAAGGATGGTAATTGGATACCTACTTTATGACCTTGATATTCTTAAAAGTCTCATCTATGAGATTGTGATTTAGAGGATGAGACTCTTGAGAATCAAGATGAAAATGAAGTGAAGGAACTCATTTAATCTTGAGAAGATAATGAGGCTCCTGAAATCGGAAACTAAAAGGACAATCAAAGATGAAACACTAATACCTCTTCAAATGTGTTTGAGGATAGATTCCATGTGTCAGTTAAATCTGACATGATCGAACATCATATGATGAAGATTATGAAGATCATATCATGGAAAGATGTATGTTAGCAATAAAGTCTAAAGTAGACTTCATATGCAATTGTTGTATATGGATCCTCGAGGATCCACCTATATGGGTAATGAATCTCAGATTCATCACTCTAAAAGTCATGAGATAAGCTTAAATACCTAAATTTCATTGGCATTTCTTCATATATTCTGCATAATTAGCATTAATGAATGATTTGATAAAAATTGCATTTTATCACTTATTATTGTACAAAATAAGAAGCCAAAAATCACAATCCAATTGACCTGTAAATAGCCTAACTTCTCTTATTTTTAACTAATTCATGCTAACTCTAAATGACCTGAAACCACTCCCCTGTGCACATATCACTAACAAGAATAAATGAAAAAATAACAAAAAAAAACACTAACCTAAATAAGCTGACCAAAAACCCAAACCCTAGTTCTAGGATTTCTGGCATAAAACATTGATATCTTCCCCATCCAGTGTAGGTTTTTATCTGACTCACTTTTGAACTAATGTACATTCAACTACCTTCAAAACAAGACCAAGTTAAAGTGAATCGGAGCTCATATGCGAAAGTTGGGTTTTGGGCCTCTTTTGTACATGTTTTACTTTAACGGTTTTATTTTATAAACATAATTAATCTATTTTATTTTATTTCTTTTTCATTTGTCTTATTTGATAAAAGTTTTATTAAAATGCACAAAAATCCAAATTCAAACTGAGTTTGAAATTAAAGAAACTAATTGAGTCAGAGTCTTCACTAACTGTATGTACAAAAATTATCTTTTTCATGTCTTATTTTATTTCTTCTTTTTCTTAATTAAAAAAACCAAAAAAATTAGATTAATGTGTAAATATTTATCTTTGATTTTATCATATTTTTTCCGGATTTTTATCTGGTCTAAAAATGACAAAAAATTTAGAAAATCCAAAAATTAAGGTATTCTATGTACACTTTGTGCAAACGATCGATTTTGTTTTTGGGGTCTTCATAAAAGTTGTAGCTCTCATCTAGGCAAGCAACTTTCTCGAAGAAAATTTTTCGTTCTGAGGTCATTTACTATGTTTTACATATTTATCAATCTATTTATTTTTTCATTTTGTGGGGCTGACACGTGGCCGCTCCTGGAGCCGCCACGTGTCATCCATTTTTAACATTTATTTTTCATTTATTTTTTAAAAAAATAAAAAAATATTAAAAATAGTAAAAAATAAAAAATAAGGCATAACGTGTCACGATCTAGGCCGTCCGATCTTGGCCGATCGGACTGGCCCCAGACCCATCGACTTCCTCCCCTAATTTCCCAATCAGGAGTGGGCGGCGCCGCCCCACCTCCCAAAATCCCACCGCTACGATTACCGCTGCTCCTCCCTGCGTATGTCATGGCCAATATCGCAAACCGCCGCCGCCCTTCCTCGATCGCACCGCCTCCCTTCTTCATCATCCCCACAAATCTCGCCGTGACCATCGCCGGTCACCTCTTCTAGTTTCCTTCCATGGCTGGTGCATCCTCATCCAATCTCGTCAACCCCGATCGTATCGCCGACCACCTCCCAATCACAGATCTTGTCGCCAACTCCTCGCCTATTTAAGCGATCGTCGCCCCCTCCGTTGAACCCATCCGCCCTTCTGCTCCTTAAAACGATCATCGGGGTGACAACCCAACATCTTCTTTGCGAGATCCGAGGCCTTAGGACTCCTTGCAGCCACATCACCTACGCCTTCTCAGCTTTGGCCTTCTTCATTGTCAAGCCAACACTACCGCTGTCACCGTTCACCACTCTCCACCAACGTCTACTCCAACGACAACGCTGCTCCGCTTCATGCCTTCCCAGCGTATCCTCCGCCATCGCTACAACTTCACTGCTGATAACAGCTCCACACTTCATCGACGTCAGGAGCAATGATAATCTCCGCCCGTACCTTCGATCACCAGCTCCACCTCTTCCGCCTCAGGCCCAGCAATGCCTTCATCATCGACCAACATCGCCGATGCCAGGAGACACTTCACCGTCGGCGGCCACAACACCTTCATCAACTACCGCCATCCGAAGCTAGAGCCCCCCTTTCTCCGTCTTCTCCGCTCTCCGAAGTCGGTCGGAGGAACACACTGCCACCGCTGCGACTTCATCGACCGGGCATGAAGCCCATGGCCTGCATGCAGGTGCGAGGCATGTGCGTCGAGGGAACGATAGCCATCCCAAGGGTCAAGTGCTAGGCACATGAATGCTAGGTAAATTACGAAAGATCACCCAGGTGCTCACATATTCTACATCCAGTTCCGTTGACTAGAGGGCATGTGCGTCAGAAAATTTGCAGTTAGACCCCCCGAGGTTTTGGTAATTACATTTCAACCCATGTTCTGCATTTTCCACATTTCTTTTATTTATATTATTGTAGTTATACCCCTGTGTTCCTCCTCCACTTTGAACTGCTTTATTGCATCATTTTACTAGTAGAAAAATTGCATTATGTTTCAATTAATTCTCTACATTATGGCATATGCTTGATATTTTTGTGTTCAGTGGTTAATTATTAATTAATATTCTTGTGACCAATTGCATATTTTTCCACTTTATGCTTAGAAATTTATAATTAATTAACGATATCTCTGAAAATTACCAAAAAATCAAGGATTGTAGAATTAGTCGTGTTTAACATTGCGACCATAAAAGAATTGCGTTTGCGTGCATCATTTACCGTCTAATTTTTTTTTGCATATTTCAATATTTAATTTTTAATAGGTAATAAATCTTGTATTTTTAAGGTTTACGATTTTTCTAAGACCCATCACCTAGTGATAGATCTTGGATAATTTTGTCCCTAGAAATTAATTAGGTTTAATATTTATTATAATTAATTGTTTTACTTTATTTGCATTCATAAACTCATAAAATTATTATCTTGCATCCAAAAATTCCAAAAAAATATAGTACATTCATTTCATCATAATTGTCATCTAGGCCAATTTTAATATTTTTTGGACATCGTTTGATTGATATTAACTTTCTAGTCCTTAAAATTGGCCTAATTTGCATTGTACACCCCAAATTTGCATTAAAAAATACAAAAAAGACTGCCTCAAAAATCGTGAATGAACTTTGATAGATAAATTTCTAGGTTGTTCTTTTGCCTCCTTGAGTTCGACCTTGGGACTTGCCCAAGTAAAATAAACAAAAAAACACACAATTGAAAAATGAATTAATTAATTATGGTTATCTCTTGACTGATTCCGATTGCCCGCATATAATGAAACGACACTAATTTAGCGCTCGATAATTCACACAAATTAACAGGGTGATTCGCGACTCGTCAGATGGCACCATTACCGAGGAGGCAAACAACTTAGATTTTGTCTAAATTTTTTTGTTTGGTTTTTCACATTCAAGTAGTCTGACCCCCGAATCTTCATTGTATAAATTCCATTTTTTTCTTGAATTTATTTCCAGTATTTATTTTCTTACTTTATTTTTTATTTATTTTTAAGCCACTCTTTTATAATCTCTCTTATTTTTCTTGCAAGGTACCCAACATGCGTGGATCGGTTTCTCACAAAAACAGACGCATCTTCACTGACGTCCGAAAAGCCACAATTAAATTAAGATCGAGTTGAGTCGTGAGATAGCGTAGAGTCTAGGATTTATTTTCTGCAATTTCATTTTTGTAATTAATTTCTCATTTATAGCGGTGTCCATTTGGACTCTCGCGTGTGTAACAAGACCTCAAACTTCTTCTGTGGTGTGTCGTGGCATGTTTCACTCTTCGGTGGGATCCGACTTGAGTGGCGCTTAGGATAGACCTGCACATACGACTATTAGAGCTTTTATATTTTTTATTGTGCTCGTAGAACCTAGGACCACCCCTCACTTTAATTGAGACCCACATTAGATCATTCAAATTCGTCAAAAATTTAACTCATTTCTTTTTGGCTAATAGAACTTTCTGCTTGGTACAATTTTTATCGGCTTGCATTCATGTAGAATAAATTTTCAATTCTTGTATTGTATCCCATATGGAGATTACGAGGAATCACTATAAGTCTTCTATCTGGGCATACATCATTGTTTCACATGCATCGACTTTTCCTGAATTTCTCCCTCATATTTTGTCACATAATTTTAAAGGAAATTGGGATTGGATGTTAGACATGTATTTGTGCTCACTTAATTTTTTTAGTGATCGGCTAATTAAAATTGGGATTGCTAAATATAGCCGACTTTAATTAACCCATAAAATGAAGAATTTTGGCGGGAGACCAACCACGACCTTAGATTCATTTATTTATTTGAGTGAGCGAGAGATGACACTTAAGGTTAGAGCCCAAATCCGGATTTTCCTATTGACTACTGATTCTATAAAAGCGATTAGCTACTTCTCAGTGAGGGTCTACGGGTAGCCGGTAAACAGTCTGGATTTCCTTAGCAAAGTGGGTGGTTTAAAGGACATAGCATAAGGCTCTGTCCTAAAGTAACACGGGTAGATGTTTTACGGTCTGTACTTACACCCATACTGATTGAAAGTAGGTGCAAGTAGTCCTAAGAATTCAGGTCAGTCATTAAGAAAATTACCGGCACCTAACAGCTCGCTAAATTCTTTCCAAGATTGATTTACCACCAACTTAAAATTGAAAAGATAAATTTCCGAACTCTTGCGGCTTCATTGTGTAAGTTGGTGAACCTGGGGTTTGATTTGTGTTTGTATTGGTGTGTGTGAACCGATTTCGAATATCAAAAACCACACACTTGTGCCATCTCTCTCTTTTTTTATCTGAAACAAATCCATTATGTCAACCAATAAACCTCCTTCAAAAATTACGGAACTTTTGTCCAAGTACCCTCCGAATTCGTATCAGAAAAATAAATTCATCTCACCCAAATCGTCATCCCTTATGTCAGATCTTTCAAAAGCAGAACATTCGTCCAAGTATCCATTAGAGCTATACTATGAAAATGAATTCGTATCGGTTAGATCCAAAACTTCAAAACCTCCCCCAACTACACATCATCCAATTTCCACAGGAGACTCTCACCTACCAATAGATCCAACCCGCTCTACAAATCTGATCTACTTCATGAATGACAATCCTTTGTATTCGGATCATACAAACAAACAACCGACTGAAATCTCCACTTCTTCGTATATCAATCCTCTATATTTTGATCATACAACCCATCCATCATATTCTGTAAATGTCAATCTATCATTCATGGGAGATTCGAACCACATGATGAATCCAATCGAGTTTGATAATTCTTCACATCTTCCACCTTCCCCACCCTTGAACACAAATGAGTAACTATCATCTTGGATTGCCCTTGACAACCCCATCTTCAGACATGACACTCATACAGAGGAATGGACTGATGATATTGACATACATAAATCCTATATGTTGACTCTACAGTGTAAGGGTCCAACCAATCATGATCAAATGAATGGACTCTACTAAAATCAACAATACATGCCTAAATCACACCATGTTGAATATGAGACCGATGGTAGCCCTCATAACAAGCATACTCCTTCCATGATTTTTGAGGAGAAAATTTTTCAGAGGACAACAAATCAAGACATGTTTTGAGAGGATCTACTCCCAGCTCATACATGAAAATGGAAGATGAAATGATCGGATCTAAGGTTGCAAAACAAAAGAATACTCATGAAACTACACAAACTGCTCCTGAAATTTCTTTGGAGGATGACATTTTGAGGATCACTAAGAGATATGGATTAATGGAGGAAAAATTCAAAAATTTTACTGACTGACTCAGTTTATTTTATGGAAGATTGGGTACGAAAGTGGAGGATGAAATAATTGGATCTAATATTGAGAACCCTGAGGATATTCAGAAACCCATGGACTATGCTCACCCTAGGGACGACTCTGACAGCAACACCTCTGCATATTACTCCCCTAGGAATATCTCTGATTCTCACTCAGCACATCAAAGCCCCTGCTCATCTACGGAAAACACCACATCACCACACCACACAGAAAATACCAAACAATTGAAATATTAAAAACAACCAAAAATTTGAAAATTCAAAACAATTCATAAAAAATGAAATTGAAGAAGATTTGAAGAATTGGGATCCTACTTTATAGGAAGTACTGGAGAATAGATTAATTTTTGAACTTCCCTTGATACAACCATTGAACACTTCCCTGACCTTAAAGGATTTGTAATGAACAAATTAATGATGAAAAAATCAGACAGGATAAGAACAAAGACTGAAAGACATATCTTGTCAATGGCCACCTCCTTGGTGTTGATGAGAAAAACCAAGAGCCGTATAGTGAAGCAGTTGCCCAGATTTGATTGTGGAATTAAAGACACAATATTTACCCATGCTCGAATCAATGACGATTCATCAATTAATATCCTCCCGACCTCTATATTTAAAGATCTCAAACTCGGACCTATCATGAAGATACGCGAGATCGTTCAACTGGATGATCGATCGATAAAGCAGTCGAGAAGAACCATTTTTATCATCATTACATTCCAAGGTGCTCCGCTCAAAATAGACTTCATGATTATTGATAATGAGCATCAAGGAGAATTCAATCAGTCTCCAATCATTCTCAGAAAGCCATTCTTGGCATTGGCTAAGGCAATTATTGAGTGTGAGACTCGAGAAATCAATTTTACAGCATTGGGAGCACTTCGATCTCATCAAGTCTTCGAAGAACCATGATTTTCTGAGGCAACCCACAAAACCCTCGACAGCCGAACCATCAAGCGGTAGAAGAGCCCTACCCCGTTGCTACACCTAAGATAGCGGTTATTAAGGAGACTATTGGTTTAGAGATTCTTCCCCCTGTTCCATTTCCCGCTGCTCTCACTATAGAAAAATGTTTCTTATATGATCATGAGACATATGCATGGGCTCACCCTGAGTCAACCTTCTCTGACTACCTTGAACAAATCAATCCAACTTAGGAGTGCGCCAACATCAAGAAAACTAAGAACAAACATGCGGGACGAACACCAACCAAGGAGAATAATTTCAATGGTTATTCATCTGGAGACTCAAGTGTCAACACCTCACTCCCGAGACCAACACTGACTGCTCGTTAATCTAAAAATAAAGTTGCGTTCGACCTTCTGGAAGAGGAATCGTCTGATGATCCCTCATCTGGTCTGGAAAAGGTAATCTACATGAGTGAGGTCCGTTCGGTAGTTCTAAAACCCTATCATCGCAAGGATCCAAACTTTGATTCCCATTGAACGACTCCCGTTCCTCACTATTATTCATCCAAAGAAGATTCTCCTGGTCTCATTAAATACACTAAAATAATTTCTTATGAGCTGACTGAGACTGGTGCTTCAGAGTATTCATCCGAGGACAAATTGCTTGATCCCAAGAAGGATCGAATTCTGAGAAAACAACTGAAGAAACTAAAAGATAAGAATATCTGGAGTGCCTCCACTTTCAATTACTATTCCTCTGTGGATAACTCCGATGATGGTTATCTTTCATCTGACTCATATGCGCCATCTACTATCCAGCATGATTTCTCTGAGGATAACTCTGATAATGGTTGGAAATCATATGCTTCATCTCCTTCTTATCATTACGATCTCCCACCACAGACTCACAAAAAGATCGGCTGAAAACTACCTTAATCATCAGCTACCCACCCTCCCTCCCGACTACATCGGTCTCCCTGTACATCTTCTTCCTCTACTTATGCTATGGACTAAGTATAGGGGGGATAGATGCCATATGTATATACCATTCCCCTCATCAAACTCCTTCTCATGATAGCCTCATTTCCACCCTTCTTCTCTACTTATGATGACCATGACCTAAGTATAGGGGGAACCGATGCCCATCTGTATATACTCTCTTCATTCACATATCCCAACCACCTTATTTTCGTTCTTCTTCTATACTTAGACTATTCACAACCTATGTATAGGGGGGCGGACCGATGTATCTTGTTCTTTTTCTTTCACTCTCTTATGCTTATCCCGAGCTATGTCTTCTTTACTCTTCTTGTGCTTTGAGGACACAAAACTCGCTAAGTATAGGGGTCTGTGTATATATACTGTGTATATATTTTTCTATATCTCATACTTTTGCGTAAGTCTATATGTATTTACGGGGTGGGTAACTAACTAAAAAAAAAGAAAAAAATAATAAAAAGAAAAAGAGTTTTGCTACAGACATCGACTGTGTCCAACCAATTATAAAAAATGGCTTCTTATTCATTTTTGAAAAAAAATGTGTCTACATTTCACACGCATGCACTTCATCCAGCATTACTATCATTTGCATTTGTGAAAAGCCCTTGGGTTCTAAACCGAATTATGAGCATAAACCGAGAGTGTTCTGGACATGACCTTAATCCACCTAATTTTCAGAGGAACTTCACCGAGAAATAGGATTTTAGAAGCTTCAGGTCTATGACTTAATTCTTTGAGTTTAACATGACAATGTGCAGAATTTGACTCTTAGTGTCTAACCTGGTCTGTTCATTGTGGGTACGACTCTAGAATAGGGAATCAATTTGTACTCTCGTACTATGCATTTAGCTCAACTCAAACGGGGTGTTGGAAGACTGTGTGAGTTTCTTTTCTGGTAGCGTGGACATCTAAAGATCATAGTACAGGTTGAAATAAAGCTTCGAAAAAGGGATCGACAACTGGGCACAATTCTTTCTAAGTCCCCAAAACAAGTATGGAAAAAAGATTCTATATCCGTTGGGGTAAAACAAGATCCAAGCAGAGCTACCAAAAATCCAAATACAAAGTAGCCTTATACCAAATAAATATCTGACCAAAAAAGGTCCAAGCTTCAAGAAAACCTGCAGATCTTTGTGGAGACTTGGCTAAACTAACCGGCTTCACAAGATGAGGTGTCTACACTGGTCACCCTCCAGTTCTTTTCTCCTTCTTCTAACTTCTCCCTCATTTCGATTGTAAACACAACACGACAGACCTTTGAAGGAAAAACTTGACTCCCCGAGGACGAGTTATTGGAGAGGAGGTTTGCATGGTAGTTCGACATTCTGTATGGGAAGAGCTAAAATGTTTCACACACATGGGTTGATTTTTCAATGTTCATGGGGTATGCTTTGGGAAAAGATTGATCTAGAAAGACTTCTTAGCCGAAACTGTGATAATGATGTGTAGAACTAGAAGGCTATTGATTTTAAAATTCTAAGTCTCGCAGAAGTTCCGCCAAACTAATAATCCAAAGATCGGGTCCAGTTTCATTTTCACCTTCTGCTCATGGTCTTGGTATGGAACCCAATCTCATTTCACTTAATTCCATTTCTTTTGATGCTCAAGGATGAGCATGGTTTAAGTATAGGGGGATGATGAATCTCAGATTCACCACTCTAGAAGTTATAAATTAAACTTAAATCCCTAAAATTCATTGGCATTTCTTCATTTATTATGCATAATTAGCATTCATGCACGATTTGATAAGAATTGCATTTTATCACTGATTTTTGCACAAAATAAGAAGCCAAAAATCACAGTCTAATTGACCTGTAAATAGCCTAGCTTCCTTGAATTTTAAATAATTCACGCTAACTCCAAATGACCTGAAACTACCTCCACTGTGCACATATCACTAACAAGAATAAATAAAAAATACAAAAAAACACTAACCTAAATAAGTGGACCAAAAACCCAAACCCTAGTTCTAGGATTTCTGGACTAAAACCTTGATATCTTCCCCATCAAGTATCTATTTTGATCTTACTATCTTTTGAACTAATGTACGTTCAATTACCTTCAAAACAAGACTAAGTTCAAGTGAATCAGGGCTCATATCTGAAAGTTGGGTTTTGGGCCTTTTTTGTACATGTTGTACTTTAGAAGTTTTTGACCTATTATTTTATGTACATAATTAATCCATTTTATTTTTTTTTCTTTTTAGTTTGTCTTCTTTGATAAAAGTTTTATTAAAATGTGCAAAAATCCAGATTCAAACTGAGCTAGAAATCAAAGAAACTAATTGAGTCCGAGTCTTCACAAACTGTATGTACAAATTTTCTTAATTAATAAAAATTAAAAAAAATATTAATGTGTAAATATTTATCTTTGGTTTTATCATACAGATTTTTATCGGTTTAAAAATGACAACAAAATTAGAAAACCCAAAAATCAAGATATTCTTTGTACATGGGATACCCAATAATATCACTTTGTGCAAATGATCGATTTTGACTTTTGTGATTCATGTAGATCTCATCGAGATGAGCAACTTTTATGAAGAAAGTTTTTCGATCTGAGGTAATTTATTATTTTTTACGTATTTAACAATGTATTTATTTTTCGAATTTTATGGGGCTAACACGTAGCGGCTCCTAGAGCTGCCACGTGTCACCCATTTTAACATTCATTTTTCGTTTATTTTATATAAAAACTTAAAAATATATTAAAAAAATAAAAAAGGAACCACGTGTCACGATCTGAGCCGTCCGATCTTAGCCGATCGGACATCCCCAGACCCATCGTCTTCCTCCCCTAATTTCCCAATCGGCAGTGGGAAGCACAACCCCACCTCCCAAAATCCCACCACCACGATTACCGCCGCTCCTCCCCGCGTATCTCATGGCCAATCTTGCAAACCGCCACCCCCTCCTCGATCGCGCTGCCTCCCTTCTTCGTCATCCCCGCAAATCTCGCGCGACCATCTCAGATCACCTCTTCTAGTTTCATTCCATGGCTGGCGCATCCTCGTCCAATCTCATCAACCTCGATCGTATCACCGACCCCCTCCCAATCACATATCTCGCCGCCAACTCCTCTCCTATTTAAGCGACCTTCGCCCCCTCCGTTGAACCCATCCGCCGATTTGCTCCTTAAAACGATCACCGGGGTGACAACCCATCATTTTCTTGGCAAGATCCGAGGCCCTAGGCCTCGTTGCAGCCGCGTCACCTACACCTGCTCAGCTCTGGCCTTCTTCGCTGTCAAGCCAACACTACCGCTGTCACCATTCACCACTCTCCACCGACGTCTACACCGCCAACGATAACGCTGCTCTGCTTCGTGCCTTCCCAGCATATCCTCTGCTATCGCTACGACTTCACCGCTAATAACCCCTCCGTACTTCATCGATGCTAGGAGCAACAACGATCTCCACCTGCACCTTCTTCGACTTCATCGATCACTGGCTCTACCTCATCCACCTCAAGCCCTGCAATGCCTTTATCATCGACGAGCATCGTCGACATCAGGAGACACTTCACCGCTGGTGACCACAACACCTTCATCAACTACCGCCATTTGAAGCTAGAGCCCTCCTCCTCCGTCTTCTCCGCTCTCCAAAGTCGGTTGGAGGACCACACCGCCACCGATGCGACTTCATCGGCCGGGTGTGAAGCATGAGGCCCCCACTTACATGCGAGACACGTGCGCTGGGGGAATGACAACCACCCTCAGGGTCACGTGCTATGCACGTTACCACTGAGTAAATTATGGAAGATCGCCCATGTGCTCACATATTCTCCATCCAGTCTCGTAGACCAGAGGGCACTTGCGACGCACGTGCCGCTCTGGAAATTTTGCGGTCAAACCCTGTGGGGTTTTGGTAATTACATTTCAACCCCTATTATACATTTTCCACATTACTTTATTTTATATTATTGCAGTTATACCCCTGTGTTTTCCCTCCACTTTGAACTGCTTTATTGCATCATTTTATTAGTAAAAAACTACCTTTTGTTTTTCAATTACTTCTCTACATTATGGCATATGCTTGATATTTTTATGGTCTGCGATTAATTATTAATTAATATTCTTGTGACCAATTGCATATTTTGCCACTTTAAGTTTCAAAACTCATAATTAATTAACGACAGCTCTGAAAATTGTCGAAAAATCGCAGATTGTAGAATTAGTTGTGTTTAACGTTACGCCTAAAAAAGGATTGCATTTGCTTGCATAATTTACCCTCTAAGAATCATTTTGCATATTTCAATATTTAATTTTTAATAGGTACTAAATCTTGTATTTTTGGGGTTTAGGATATTTTTGAGACCTATACCTAGTGATAGATCTTGGATAATTTTATCCCTTGAAAATAATTTGGTTTAATATTTATTATAATTAATTATTGAAATTCGTTGTGTTTGAACTCATAAATTCATAAAATATTTATCTTGCATCCAAAAATTCCAAAAAAATTAAGTACATTCACTTCATCATAATTGTAATCTTGGCCAATTTTCATATTTTTCGGAAATCGTTTGGTTGATATTCATTTTCTAGTCCTTAAAATTGGTCTAATTTACATTGTGCACCCCAAATTTGCATTAAAAATACAAAAAAAGACCGCCTCGAAAAATCATGAACCAACTTTGATAGACAAATTTATAGGTTGTTCCTTTGCCTCCTTGGGTTCGACCTTGGGACTTGCCCAAGTAAAATAAACAAAAAAACCATGCGATTGAAAAGTGATTTAATTAATTGTGGTTATCTCTTGACTGATTCCGATTGCCCGCCTACAAGGAAACAACACTAATTTAACACTCGATAAATCACGCAAATTAAACATGTTGATTCGCGACTCGTCAATAAGTAAGACCCATCAAGGTGTAAATGGATCTTCAAGAGAAAGAGGGAACCTGATGAGAAGGTAGAGACCTTCAAAGCATGGTTCGTAGCCATGAGCTACACACCGAAGAGAAGACATCGCTTGAGATGAAACTTGCTCTTCAGTGACCATGCTTAAAACCATCACGATATTGCTAACTATAGACACACAACTAGACTTTTATCATCTTCAAGATAAAAGTCAATATTGCATTCCAATAGGAACACCTCTCTGAGGATATTCACATGAAGTAGCCCCAAGGATTCATAGTTGAGGAAAGGAAGGTGTGCAAGCTTAAGAACTCCATCTATGGACTCAAATAAGCTTCTTGTAGTTGGAACATAAGATTTGATGAAATTATAAATGTTATGATTTCAGGTAGAATCTTGATGAACCGTATGAAGGTTAGTGGGAGTGCCATTGTGTTCATCGTGATAAATGTAGATAATATCCTAATCATTTAGAATGATATAAGGATGATAATGATAATAATAATAAGTGTTTTATACTCTCGTTGATCCATACCTTGAGATATGATCTCATGGATAGCTATTGGATCTTAGTTCTGAAAGTGTTCAGAAGCAAAAAGAAAAGAGGGTATTGGGACCATCACATTAGTGGTACACCTTGGATATATTCCATTCTTGGAAAACCCCAAGGAAGGATTCCTTCCCTTAAGATATGGTAGTCACCTATTTAAAGGGATAGCATCTCAAAGAGTTGAGGAAGTGAATGCTAGAACTGCTTGCCCTTGTGCATCAATTACGAGAAGCTGAGTGTATGCTAAATGTGTACCAAAGCCATATGTCTGCCATGCAGTGGGAGTAGTAAATTGCTACTAATCCTACTATGGAGATAAAACACTTAGTTGCAGTAATAACAATATCTTCAAAGATGACAAGACATAGAGATAGTGATCTCAAAGTCTTATCTTCAAGAACCTAAGACTTTATAGATGGTGATCTAAAAGGGTCTTAACTGCGGATACCTTAGGTGATAGAGATCTCCGGGAATAAGATTATTATGATAAGGATATTAGAAATTACATACTGGTTATAATGGTTATTGAGCTGTAGTGTCAAGGACACTATAACTGACATGATTGAGTATTGGTTTCATAAGATGCAACATTTACATTGGATGCGAGCATTGTTACTAGGAGATATGCAAGTGCTGTAAAAGGACTTGGTGTAGTCTCTTTAGAACAGAATGATTGATCAGCTTACGTAGCTATTTTTCTAAATAGCCTATGATTGTCACATGAGTGTGGGTTTAAAATATTAGCCCATTAATATCTCTTTGGGTTAGTGGGAGATTGTTGGACATGCGAGCCCACGACGAGACACTATGCAATAAATATTATTGCTAATATCATTCCCTGATCTGAAATGAAGAATAACTATTTTGCATAATAGGTCCCTTAGTACAATTAGGGTTATGTACCATGGCCAACTTAATGATCATACAATTGTTGATTGAATTATTGAATCATAGAGGCTGGTTCTTGGATGAACATCTAGAGAGTTAGATTGAGGGCTCATTATGCACCATCAAATGATTGTTAAGAGATGATCTCTAGCCTGAGTAGGAGATGGAAATCCTTTCCCATTTAGGCAGACATCTGACCGACCTTTTGATGCAGGTCCTTTGCATGGGAATAGATATTCAGAGGTGTTAGATAAGTTAGGTCAATGAGTTGACTTAACGAGATCGAGATAACCAAAGTCCTATGTCGTATGTTGTCACGATATAGGCATGCATCCTCTAACCAGAGACAAATGTGTTTCTATATGTCTATGTATGTACATTTGGCAGACCATTAGGTTGATGACCTAATTAAGGTCTATAGACAGGCGTGCTGGTGTGCATACAAGGGCATATGAGTAATACGATCTCTCAAAGGGATCATACATGTTCATCAGAAGACATGAGCTCACTCATGAGATATTGGGAAGAATCTAATTCCGTGCACGGTCATCTCGTTTTGGAAGCTTGACTGAATTTGTAGGTTTGATATATGCTTTTGGCAAAGTATGTGATCAACACCTGGGTATGATATATGCTTTTGCAAAGCATATGATCGATACCGACTCCCAATGATCGAATGACAAACTTGATGATAAAACTCTGAAGTAGATAGTGTAAAATTGATCTTATACTTCGGGTTTATTCTGGGTCTTCCAGTATACAGGATGTACAGGTATTAGAAATACATGAGGGTGATGTGATCATAAACGATTGTATAATCATGATACTTCCATTCCTAGGGAGTGATGAAACATGTCTGGATTTTAGTTACTCCTCTCAGAAGAGAAGTAATCTAATCTTGGTCCAAATGTTGGACATTGATCTGAATGTAATTCAGATGCAATAAGAAGATTAGATTTGTGGTCTTGATTTAATCAGGCATCAATGCGAGGTTCGCAAGATTTGTATTTTAGATGTGATCTCAATATCCAAGTCACTATACGTGGAACGATACAATCACCCTGTCCTTATCTCCAACTATATGCAGGGAAAACACATTATCCTTGAAAGAGTTCATGGATAATTTCATTTCTAATAAAAGTATCCGAGCAAAAATTGATAAATAATGTGATTTAATTATCATGAATAATACGAATTTGATTCATATTATATGGAGAGTTATCTTAGATAATTAAATGTGATTTAATTATCAAATATGTGAATGATATGAATGCGATTCAAATTATTTGGGCACAAGAGAATAGAGATCCAAGATGGTTGAATATGATTTAATTATCAAGGATATAAATAGTGTATATAGCACTATTCATATTATTCATGGTTCTTATGAATATGATTTATAATATATTCGAGAGAGCTGATTGTGATTTGTATTTATGAATTAATAGTTGATGTGAATTGGATTCGCATTGAACAATTAATTGTAAATGCATTTACATTTTATTTTGGGTTGTGAATTTGATTCATAAATTTCCAGTGGCAACATTACAATATTCACAAAATAATTATGAATTATTTTTGTAGAATAATTTACAACAAGTGTTGTTATAAATCTTGGATATTTCCATGGAATAATGTAATCTCATGAGATCTCATGAGATTACATGAGTTTTCCATGAACTCCCATATTATGGAATGGGGCAATCATCATTCTGTAATCTCCTTGCTTGTTTGATTTAATTTTAGATTAATTTGTATTGGTTTTTCAATATATATTTAATCGAAATTAAATTAATTATTGTTGTCTTTTTACAACAAAATCTTGGCCATTGAAATAAACACAAATAAATCTCATTTATTAATTTTGTGTAGTCCATGGATTGTGATCCATGGACTCCCAAAATATTATAAAGAGAAGGGCACCCCTTGCTATTTAATGTTACAACACACATATATAAGTTGTGAAGAACATCTCTCTCTCTCTCATTCTCTACACATCCTCTTTCTCTCTCTCTCAACATGTGACCGTCCACATGATGACCTAGAGAGAGTCACCATTACCGTAGCATCGTCGTTATGTTGTCGGATTGTTTTCTCGTGGATCTCTATCTCCTTTGGTGCGCCTCGATCGTGAAGAAGACATCATATCCCGTGTGACGAGATCAGGAGATTCGACGCTTAAATCATCAACATGGATTGCAAGGAGCACACGTTTAATCAACATGCTCGCAAGCGTCTCCTTCGATGGATCGGACTTGAGACAGGAGGTCTCTTCGTTTAGAGACTCGATCGCAACAACGTTTCAAGAGGTAAACCCAGTACTTGTTTGTGGGTTTGATGAAACGATCCGAGAAGTGTTCCTGGATCATGTCGTTTCATTGCATGAAAAATTTTAAATTCCGCTGCCTCAAGCAATAAGTACGACTAGTCCCTCCCGATCGCATACGATGCGATCCTCACGCTTCCATGATGCGCTTAAGGTTATTATCATATCCTTCATTAATAGCCATCATATGGTACTAAAATGGTTACAATAATAGGAAGATTGAAGGGAACTTATCATTATACCATGCTCGTGAAGGGTGTGATATTGATATAACTTTTCAGATCCCTTGATGAACCGTGTTCTTCTTGCTCGTGAAGGGTGTGATACTGATATAACTTTTCAGATCCCTTGATGAACCGTGTTCTTCTTATTATATTAGTTAACAAAACTTAAAGTCTAATTATTGAAGACCTACAATTGATATTTTGAAAAATAGTAAGCACCTTATGTCGTTATGCGTTAGAGGGTATAAGATAATAGGGCTTACATGAATTTATATACTAAATTTTTATGCGTAGTAAAATGTTATAGGCATATGCCTTACTTTTAGCTTGGATTTAGTCTGGATTCCCAAAGGGATATGTTGTTTTAGGATGATGAAATCAAGTGTATATATACGTCGATATTATGCTAATGCGGTAGAGCTTATAGTGATTGATGCCAAGTCAGATTTACATATTGACCTCCAATATGTGGATATATAGGGAAGCGTGCGAGCATAGAAAAAACGAGGAATGGAAAATGTCGACGAAAGCATGAAAAAAGGGTAGGAGAAAATTCTATCTGATGTTTCAAGGTGAAAGGTCTCTAGCCTATTTTAAGATATAATCCACATTTTCACAGGTACATTGCAATATTGCAGTTTTGACGCTTTCAGATTTTACAATTATATATGTGTAATCTAGCTTAATAATTAGATAAGTTTTAGTTTCATCCAAGATGATGACAGCTTAGTAAAGTTGGTATTACATGCAAGCTTAATGTATGGTAGAAAAGCTTAGTTTTGTGATTCAGTATTTAATTATGTTGTTTTACTACTACAGAAGTTTTCAGATAAATATAGATAAGTTCAGTACGATGATATGACTCTGATATCAAAATTGTCTCACCTTACAGTAGTTATATTTCTATGGATCATAAATATGTTGAAAATAATGACCACCATAGTAGCTCTCTGACATGCTCATGAACTACCCATCAGATATGGTGATGTCATCAGACATGACCCTGAAACACGTCATCAGATATGACAAAACCATCAGATATCGTTCAGAGGACTTTGGGTTCGCATTCTGCATGCACATAAGCTTTGGGCCGTTTGCAAGGTGTTCTTTGGCCTTTTGGGCTGTCTACGCGTATGACTCAGTTTGTTTCAATGTTCATGGACATAGTAAGTTAGCCACAATAGTGTTGTTATAGCAACTGGATAATAGAAAATTTCATTTCAGCAAGATTTTCAATAGCCAGTCAGTATATTAATTTTAGTTAGCCCGATTGGTATTTCAATTCGTTACATTATAGGTCACAAAGTTTCAATTTTTATTATTTTATGCAACTATCGTACTGTAGAAACACATTTGTAGTTTACATGGCAAGCAAAGATATTTTCAAAAGTAGTTGATATTTCTTATTAAAATGCTTGAGATCTACTCATAGGGTCTAAGCTCATTTTGAGTTTAGACTCAACCCTCTATTGTTAAATATTGTTTACAGACACATATGGGAAGGATTCATAGGAGACGCGAGGGAATGAATTAAGCCTTTTGTAGACAGTGGGACTTTCACTCCATCCGTGTGACATTATAACAAATTTTTAGCTCTTCAGGTAAAATGGTTAGTAACTTAAAAGACATGTTGTTTTTTTTTGTAAAGTGGAAGGAGTTATATATGAACTTTGATAGTAGATGATGGTTGTACATAAGAAACAATGGAAACATGTTTGGTACTATGAATGTTGTTTATGACTTGGATGGTTGTGATGCTGAATTGAAGAGGAGAATTTTATGCAAAAGTTATACCAATTTTTCCGGTATAGGGTAGCGTTCGGGGGCCCATAAATAGAGGAATTGCTATCATGTTTTATATACATGCTAATTATGGTTAAGATAATCAGATGTATCAAATGTCACGCTCGTCCCAGTTAGCAGGGCGGGTCGTGACATATGGTGGTATCCGAGCAGAGGTTTATAAGATTTGATCATAACTAATATTTGAAGTTGATGTATGATTCTATCAAAAGTTATGATTTTGGTATTGGAATTTGATATGAAATGAAAATGATATTGAAAGAAATGATATTCTTTATATTGAGGATTTATTTTAATTTTACATGAGATTTGAGGCTTTATAATTTTGAAAGAGCTAATGAAGGTATTTTATTTATGTAGTGCACAATGGCAGTCGAACAACCTTCTTAGACCTCACAAGGACCAAGTGATGGACATGGTGGGAGTAATAATAATAATATGCATGAAACTTTGGCAATAATAGCTCAGACTTTGGGAAGCATGGGTGCTCGATCAATGAGACCGCTAGAATTTGAACATCAACTGCCATTTGAGCATGTTCAGAAGCTAGGTAAAAGAGACTTTGTAGATGCCACAGATCCGAAGGTGTCTAGAGATTGGTTTGAACACATGGAGAAGATATTTGCCTTGATGGAATGTACTGAAGCGCAAAAATTGAGATATGTAATATTTCTGTTAAAAGAAAATGCTGATGATTAGTGGAAGTCGGTGAAGATGAAATACAAAGATCGATCTTAGATCACCTGGAAGATAATTGAGAAGGAATTTAATGAGAAATATTACCCTAGGTATATCAAGAGGATCGATGTAAGGAATTCTTATTCCTTACTCAAGGATGTTTTTCGGTTGATGAATATGAGAAGCGCTTTACAGAATTATTAAAGTTGCAGCCTCTTTAGTGAAGACTGAAGAAGATAAATACCGATGTTTTGAAGATGGACTCTATATAGATATTAAGTCAATGGTTTCAGCCAATGGATATATTGAGTTTGGTAAATTAGTGGAAGCTGCCCGTTGGGCTGAGTATGTGTTACAGGAAAGGTAAAGGTGTAATGATCACAATAGGAAAAGATTTGGGGGATAGTCCACTATGGAGAGGGCTGGAGAACAAATTTAGAAGAAATTTTGGAAATCTAAGGCAATACAATTTATCTACACAAACATACAGAGGAAATCAAATGGGTGGAATTGCTCAGGAGAATTATAGAAATCCAGGATTTTCTGACCGACAGTCTAATATATGTGGTAAGCGTCACCAGGGAGAATGTCGTAGTGGATAATCAGGTTTCTATCATTGTATCCAGATAGGTCACATACGTCTAAACTTCCCAAATCTAACGCCAAATATGGGAAGTACAAGATGACCGACTCAACAGAATATCCATGCTAATGCCCTAACTCAAGAACCTCGACCAAATAAAGAAGAAAAGAGGAATGACATTCCAAGGAAAGGAAATAAAATAGTACAAAATGTGAGCAAAGGCTTTGCAATGACACGTTAAGAAGCCATCTCTACTGAGGATGTGGTGTCAGGTTCCACTATTATTTTTGCAGAAATGCCCATACTCATTGATTGTGGTGCAAGTCATTCATTTATTTCTCAAAGATTTTCTGTATTTGAGGATAAAGAAATGGGTACACTTGATCGTGCATTATCAATCTCCCTACGTAAAGGAGAGCCGGAAATTGTTTGGAACGCCTTTAGAGACTGTTTGGTAGAGATAGGAGGAGTTAGATTATTGTGAATTTAATTCCTATGGAGATTAAAGAATTCGACGCCATTATAGGGATGGATTGTCTGACATCATATCATGCTCTATTAGATTGTTTTAAGAAGGAAGTTCTTTTTCGAAGACCAGGCGAGACAGAGTTGGTGTTATATGGAGAAAGAAGAACTTATCCAACCCATGTTATTTCTAGCATGGTGACACGGAAATTACTCAAGAATGGATATCCATATTTTGTTGCCCTTGTATACAATACAAAAGCAGAAACCATATGCATAGAAAATATACTGATAGTGAAAGAATTTCCTGATGAACTACTAGGACTTCTGCTCGATAAAGAAATTGGATTCATCATTGACTTAGTACCCGGTACTACCCCAATTGCACTAACTCCTTATTGAATGGCTCCGGGCTGAAGTCAAGGAACTTAAGATCCAATTGCAAGAATTAACGGATAAGGGATTTATCCAGTCTAGTATTTCTCCATTGGGGGCACCTGTTCGTTTGTTAAAAAGAAAGACGATACTTTAAGACTTTGTATTTATATCGAATATTAAATCAAGTGACAATGCGTAATAATTACCCTTTTCTTAGAATATATTATTTCTTTGATGAATTGCAAGATGCTTCTGTATTTTCTAAGATAGATTTGCGATCAGGCTATCATCAATTAAAGATTAAAGCTGAAAATATCCCTAAAAACACTTTTAGGACTCGTTATGGACATTATGAATTTTTAGTAATGCCTTTTGGGTTAACGAACAACCCTAATTATTTTAGTGATTCCATGAATAGGGTATTCCATCCTTTCTTGGATAAATTTGTGATCGTGTTTATTGATGATATTTTGGTAAACTCGAAATCAGAGGAAGAGCATAAAAGTCACTTAAGGATTGTATTACAAACCCTGAAAGACCATCAATTATTTGCAAAGTTTGATAAATGTGAGTTTTGGTTGAGCAAGGTTACATTTCTTGGGCATGTTATCTCGGGGGAAGGTATATCTGTTGATCCAAGTAAAATAGAGGTAGTTCTGAACTGGAGACAACCCGCAAGCGTATCCGAGATTAGAAGTTTTCTTGGCCTAACATGATACTGTAGAAGATTTGTGGAGAGATTTTTGAGAATTGCAAGGACATTAACAAGATTTACTAGGAAGGATGTGAAATTTGTTTGGGATGATGAGTGTGAAGAAAGTTTTCAGGAACTTAAGTATTGTCTGATCTCAGCTCCCATTCTTAGTCTTCCTTCTGGAAATAGCGAATCTGTAATTTATAACGATGCATCACGTCAAGGTTTGGGACGTGTTTTAATGCAGAATGGGAAGGTAATCGCATATGCTTCCAGACAGCTTAAGCCGCATGAGATGAGTTATCCCACACATGATTTGGAATTAGCTGTAATAGTATTTACCTTGGAAATTTGGAGGCACTATTTATATGGTGAGACATGTCAAATTTTCACTGACCATAAGAGCTTGAAATATATATTCTCCCAAAAAGAAATGAATCTCAAACAGAGAAGATGGTTAGAATTATTAAAAGATTATGACTGTACGATTGAGTATCATCTTGTGAAAGCAAACGTAGAAGCAGATGCTCTTAGTCAGATGTCTAGTGGTGGACTTTTATATATAAAGACCGACCGACACCTATTATTGGCACAGTTAAGGGGATTGTGCGCAAACCTGACAGTACATGATTATGGAGTTTTGTTAGCTACCCTATAGGTTAGGCCTATGTTATATGATAGAATATGAGAGGCTCAAGAATCTAATCAAGAAATTAAAAGAATAAAAGGAAAAGTTGAGAAGCCAAAAATGCCCGATTTCACGATAAATAAGCATGGAGTACTATTTTTCAAACAAAGACTTTGTGTTCCTGAATATGAAGATCTCAAAATGGAAATTCTTAAAGAAGCACATAACTCCATGTACGCAATGCACCCAGGAAGCACGAAGATGTATAGAACATTGAAAACATGCTATTGGTGGTTGAGAATGAAAAGATAGATTGACGAATATGTATCTAGATTTGCCAACAAACTAAACCCGAATACATGCAACCGGTTGGTGCATTACAGCCTCTCCCAATACCTGAGTAGAAAAGGAAATGCATTACCATGGATTTCATTATTGGATTGCTCTAGACTCGTCGAGGTCATGATGCAATCTGGGTAGTAGTTGATATATTGACCAAATCGTCTCATTTCTTAGCGGTCAATATGACATTTACATTTGATCGCTTGGGTAAGAATTTTGTGGATGAAATAGTAAGGTTACATGGAGCACCTGTGTAGATTGTGTCTGATAGAGATCCTCATTTCACTTCTATATTTTGGCTAGTATACACAAAGCAATGGGTACAAAATTAGCATTTAGTATTGCTTTCCATCCACAAACTGGTGGACTGTCCGAGCGGACTATTCAAACTTTGTAAGATATGCTTAAAGCTTGTGCATCAAGTTTTAAAGACAGATGGGATGAACAGCTATCCATTATGGAGTTTGCTTATAATAATAGCTATCAGGCAAGTATTGAAATGGCACCATATGAATCCTTTTATGGCCAACCATGCAGAACTCCAATTTGCTGGAATGAGATAGGAGAACATAAGTTGATCCAACCTGGATTAGTACAAAATACGATGGAGAAAATGGAAGAAATCAAGAGAAACTTGAAGGTTGCACAAGATAGGCAAAAAAGTTATGTGGATAAGAGAAGAAGAGATTTAGAATTTGAAATAGGCGATCATGTATTTTTGCGAGTATCCCCTTGGAAGGCTATAATCATATTCAGAAAGAAGGGAAAACTAAGTCCATGATACATTGGTACGTATGAAGTTATAAAAAGAATTGATAATGTAATGCATCGTCTCCGACTCCCACCAGAACTAGCAATGATACATGATGTTTTTCATATTTCTACCCTTCGAAAATATATCCCAGACCCATCACATGTCATAGAACTGCAAGAAATACAGTTGAAGGAGGACCTTTCCTACAAAGAAATTCCATACAAATTTTAGATTATAAAGTTCAAGAGCTTCAAACAAAAAGGATACCTCTGGTAAAAGTTCTCTAGAGAAGCCACGCTATAGAGTAAGCCATATGGGAACAAGAAGAGGAAATGCAATCTCAATACCCACAATTATTCTCAAATTGATTGAGGTATGTAAATTTCGAGGACGTTTTTTTTAAGTAGGGAAGAGTTGTAACATTCAGATGCGACAAAATATTTTTTTGTTATAAACCAAACCTAAGATTCAAGGATGTCGATGGTCGGGTACGAGAAGCATTTTATTATCATATTCATTTCAATTTATGCATAAACACATAGAATGATTGAAATAAAGATATGTATGGATAAGACTTTAGAGGCCAAATTATACTTGATGGATAAGAGAATGGATTGGATACTGATTTGGAAGATATCCAGACTATTACTGTGAATAACTATATTCTTGTGGTGATACCCTCAACTGATTGGATATGGATGCAAATGCGGATATAGTTATTTTCGGATGCATGGAACATGCCGTGAGATCAACTTTTAAGATGTATACAAAGTCGTTGGTATTGATTTTGTTTTGTATAAATCTTAGATCTTAATGCATTAGATATAGTACAAAAAGGAAAAAAAGTCTTTGTACATCCAATACATAGAATTAAAATTTGTATAAATATATGGTTAGCCACTTACAAATATAGGGAAACAAAAGTACATATTCGATTAAATTGCATACAAATATAATAGGATAGTTGACGGGGTTCCATGGAGAAAAATGGATCGTAATCTGGGGAAATGAGGCTACCTTTATGGGCGATAGTTTGCATGAAAAAAAGATTTACAGGAAAAGACCATTTGTATCTACACGTATGCGCACTACGGAGGTAACTTACGGGCTGGTGGAGGCATTTCTTCTTTGAGAAGTACATATATATATATTAAAAATAAGGATATAACCCAAGCATATCTTTCCAGAAATCGTCTCCATAAGATTGATCGGGTATCGCTTCTTATTCATAATTAGATTGGGGTTTTCGTATATTCTCCAGGTTTGTTACAATCTGTTGCTCTATTAGTTATTGTTATACGGAACGTGTATGTCATACCATTTAAATCTTAATTTACTCACCTATCTCGTACTACATATTAACCTCTCTCGTGTGTTGTTTTTCTCTATTTCAATATGCTAAGATTATAAAACTTTTAGTTGTTTATGTTTCATCGATTCTGTAGTGGGCACATATAAAATATGAATAGTGGTTATTTAGGTAATAAAGAGTACCCATACGTGGAAGATAAGTGAAATAGTGTGTATGTCTTAGTGGTTAATAGCCATCATATGGTATTAAAATGGTTACAATAATAAGAAGATTGATGGGAACTTATCATTATACCATGCTCGTGAAGGGTGTGATACTGATATAACATTTCAGATACCTTGATGAACCACGTTCTTCTTATTATACTAGTTAACAATAATTAAAATCTAATTATTGAAGACCTATAATTGGTGTATTGAAAAATAGTAAGATACACCTTATGTTGTTATGCTTTAGAGGGTATAAGAATGGAGGGCCGACATGAATTTATACCAATTTTTTATATGTAGGAAAATATTATAGGCATATGCCTTACTTTTAACTTGGATTTACTCTGGAATCCCTAAGGGATATGTTGTTTTAGGATGATGAAATCAAGTGTATATATACATCGGTATCATGCTAACGCGGTAGTGCTATATAGTGATTGATGCCAAGTCAGATTTATGTATTGACCTCCAATATGTGGATGTATAGGGAAGGATGCGAGCATAGAAAAAAAATGAGGAAAGGAAAATGTCGACGAAAGCCTGAAAAAAAGGGTAGGAGAAAATTCTATCTAATGTATGAAGGTGGGTGGTCTCAAGCCTATTTTAAGATATAATCCATATTTTCACAGGTACATTACAAGATTGTAGTCTTGAAGCTTTCTGTTTTTACAATTATATATGTGTAATCTAGCTTGATAATCATATAAGTTTTAGTTTCAAATGATAGCTTAGTAAAGTTGGTATTACATGCAAGCTTAATGTATGGTAGAAAAGTTTAGTTTTGAGATTCAATATTGAATTATGTTGTTTTACTACTATAGAAATTTTCAGATAAATACAGATAAGTTCAATACGATGATATGACTCATATATCAATAATTTCCCAGCTTAAAGTAGTTATATTTCAATGGATCAGAAATATGTAAGAAATATTGACCCCCACAGTAGATCTCTGACATGGTCATGAACTTGCTTACATATATGGTGATGTCATCAGATATAACCCTGAAACACGTCATCAGATATGACAAAACCATCAGATATGGTTCAGAGGACTTTGGGTTCGCATTCTGGATGCACATAAGCTTTGGGTCATTTGCAGGGTGTTCTTTGGCCTTCGGGGCTGTCTATGCGTATGACTCAGTTTGTTTCAATGTTCATGGATGTAGTAACTTAGCCACAGTAGTGTTGTTATAGCAGCTGGATAATAGAAAAATTCATTTCAGCAAGATTTTCAACAGTCGGTTAGTAAATTAATTTCAATTAGCCCGTTTGATATTTCTATTCTTTACAATATTAAATATTAAGTTTCAAAGTTTCAGTTTTTATTCTTTTATTCAGCTACCGTACTGTAGCAACACATTTGTAGCTTACATGGCAAGCAAAGATATTTTCAAAAGTAGCTGATATTTCTTACCAAAATGCTTGTGATCAACTCGCTAGGTCAAGCTCATTTTGAGTTAAGACTCAACCCTCTATTATTAAATATTATTTACAGACACATATGGGAAGGAGTCATAGGAGACGCGAGGGAATGAATTTAACCTTTTCCAGACAATGGGACATTCACTCCATCCTTGTGACATTACAACAAATTTTTGGTTCTTCAGGTAAAATGGTTAGTTACTTGAAAGACCTGTTTTTTTAAAAGTGGAAGGAGTTGTATATGAACTTTGACAGTAGATGATTGTTGAACATAAGAAACAATGAAAATGTGTTTGGTACTATGAATGTGGTTTATGACTTGGATGGTTGTGATGCTGAATTGAAGAGGAGAATTATATGCAAAAGTTATATCAATTATTTCAGGTACATGGTAGGGTTTGGGAGTCCATAAAATAGAAGAATTGCTGTCAGATTTTATAGACTTGCTAATTATGGTTAAGATAATCAGATGTATTAAATGTCATGCTCGTCCCAGTTAACGGGGTAGGTCGTAACAAGTGGAGCTGATTCATAAATCATTATGGGCAGTTAACATTTGCAACCTGATCTCACAAAAATGCGGTCAGAAAAGAAAAGAGGATCTGAACAGGTCCATGGAATTCAGAGACTGTGCATATGATAACACGTCAACGTACGAGGAGAAGGTTAAACACTAGCATGACCGACACATTAGACGAAAGACCTTCGTGACTGGATAGAAAGTGTGACTATTCGATACAAAGTTGAAGATCTTCCTAAGCAAAATAAAGAGCAAATGGACATGGCCATTCAGAGTTCAAGAAGTGTGTGACAACACAAGTATTGCGAAATCAGAATTGTCTCTTGACGCTCAACCATTTTTCGTCAAAGGCCAACTATTGAAACCCTACCTCGAACATGACACTTTCTTGGATGTTGTTGACTCTATCCAATTACTATGCACTAAAGGAACATCCACAATAGTAGCAACATCACAAGATTAAGATAATGTCACTTAAAAACTCTTCCTTTATGCTTTCATATTTTCTTCTTTTCTTCTTTTCGTTTTCAATTTTCGTTATCTAAAAAATGTGTGTGTGTGTGTGTGTGTCACTCCTTTTTATCAGACTTGTATACTTAGGACGTACTTTGTCCTAAGTATCGGGGTGCACCCCGAATTCTTTTATTCTTTGATCCTCTCTACTGTCTCCTCTTCTTATTTATACTTAGGGATATCTTACCCTAAGTATAGGGGGAGACATTCTGAGTAAAATATATTCTTTCCATTCTTGACCCCCTGCCTTGTGTACAGTCTGCTATACTTAAGATTATTTGATCTTAAGTATGGGCGGGATGGTCGACTTCTCATTCGTTCATTCATTCCTTATTTGTTTACTTTTTAGACTTTTCTATATTCAGTATGAGTTATGTCGTCTCCTTTTCTCTTTGATCTATGAGGAAATAGCTCAAGCTAAGTATAGGGGGGATCGCATATACTGCGTAAATATTTTAGCCATAACTCATGCTTTTGTATTTTTAATAATAATTATGGCTAAAAACACTATAAAAAATCTATTAAAATCACATAATAAAAAGATGCATATTATTCTTCAAATTGTTCTGTGTTTATTGATTAATAAATCAGATAAAAATATTTTTCACAAAATGTTTGAACAATAGTTAAAAATCTTTTTGAAAAATCTTTTGAAAACTATTTAGAAAATGTTTTATATTTTCAACCTTTGTAAAAAAATTTGTTTATAAAAATTTCTCTTCTTTGTATGAAATAAAATGTTTTGGAAATTAATTTGCAAATGGTTCGGAAAATGGTTGCAAAAATACTGTGAAAAATCTATATATACTACTTGAAAAACCTTTGCAAAATGATTTTCAAATGTTTGTAAATGTTGTAAAAATTATTTGTAAAAATTATTTTGGACTATACTATTAAAAATTGTTTGAAAAATTACTTTCAAATAAATTTGAGGATTATATACATCGTACAAAAATTCTTTAATAAATATATGTACATATACATTTGTCTATAAAAAGAAAGAATTATTATTAACAAGTCCTTTGTAAACTCTTAAATCCTAATTTTTGTAAATAATAAGATGCATCCCTGTGTAAATATCTTTACCTAGTTTTTAATGCCAATTTTTTTTGAAAAATACCAAAATACAATTGTAAAACTAAAAATCCAAAAATATTTGCAAAATCTTTTTGAAAACGTGCATAAAAAATTGCAAAATCTTTTCAAAAATCCATAAAAAGTTCAAAAGTTTGAAAATTTCATCACAAATATATTTTATGGATTGTATATAACATTTGCATAGTATTTGTATTTTTTTCGGATTGAGTTTGATAATTGAATAAGTCTAAATAAAATCCGAAAATTGGAGCTTGGTTGGACCTTATATCTACCTAATCACAGGAACCTTATTGGAGTTGGAATTGAGGTACTTCAGGTCTAGTTGACTTAATTCGTTGAGGATCACGAGAATAGATTCTTGATTACCTAACTAGAGTATTTCGGAGCGCACACAACTCTTGTTGATAATGACCTAACTTGGACACCTGCACCTTTCACTTTGCCGGTATGAGATGCATAATAGTGGAAACATTTGTCCTCGTCTAAGGAGGGAAGTGCACCCCAACCCATCAGTGGCATCGACGTCTCAAGACAGGAGAGTGTGGGTTGCGATAATGCTTCAAAAGAGGGATAGTCTACTAGCTTAAGGGGAAAAACTCCTTATGTAAATGTTGTTGTATATAGTTAAAAAAAAGAAAAAAACTTAAAACATGGACAAGCCTGTTTGAAAAATAAAATGCCTGCCATAATGTATATATTTGTATAGTAAATAAGGAAGCTCGAGCTTTAAAGTCATATCATATGAGCTTGTAGTTGGATGACTTGGCTAAGCATATTGGGATAGGTAGCTACACTGGCTACCGTCTGTTCTTCTCTTTACCTCCTCTTCTTGAGCCACTTGTCACTTGAACTTAGATGGGAATACCCAGCTCCTCGAGGAAAGAGTTGATGGATTGGGGAATCATTGGGTTGTCATGCTGTAAAAGTTAGTCCCTTGGTCATTTCAATTGAGGGGAGCCACCATCACATACGCTGTACAAGTAAGGTTCATAGTTTTAAGGGTTTGTGTAGAAGCTGGAGAATTCTGACCTGGCTATTGAGGAGACTTGAGTAGAGTTTTCAGAGTCTCGAAGGTTGTTGTATCTCAAATCTGATCCCCAATAAGGTTCCGACCGCACTAAAATTCCTAGGGTCCGACTTAAGCTCCAAACTTTCATTTTGTGAAGACAAGTTTGAGAACTAAACTTAATCCGCTTTCTATCTTTTTCTTTTCTTTGTTTCTATTTTTCTGCACTTATTACAAAAGTGTTTGCTAGGGACTAGCAAAAGCAAGTATAGGGGGTGATGAATCTCCATTTCATCACATTAAATCTATCATTTTGGCCTTAAAAACCCTAGCTAATGCAAGGAAATAGCCTTAATTTGCACAAATTAAACTTTCATTCTTTGTTGTATAAATATTGTATAAAATACTATTTTTAATGCCAAAATTATAGAATAAAGAAAAGAAAAGAAAAACCACCAAAGGTATTTTATGACAATAAACCCTGAGACCTAGGCATCTTGATGACTAGGTCGGCAAGGAATAAAGTAGGGGGAGATAAGGGTCATTTATACAATAAAAAACCCATTTATTTATTCATCATTTATTAATTTTTGGGACCTATTTTATTTTCTACTTTTAACCTCAAATAAATAAACTTTGAACAAGAAAATTGTAGATAATAATATATAGAAAAATACAAAATTGGTTTCATACAAAATTAATATACAATGTACTTTTTATAGTCTAAATAAAACACCAAAATCCTAACTTCTCAGACCCATATCACTCAAATAAAAACTCAAAATGTATCAAAATCACCTTTAATTGTATATAACTTTTAATAAGCTATTTAATAAAGGTGATTTCATATTTTTTGTAGTTAAGATGTGAAAGTTAAGTTTTGGACCGCTATTGTACATTATACTCGAATAAAATAATCATTTCATTTATTCTTTATTATTTTCACAATTATATATTTTTAATATTTATTGTTTATAATATATGTACATATTAAAACTAAAATAAAACCACAAATAGAACATTAAAATAAATTAATCTACAAAAATATATAGGTAAAATACATGTACTATTTATTTAAGTGTACAAAACTTCAGAAAAATATAATAAAAATATCTTTATACACCGAAAAATAGGTTGTAAATATATAAAATAAGAGAATAAAATAAGAAAACTAAAAATTTAAAATAAAATTAAAATAAAAAAAAACATAGATGAATATACCTATAAACACACCCCTTAAACTTAACTTGTAATAAATAACACCAAAAAATAACTAAAAATCATATTAAAATACTACATAAAATAATAAATATTTTTTATTTTATAATAAAAAATTAATAAAATCAATTATTATTTTTATTTATTTATTTTCAAACAAAAGGACCTATTTTGTCATGTAGCGTTCCGCGTAGACCAATCAGAGCCAAAGAGTTGTTGACCTCAGGTCAACTGCCCCTAGAACCTCTGACTCCCACCAGACCCATCGAGTCCCGCGATTTCTGCACTTTTTCTTGGGCTTCTCATACATTCTTTTCTTCGATTAATCACGCAAAGATCACCCTCAAACATCATTGATCCATGCCAAAACTATAAATCCCTTATACATACCTTTGATTCATCCCTAAGCACCGTTCAATAAGGGTCCTTAGCTTTATTTATAAATAAGTCCCTCCGCCTCCTTACTCGATTTTGATCCTTCTCCGATTATGGAAGACCACCATCGTGAGTGTGAGTGTGTCCCTGGTGACAGTAAGAACATCCCCATGCCTTGGGCTTGCTCCTCAGGTGAGGCAGAGTGATCCAAGACGACCCTCTCTGGCTACCTCTACTCCCTAAGCAATCCTCAAGTATAAGCTGCATCTTTTAACCTCTATAGGTAGTTGTAGCATTTAGCTTTCAATTTACGCCTTTATTTCTACCTTTAATCGCTTCAGAGACAAAGATTATCTAGGATCCCCTCGCTAGAGCCTTTGAGCACCGGCATGATTTCACCGTGACTCGATTAGGCTCCGACCCCCTCATCACATCCATTTATTTCCCCTGCACGTTCTTCATCTGAACCATCCATTGAGGGCCCCTGATCCAGCCAGGATCAAAGAATCAAGGATCATCCACTGCCTCTCGTCGGATCCGCTCTACCCACCTAATAGTTTATGCGTTTTAGCTTCAAAATTGGTCGGGACGATTTGCCCCGAGCCATTAAACCTTTTCGTGCAGGTTCCAAGGCGAAGGAACTCCTTCTGGAGTTCAATCGCACCTAGATGAGGGTCCCTAATTGCTTCTTTGTTGTCGATGTGATAGGACCCCACCGTTGGATCCAGGATCTTCTAGAGTACCTCGATCGACGTGGATGAGTCCCCCGAAGGTGTAGAGCCAAAAAAATCCATCAGAAGCCTCCGATGGAAGGAGGAATCATGTTGCGAAGTTCGGGGAAGGCCACCTTCTTCCCTTTTCTTCGCGTGAAGCAGTTATTGTTCGATGAAGGGGGAGACTGCATTTCTAATCTCAATCGTCCACGCCTTACTCCCCCTAGCCATAAATGAAGAGCCAAGATCAGATCCTGAGCATCTATCAATGACGGGGTATCGTGAGACAACAACGTGCCACGTGTCTAAGTGAAACTCATATGGTCGTCCATCTCCAGGCGTATTGGGGGTAATTTACACATCTTACCCCATCATTATTTGTATTTATTTGTTAACTCTATAAATAAAATTTCATTAAAATAAATGTGGACTTTTTGCATTCAAGCCCTTGTATTTATCGAGTATTACTGCTTGGTCCAGTTTACGTCACCTCATGTGTCGTCCCATGTGTGGTTGAAAATTACATGAGTACCCGTGCGGGTTTTTGTATTTAATTTTGGACCATTAAATTTTAACATATATTTATTTACGGGAAAATTACATCTATGTCCCTGGCCTTTAATTTATTTGTAAGTATACCCCTCCTAGTTTATGTATTCTGATGCATGAATTTCATTTGTTAAAAATGGCACCATGCTCTAAAAATTGTGAAAAAAATAGGGTTATATGCCAGCTAACATGTTTGTTGATGCCCTGCTTTTATTTTAGCATTTTGGCATTTTAACTATTTATTAAAATTGAAATGAGCATGTTTTTGTCCCTATTTATTATAAAATACAAAAAAATAGAAAAACATATTTAAAAATTCTAGAAAATTTATATATTATCTATTTTATCATGTTTTCACTCCTGACGAAAAATCACTAAAAATAAAAAAAAGATAAAGACTAATATCCAAAATCCAACAATAAATCTTAAAAATCACTTTAAAATCCAAAAAATTATGTTTTTTGTTTCTGAATTGTGTTTATTATAGTATCTAGCGATTAAAATTGATTTGAAGAAATTTAGAGGTGTTTTGCTTTTTTTAACCTTCTTGTCTGTCCCGATCTATTATTTAATCTCTGATTTGTATCTTTTTATTTTAAAAATATATAAAAATTAGCAAAAATTCTATACAAATGACAAAAAATATTAGTAAAATATGTAAAACTAAAAAACAAATTAATTTTGGATATTTTATTTCTTTATACTAGTATTTATAATTATAATACTTTATATGGCATAAATAGAGTAAAAAGAATTAGAAATCTACTAAAAAGAAAAAGAGATATAAAAAATAAAAATAAAAAATATATAAACATATAAGAATTAAAAATCCAAAAAATACACAAAATTAAAACCCATAAAAATTTTATATGTATATGTATAAATGACATGTTTGTACGTAATATACGTGGATTAGAAATAATCATAGGCTACTAATTTTGCTCTCTGTGTTTCGACCTCTACGTGCTTACTTGCTATACACTTGGTTTTGTAGAGAAAAATAAAATTTAACTCACTTTTTGCTATTTATTGTTTTATATTTGTTTATGGGTTAAATGTTGATTAATCGAGGTTTCTTATGGGTCGCCATAGCGACTGTGTATCCGCCTTGTGTGAGGCATATTTAAACCCATGAGAAAACCTGTTCATCAAGCCACCATCACTCGTCCCAAGCCACCTCATTCGTTGGGGATTCATCTCCAATCAGGTAACTTCCTCTTCTTCATTTTTCTTTGATTTTTTTTATTTTCTCCTGCACACACACTTCATCCCACATCCAAACCTTCGCACCATCACTTTCACTGCAATTCAATCACCTTTGCCAAATACTCTGATCCACACCTCCCTCCTTTAGATCTCCATCACCTCTAGACATCCTCCTCCACCTTTGGAGGAGGAGGACTCGCTCTGGGTGTACTCTTCTCTGCCATGCTTGCTCGCCGCTCCATCCATTCACTTCGACTATCCCTTGCTAACCCCTTGTAGGTTGCAACCTTCAATGATCGAAGTTGGCCTTACTACTCTGGTCTA
This sequence comes from Ottelia alismoides, assembly GCA_037367405.1. Classification (NCBI taxonomy): domain Eukaryota; kingdom Viridiplantae; phylum Streptophyta; class Magnoliopsida; order Alismatales; family Hydrocharitaceae; genus Ottelia; species Ottelia alismoides. The sequence continues at coordinate 764,885 of JAZKJV010005738.1, forward strand.
GAGTCCCACACTAACGATGGAGCATCGCATCGCCATTCTGACCACCCACAACACTTCCTTGCTCTAGCTGGAACTTCACCAGACTCCTTTGAAGCCTCCTCGACCTTCAGCACTCAATGAGGACTGCGGTAGAGCATTGTGGTGTTCGCTAGAGTCCCGTCTTCTCCGTCGTGCCTAAGAAGAAGATGAAGGGGGACAAGTCTCCAGATGCCTTCTGATTTCCTAGATCAAATGGTCTAGTTCACGCTCCAGCGTTGGCACCAAACTAAGGGGGCTCGGTGGACCCTAAGCAGTGACGAAGCGGGAAGCCACACAATGTGGCCTCCAAACTTGTAGCCGATCTGACCCTCGCCCCGAGCCATACACCCGAGCCTCCGCCTCATTTCGAACCTGGCATGTGCACATATAGAGCGCATGTGAGATGGGTTATTTACATCCATCCCCTCCGAGATTCCAAATTTTACCAAATGGTCCAGCATAGGCGCGCGTGCCTTATGTGATGCTCCTTGGAAAATTACATAAATGCCCCCATCGACTTTCATGATTTGCATCTGTACCCCTATAAAGAACGTATTTGCAATATTTATCTTTATATTTTGTATATTTTTACTGCATTTATGACACTGGACTCTTTGATCATAACTTGAGCATACAATCTCTATTTCAGTTAATTTTCGTTTTTTGACATAATTTATATTTTGTTTAGACACTTAATTAAACACATTAAATTTTGAGATATATTGTGTCTATTGCTCATCGATCCGTAATGCCTTTAACTCATTTTAATGCATCAAATGCCTCTGAAATTGGTTTACTTTTATTGCTCAATTATTTGATGATTTTAAGGGCATAATTGTAGATAATGGTTTTTCTTAGCAAAGCATATTTGTCGCACATGCTTCTAATTTTAACTGCATAAAAACAAATAAAATACATGAGTCATATTTTGTGCCTCATTCTATGATATTTATTTTGTTTGCAACATTATATTATGCATCACATTATTTCTGCATGGCATCTGCATTATTGACCTAAATAAATGAATATACTCACTAGAATTAAATCAGTAATTCTCAATAGATAGATGAGGAGGCTCATTTTCCTGTGTTCGACCTTGGCAGGCATGTCAAGTAAAAATTCTCCACATATTCAAAAGTATGGTTTTTACTGGATCAAATTATGTCTCTGTACTACAACCTTCGATAATTAAAGAGATGGATTTCGTGTTCATCAAATTCATCCACAACATTCATTGGTTGTGGGTTTTAATAGATCATTTTCTACCTTCCTATACTACAATATATAATTCTCAAGTAATGTAAAAAGCAGATTCATCAAATGACATTGTCGTCGGAGATACGTCTCATCCTCTTTTATTTTTTGGATTTTGTTGTGTTATTTTTGAGTTGTTTATTTTCAAAAAGTTCAGTTTTCTTGTTGTGTTTGTTTTTCATTATACTTGATTTTGAATTCTTGATGTTTTCTTGACATTTTCTTTGCGGCATGCCCTGTGAAGATGGAGGACACTCGATCTACATGAGGGCATGGAGTTGGAAGCTCCCACTGCGAGGAGTCATAGAAGAAACTCATGAGAAAACGATGAATTTAATCAGCATTCTGTTCATGCATTTTATTTTGTATAAAAGTGTAATATTTACATTTCCACGATCCTTGTTTCAGGTCTCGCGTGTGTAATATGAACTTGGACCTTGCATATGTGTTGTGTGGAGAATGTTTCACCCGAATCCGGTGGGACTTCAATTGAGTGTTGACCTAGGTCTAGGCACACGACTCTTTGAGCTACTTTATTTTCCTATGACTGGTGCTTGCTCCGTAGGTAGGACACACATAATTCATGAGACACACGTACATCTCTTCACTTAGCTAAAATAATTGAATTCTTTCCTCTTTAATAGAAGCATGTTTAGGGTGTGTTTTTCTTCAACTTGTATGCATGTACCATAAAAATTTAAATACAATCTTGCACGTGCCTGGAGATTGCTGGAGGTACTATCAGTTTTTCTCTCAATCATGCTTCATGATTTTCATGAATGCATTAGTTTATCTTGATCTTGCCCTAATTTATCACTTAGGATATTAAAGGAAATTGGGAATGACCAATTAGATGATGAATGCTTGACTTATGCTGACATTAATATAGTGATAACCTAAGCATAAAATTGGTCATGTAGTGCAAGTCAACATAATGAAATGGTAGTGCAAGTCAACATAATCAAATGGAATGAAATGAACCTTGGTCTACAAGAGAGCAACACCTGGCATTGTACAGAGCTCTTGTTTTAATTGCTGAGAGGTGAGGACGTATCCCTAGGATAGTGCCCAAAACCTATCTTCAAACATGCATAATGGATTTCAATTTTGGATGATCACCAATAGAAGAGACAATATAAATACAACTGAACCGTCACGTTCCTCAAAGGGTATTGCTTGCTTGGTTGAGCCTTGGATGACTATTCTTCCCAATCCTCCCATAACCCTAGATGATCTCCCCCATATTTGCACATCCATTCATCTCTGTAAATCCACTCCCCTCTAACCCTAACTAGTCATCAGCTCCCCATACTTAAATTCCACATACTTAGGATATTCTTCATCCTAAGTATGGGGGAATGACAAGACTGTATTTTGCCGAGGTTAATTTGCAAGATTATCGAGTGTTTAAAATAATGTTGAATTTGTCATTGTCGGCCAATCGGAATCGGTCAAGAAATAACAATAAAATTTTATTCAATTTCAATCAACGTGGTTTTACGTTTATTTTACTTGGGCAATTCCCAAGGTCGAACTCAAGGAGGTAAAGGAACAACCTAGAAATTTGTCAATCAAAGTTTGTGCATGGTTTCGAGACGTTATTTTTTGTATTTTTAATGCAATTTTTGGTATGTAAGATGCAAATCAGGCTAATTTTAGAGACTAAAAATTAAAGATTTAAATGATGTCCAAAAAAATACGTAACTTGGCCAAGATGATAATTATGATGAAATGAATGCAGTATAATTTTTTTGAATTTTTGGATGCAAGATAAATATTTTATGGATTTATGAATGTAAACAAAGTGAATTTCAGTAATTAAATATAATAAATATTAAATCTAAATATTTTCAAAGGAAAAATTATCCAAGATCTATCACTAGGTGATCGATCTCAGAAAAATCCTAAACCTAAAAAATACTAGATTTAATACATATTAAAAATTAAAGATTAAAAAATGCAAAATGATTTTTACAGGCAAACCATACATGCAAATTCAATTCTTTTTTGGCACGATGTAACATACAACTAGTTATACAATCTGTGATTTTTTTGGCAAATTTCAAAGCTATGGTTAATTAGTTATGAATATTCAAGTATAAAATGGAAAAAATGCATTTTTTTCACAACAAATTAATTATTAATTAACCACAGATCACAAAATTATCAAACATTTGCCATATTGTAGAGAACTAATTGTAGAACATTCTGTTATTTTTGAATAATAAAAATAATGCAATGTAGAGGTTCAAAATGAAAGGGGAACATAGGGGTATTTGTGCAATTACAACATTTAAATAAATATAACAATTGTACTGGGAAGGATCAAAGTATAATTACCAAAACCCCTAGGGGGAGACATGTAAAATTCCAAGAGGGCGATGGGGGCTGGAAGAATATACGCGGAAGTCTAAGGGATTCTTTGCAAAGTTCCCCAACGCACGTGCGTCGCACATACACGGAGGCCTCGGGGTTTGAGCCTACCGGAGTGCGGCCGACAGACGGAGGAGCTTCTGGCTGTGGCGGTGGAGTTTCCTAGATGTTGGTGGTGGGTGGCTGGGGTGGCACAACGGCGAAGCTCCCGTCGCCGACACACGTCGGCAGATGTTGGGGTAGCAGCTGGAGGAGCGAGGATTCGTCGATGAAGAGGTGGAGCTGGGTCGGGGCAGAGCAGCGTTGTCGGAGGGAAGGACTTTGTCTGATTGTGGATGGTGGGAGCAGGCGACCGGTGAAGGATATGAAGAAATCCTCAAGCGCATCATGGAAGCGTGAGTGTCGTATGGGATACGACGAAGAACGACTAGTCGCACTAGTTGTTCGGTGCAGCGGAATTTAAAAACTTTTATTCGATGAAACCACATGATCCAAGAACCATTCTCGGATCGTTTCATCTATAACCACAGCAAGTATAATGCAATACCTCTTGAAGCGTGGTTGATCGAGTCTCTAAGAGAAGAGACCTCCTGTCTCAAGTCCGATCGTCGGAGAGATTGCTTGCGAGCGCGGGGATGAACCACGGTGTCCTCGCAATCCAAGAAGTTGATCCAAGCACGGTTGCTCCTGATCTCGTCGCACGAGATCGAACGTCTCCTTCGCGGGCGAAGCACTCGAAGTAGACGGAGAACCGCAGAGCATCGAAGCGGTAGCACGAAGGCGAGGGCAACGACGATTCCCTCCACTAGGGTAGACGGCCACCAAGAGGAAGAGGGAGAGAGGGCTGTCGAGTATGAGAGAAAGAGAGAGAGAGATTTGCTACAATAGCATGTGTAAAGAGAGAGCCAAGAGTGCCTCTCTATTTATAGGATTTTGGGATCCATGGATCTCAATCCATGTGTCATATAAAATCAATGGTTAAGATTGATTTATGACAATCCAATGGTCAGGATTGTTGTTGGTAAAAGCCAACAACTTGTGATTTAATTTTGATTAAATATATTTGATAAATCAAATATATATTAATACCAAATTAAACCAACTAAATAAGGAGGGAAAAAACAAATGAGAGCCTCCTTCCCTATTGGGAGGAGTGGACGGCCACCAATTCCATAAAGGAATTGGTGCCGCCCCCCTCTTCCCATATGGGGAGGGCAATCCCATGGATTCCCATGGGATTGCATATCTCCTTGTTTTTCTCTCAACTTATTTTCCAACAATTATTCACCAAAAAATAATTCTCGATTAATTTTGGGATTATTGCAATCTTGACATTGGAATATTGTGAATCACATTCACAACCCAAAACAAAATGTAATTTACATTTTCAATTAATTAGACAATGTGTATCCAATACACATTAATAATTAATCTACAAATATAAATTATATTTAACTCTCTCTAATACATTATAAATCACATTTATAATATATTAGGAATAATTGGATATTACTATCCACATTATTCATATCCATAATAATTAAACCACATTTAATTATATTGGATAATTTCTCATACATCATGATAATTAAATCACATTTAATTATCAACTTCTCTTTGCTTAGATCTCATGGAATTGTTCTCAAACCATTTAAGAACAATGCTATTTCTCCTCAGATACTTGGAGATAAGGACAGGGCGATTGTATTGTTCCACGTATAGTGACTTGGATATTGAGATCACATCTCAAATCCAGATCCCATGGACCTCTCATAGATGCTTGATTAAATCAAGACCGTAAACCTAATCTTCTCATTGCATCTGAATCTCATTCAGATCAATGTCCAGTACATGGACTAAGATTAGGTCATGAGAGGAGTCACTAAAATCCAGACCTGTTTCATCACTCCCTCAGAATGGAAGCATCATGGTTATACAATCGTTTATGATCAAATCACCCTTCAGGTATTCCTAATACCTGCACATCCTGCATACTGGAAGACTCATGATCATCATGAAGATAAAGATCATTTTTACACTGTCATCTTCATAATCTGATCATTAAGTTTCTCAATCTTGGTCCTTGGGATATGGTACAGATCATATGCTTTCACAAAGCATATATCTTACCTTCAAATTCATATCATGCTTCTAAAGCATGATGACCATGCATGGAATTTGGTCAATCCCAATACCTCATGAGTGAGCTCATGTCTCCCGGTTCACAAGTGAACCTGTATGATCCCTTTGAGAGATCATATTACTCATATGCCCTTACATGCACACCAGCTCGCCGGTGTATAGACCTTTATTAGGTCATCAACCTAATGGTCCGCCAAATGTACATGCTCAGACATATAGTAATATATCTGTCTCTGGTCAGAGGATGTTTGCCTGTGATGTGACAGTATTCATCATAGGTCTTTGGTTATCTCGATCTCGCCAAGTCAACTCATTGACTCAACTAATCTGATACCTCCAAATCAATATTCCTATGCAGAGGACCTGCATCAAGAGGTCGATCAGATATCAGTCTAATGAGATGGGATTGCCATCTCCCACTCAGATTGGAGATCACAACTTGTTAATCATTGATGATGCTTGATGAGTCCTCTATCTAACTCCTTAGATATTCATCCAAGCATCAGCCTCTATGATTCAATCATTGAATCAACAGCTGCGTGATTATCAAGTTGGCCATGGTACATAACCCTTATTGTACAGAGGGACCTTATAGTGCATTCATTCATTCAATATCAGAAAGGGAGTGAAACAAAATCAATAACTTTTATTGATGAATCATTTATTACAATAACATTTATTGTAGGAATGGTTCGCTTCGGGCTCACATTGCTAACAACCGGCGGAGTTGTTCGTCGATGTCTTCGTAGGAGGATGCTCGAGACAGGGTCAGTGAAGGTGGTGGTGCTGATGATGACCAGAGTGAGAGACATAGGGACTGACGATGAAGACGAGCGTGGAGGCGATGAACTTCAGGGGCTGTGAAATCAAAGGCATGTCTGGGGGTGCGGATCGCTTGCTCAGTGGTGGTCACCGGAGCAAGATCGAAGAAGAGGAGAAAAGTAGAGAAGAAGTATGGAGCGATTGCGATGGAGCAGAAAAGGGGGGTGTAAAAGATGATCAGTAGAGGGTTTAGTGTACCTGGGGGTATGTCTCGACAGACATAGGAGGCCGGAGCTGGAGCAGGCCTCGGAGATGAGGCTACGACGGGGTTGAAGAGACCCAGATAACGCCTTATAATCAAGTAGGATCTATAGGTGATGTCACCACCTCTCATGACGTTGTGTAGCGATGGATGTCGAATGACGGGGGTGCTCGGAGTTAAATATGAACGGAAGTGGGACACCGGAGATGGTAGGAAATTGGCGAGTGATTGATTCACTGGATGCGATGGGGTGATTTGATTGGGTTCGATAAAGATCGGACGAGGGGGAATCGCGTGGATTGGGAAGGTGGCACACGATATCCACAGAGAAGCAGCGACGCGACCGTGGAAGGAAAGGGGTTTCGCAATGATAGGCTGGAGATGGAAAGAGGTGGCGGTGGTCGGCTGTTTCAGCGGAGGATGGAGACGACGCCCCTAAAGGGGAAACTGGGATGGGAGAAAGACGAGGTACATGAACTGTCCAATTGGCTGAGATCGGGCGGTCCTAATCTCGCCACATGGCAGCAAGAGGGGTGGGTGGAGCACATGTGGGGCACGTGCGCAGGAAGCACGTGCTCCGTACGTGCGAGGTTTTTTTTTAATTTTATTTTTTATAAAAAACAAAATTAAAAATCCAAAAATGGGTAACACGTGGCGGCTCTAGTAGCGGCCACGTGTCAGCCTCACAAAAATCGAAAAAATACAATAACAAATACCTAAAAAATTGTAAATGACCTTCGATCGAAAAATTTTATTCACAAAAGTTGCTCGTCTCGATGAGATCTACAACTTTCATGAAGAGACCAACCAAAATTGATCATTTATGCAAAGTTATATTTTTTGGGTACTCTATGTACATATAATACCTTGATTTTTGGGTTTTATAATTTTTTTGTCATTTTTAAACCAGATAAAAATCAGTAAAAAATAGGGTAAAATCAAAGATAAATATTCACACATTAATCTATTTTTTGGATTTTTATTAAGTAAGAAAAAGAAGAAATACAATAAAAATGTGAAAAAGATAAATTTTATACAAAGAATTAGTGAAGAATCCGACACAATTAGTTTCTTTGATTTCAAACTCAGTTTGGATTTGGATTTTTACGCATTTTAATAAAACTTTTATCAAAGAAGACAAATTAAAAAGAAAAAATGAGTCAATTATGTACATAAAATAATTGGTCAAAAACTGCTAAAATACAAAATGTACAAAAGAGGCCCAAAAACCGACTTTGACATATGAGCTTCGATTCACATGAACTTGGTCTCCTTTTGAAGGTAATTGAATGTACATTAGTTGAAAAGTTAGTAGGATCAAATCAGACACTAGATGAGGAAGATATCGAGGTTTTACTCTGGAAATTCTAAAACTAGGGTTTGGGTTTTTGTTCCACTTATTTAGGTTAGTGATTTTTTTGTATTTTTCATTTATTCTTGTTAGTGATATATACACAATGGAGGTGGTTTCAGGTCATTTGGAGTTAGCATGAATGATTAAAAACCAAGAAAGATAGGCTAATTTACATGTCATTTTGGCTTGGATTTTTGGCTTCTTCTTTGTGCAATAATAAGTGATAAAATGTGATTCTTATCAAAACATGCATGAATGGTAATTATGCAATATAAATGAAGAAATGCCAATGAATTTCAGGGATTTGAGCTTAATTCATCAATTTTAGAGTGAAGAATCTGATTTTCATCATCCCCCTATACTTAAGCCTTGCTCGTTTTTGAGCATCAAAAGCAATGCAATAAGGTGAAATGAGATCGAGTTCCATGCCGAGATCACGAGCTAAAGGTGAAAATAAAACTAGATTCGACCTTTGTATTATTAGTTTGGCGGAACTTCTATAAGACTTAGAATTTTAAAACCAACATCCTTCAAGTTCTACACATCATTGTTATAGTTTTGGCTCAGAAGTCATCTTAGAACAATCCTCCTCCCAAAGCATACCCCATGAACATTGAACAATTGACTCATGTGCAAGAAAGATTTTAGATCTTCCCATCCTGAATGCCAGACTACCATGCCAGCCTCCTCTCCAGTAATTCGTCCTCGGGGAGTCAGGAATTTCCTTCTAAGGTCTATCGTGCTATGTTCACAATCGAATAGAGGGAGAAATTAGAAGAAGGAGAAAAGAACTGGAGGGTGACCAGTGTAGACACCTCTCCTTGTGAAGCCGACCAGTTTAGACAAGTCTCCACCAAGATCTGTAGGTTTTCTTGAAGCTTGGACCTTTATGGTCAAATGTTTATTTGGCAGTAGGCTTCTTTGTATTTAGATTTTTGGTGGTTCTGCAAGGATCTTGTTGTGACCCTACGGGTATAGAATATTTTTTTCCGTACATATTTTGGGTCTTAGAAAAATTTTGCCCAGTCATCCATCCCTTTTATGAAGCTTTATTTCAACTCGTACTCTGATCTTTAGATGTCCACGCTACCAGAAAAGAAACTCACATAGTCTTCCAACATCCCGTCCGAGTTGAGCTAAGTTTAAAGTGCGAGAGTACAAATTAATTCCTTTTTCCAGAGTCGTACTCAGAATGAAGAGACCAGGTTAGACACTAAAAGTCAAGTGTTGTACATTATCATGTGGAACTTGAAGAATTAAGCCATGGGCCTGAAGCTTCTAAAATCCTATTTCTCGGTGAAGTTCCTCTGAAAAAGAGGTGGATTAAGATCAAGTCCAAACCACTTTCAGTTTCTGCTCATAAATCGGTTCAGAACCCAAGTACTTTTCACAAATGCAAATGCATGTAGTGCTGCATGAAGTGTAGGTGTGGGAGATGCCAATAATTTTTTTTGAAATTTTTTTATAAATAACAAGCCCCTTTTCTTAAAAAATTTGGCTGGACACAATCAGTGTTAGTAGCACAACTTTATTTTGTTTTTTTGTTTTTTTTTCAAGTTAGTTACCTACCCCATAAATACATATAGACTTAAGTGAAAGCACGAGCTATGTGTAAAATATACACACAGTATATATACACACCCACTATACATAGCGAGTATTGTGTCCTCAGAGCACGAGAAGTGCAGAGAAGACATAGCTTAGGCTAAGCATAAGAGAGTGAAAAAGAAAAAAAGAAAAAGATAGATCGGCCTGCCCCCTATACTTAGGTTGTGAACAGTCTAAGTATAGAAGAAGAGTGAAAATGAGGCAGTCAGGATATGGGAGTGAGGAGAATATATAAAAATGAGCATCGGTTCCCCCGTTACATAGGATATGGTCAGCCTAAGTATAGAAGAAGATGTACATGGCGAGCGGTTCGACCAGCAGGGAGGCTGATCTGATGAGTCATCAATGTGCTTGCTCTGCATGAAGTAGATGACCTCGACTTGGGATGTCTTCTCTTAGGATGATTCTATATATGGCTTCAGCAATTTCCCATATACTGAGAAAGTTTGTGCATCATATTTGAAAATGGCAATATCTACACTTCGATTGGTGTGCACATCGATGACAATGTAGGGACCCGTCCATTTTGATTTGAGTTTCCGGTGAAAATTCTTCTACCAGGCATTGAACAACCACACTTCTGCCCAGGGACAAAGGTTTTATGTCTAATGCATCTGTCATGCCATCTCTTGACCTTGTCCTTATAGATCACACTATTGTCATATGCCTGGTTTCGGATTTCAATTCGCTCATTTAGATTTAAGTTCTGGCATAGTTTCCCAAGGTGACAACTCCAATTAAACTTTTTTATCGCCCATTCTGATTTATGAATTAGCTCTGCAGGTAGATGGCATGGCTTGCCATAGATCATCCTAAAAGATGATGTACCGAGTGGAGTCTTGTATGCTGTCCTATAGGCCCACATAACCTGGTCCAAAATTTGAGACCAGTTCTTCCTATCTAGACGAACAAACTTCTGAAGAATACCGTTCACCTCTCTATTACAAACCGCTGCCTTGCCATTAGATTGTGGGTGATATGGATTGGCTATTCTATGTTCGAATTTATATTCCTTAGCCAATGATCTCATTTCTCTATTCACAAAGTGGATACCCCCATTTGAAATCAAAACCTTTGGGATCCCAAACCTTATGATGATATGATCCTTGATTAACTTACAGATGATTTTGCTATACGTGGTTTCGGTTGGGATAGCTTCCACCCATCTTGATAAATAATCAACCGCTAACAAGATGTACTCATATCCATGGCTACTTGGAAAAGGACCCATAAAATCGATTCTCCATGCATCGAAAATATCACAGAAAATCATTGTTTGCATGGCATTTCATCTCTATATCCAACAGTCCCTTCCATTCTTTGACAAATCGGGCACAACCTTACAAAATCATTTGCATCTCGAAATAAGGTCTGCCAGTAAAATTCACATTGGAGTACCTTGTGTGCGGTTTTCTTTCCTGAATGGTGTCCTCTAGCCTCAAGTGAATGACCATGTGTGAGGACACTACGGTATTCCTCTTGAGGAATACATCTTCTCCAAACACAATCTGGTCCTTCATTGAAAAGGAAAGGATTGTCCCAATTGTATTTTCTTGAATCCGACTTCAGTCGGTCAATTCTGCTCTTGGTCCAACCTAGGGGAACATTCTTGGAGAAATGATAGTTCACTCTGTCGGAGTACCATGGGTCTGAGTCTGTAATGCAAACTGACTCGTCTGGAAAAGTCTCTTTAATTGGTCCAGTATTAGAATAATCATTTTGCTCAATTCGGGAAAGGTGATCAACAACAACATTCTTTATTCTAGGTTTATCCTTGATCTCCAAATTAAAGTCTTGGATTCATAAGATCCATCTCAAAAGACGTGCCTTGGCATTCTTCTTTTCCATTAGATATCTAATTATCGTGTGATCAGTAAAAATTGTCACCTTGGAGCCCAGTATATATGATCTGAATTTTCCAGCGCCCAAACTACTGTGAGTATTTCCTTTTCAGTCACAGTATAATTTCTCAGGGCAGGATCCAAAACTTTGCTCGCGTAGTGAATCACATAAGGTATCCCCTCTTGTCTTTGTCCAACCATAGCCCCGACTACAAAATCCGATGCATCAGTCATGATCTCAAAGGGAAGAGACCTGTCCGGAGTTTGTAATATCGACGATTCACATATTTTCTTTTCCAGGAGCTCGAAGGCCTCTAAACATTTGTGGTTTATAATAAACTCGGTGTCCATTCCTAGGAGCTCAGTGGGCGTGCGATCTTTGAAAAATCAGGAATAAATCTACGATAAAATCCAAAAAGCTCTAAGAATGACCTCACTGACTTAACGTTGGTTGGTGGCTTATGTTTCGTGATCACATCCACCTTGGCAGGGTTGACCTCCATTCTCTTTTTGGAGATGACGTACACCAACACGATACCCTCTATCACCATAAAGTGACTTTTCTCCCAGAAGAGTACCAAATTAACCTCCCTCCTTCTCTTGAGGACTCGGTCCAAGTGCGCTAAATATGTATCAAATGAATCACCATGGATCGAGAAGTCATCAGTGAAGACTTCCAGGAAGTCACCCACCATTTCGGCAAAGACGACGATCATGCACCATTGAAAAGTGTCTGGGGCATTACAAAGCCTGAATGACATGCACTTGAATGCGTAAGTGGTGAAAGCACGTGTAAAGGTGGTTTTTTTCCTGATCCTTGGGAGTAATGGCAACTTGATTGTAGCCCGAGTAACCATCAAGAAAATAGAATAATGCTTTCCCTGCAAGTCTCTCCAAGATTTGATCAATAAATGGCGGTGGATAGTAATCTTTCTTGCTTGCAGCATTCAAGTGCCTGTAATTGACATAAACGTGCCACGATGTGGGTACTGGAGTCGCGATCTCTACCCCTCCTTGTTGGTGACATCTAGATTCCCAATTTCTTCGGGACAACTTGAAGGGGGCCACCCACTTGGAGTTTGAAATGGGGTATATAAACCCCACCTTGCACCATTTCTCGATCTCTTTCTTAACATTCCTCCCGTAGATTAGGGTTTAATCTTATCTGGAATTCACGGGAAGGTCTTGCATTATCCTCGACATAAATTTGGTGCGAGCAGAGAGCGGGATTGATTTCCATGAGATCTGACACAGTCCAACGAATGGCCCTGTGATTCCGCTCAAGAACTTCAAGCAATCTAGATTCCTGGTCTTCAGTTAATGATGAGCTAATGATCACAGGAAATTTCTCCTTGGGTCCCGTAAGAAATGTACACTAGAGTGTAGGAGGAAGTGGTTTCATCTCAGGCAAATATGAATCATCAATTAGGTCTGGTTGAATGGCTTTTGAGTCTGGCTCTATGTTGGTTGAAGGTAAATCAATCTGTGATGTGATGGCTACCAATTCTGATGCAAGGTGAGTTGGATCGCAAAAATGGGGCGATAATTCAGCCAAAGTCGCGTCCAACTCGTCATCGATATTTATTGATTGTACCCAAGAAGAAGGGACTGACAAATACAGAAAGATGTCTATGTCATCAAGGGTATAGGTATATGTGTCTCTATATAGTTCAGGCAACATCTCACATAATACATTGTGCATTGTTTCTTCTTCTGATGAGGGGCTCTCACTCTGAACTTCTGGAAGTTGATGCCAAGGCCCATTAGTGCTAATGAAATTGCACTCTGACGATTGTGAGTATTCAATGGTAGATTCGGAGTCGGGTCTTTGCCACATTGTTTTCTTCATCTCCAAGTCCACCTCTCCGCCTAGAGAGCGGAATTTCATCATTCTTGTACCTTAATCGAATACTGCTTTAGCGGTACGCAAGAATGGTCTTCCTAGAAAGATTTGCAGTTATTTCCAATGGTTTGGGGTCTCAATATCAAGGACAATGAAGTCCACTTTGTATTATGTACCCTCGATCAAGATGACCACATTCTTTACTTCTCCCTTTGGCCTTTTAGTGGATTTATCCGCAAATTGGAGCTGAGATAATGATTTTCGGAGAGGTCCGAACTCCAATTTGTAGTATAAGGATAAGGGGAGAAGATTGATCGGAGAACCATTACATAGTGGTGTGCGTGCGAACGCAATGCCATCGATGGGACTCTTTACATAGTGAGCACCTAGATCCCTTTTTTTCTTGGTAGATGCTGATTTTTGACACATTTGGTAGTTGCCATGTCAAGATATGAGTCTCCACAAATTGAATTGGTTTCTTCCTGCGAGTCCTAGTGGGAGTACATTTCCCTTTCAAGTATTTTTGAAATGCTAGATTTTTAGCCAAATATTGATCAAATGGTAATTTGACTGTGATATTTTCCTGACCGAATCGTTCCATTTCTGGGTCACCTGGAATGTTTTTTCATTTACATTTTCCTCTCATAAGAGCATGGGGAAAGGGAATGGAAGCAGTTGAGAAAGGAGATAAAAGAACCAATATCATAAATAAGAGCATCTTTTTTAGAAATGGAGTTCTTTCTACAATCATTTCTGTGCTAATAATAATATAAATTATGTCGCTAAAAAGGTGACAAAGGTATATTTGCAGCAACTGGAGGTGCAAGATCCTCTGTAGACTCTATGGATGCTTTTACTTTCTCGTGTGTTGGGATCTTCACTGGTGCTGAATCCAGGTTTCCTTCTTCTTCATTCTCGAAAGTATCCTCCAGTTGATCTTCCGAGTCTTCTTGATCCAATTCTCGTGCTCGGTCAGGTACATCCACGGTCCTTCTGCTCCTAAGTGACGTAGCATTGATATTGTCAGACGAAAGGATCTCATGTTAATATATGGGGAATTCTGAGTAGTATACATGGCCATTTTGTTGGGAAGATTGAGATTTGTTCAAGCTATTAGGGTTAGCTTGAACTTGGGCGGGAATGGTTGTAGCAGGGGCTGTCTGTTCATCTCTCCAACGGGACAAGCGATTAACATCAACCCGTAGATCTTGTAGTTCATTTCGAAAGTAGCAAATCTCCTCGAGCATCTGTTGCTGGATATCTACGGGTTCTCCTTGAGAGTTGGATGGTTGAGATGGTTCTTTTGAGGGATAACCTTGTAGAGCTTGGTATTGCTGCCAGTATTGCTGGGGTGCCTACTGTTGTTGATTCTGGTAGTTGTATGGTTGTTGTTGTTGTTTCTGATGCTTGGATGGGGAAGTATTCTGAGTGTGCTGTAGAGCTGGTGGAAATGCGACATTATAAAAAGTGATGGGACATTGGTAAGGCTGACGGTCCCCCATATTACCTTGTCGGGAAGGGTCTTGACTGTACCAGATGATGTTTACCTCGAACACCGGAGGTGGTGCTTCTTAGATGATCTCTGCTGGTCAAGGTGACTGCTAGAAAGGTTGGGCATAAGATTGGTCCTGAGCCCATTGCTATTGTTATCCTGATCTTGGCTGCTCTTGGATGTGATGTGCATAATAAATGGGAACTGCGGATGCAGCTGGTATCCCAATCTTGGATACCTTCTCGGTCAGCTCCTCCATTTGCTTTGGAAACTGGGAGATCCTATTGTCGACGTCATTCATCCTCTTATGAATCTGATCCACAACTACTTACTTATCAACGATGATGCTCATGTTTGGAATCAAATCCTCTGTTATTTCTGCAACAACTTGTTTTCCTCCTTTAGACTGAAGTGTGTTCAGGGAATCGGTATACACCCTACTGGCAATCTGTGAACGGCTTGTCATAGCCATTTGCTCTAGTACTTTCTAGATGGTTTCAGCACCTCGTGATGTGTAATTGCCACCACAGGCATCGCTCACTAATCCCTGTGTCTCGTAGCTAAGTCCAGAATAGAGTGATTGGATCAAGATGTTATCATCCAGATCATGGCACGGGCACTTCTGTTGTAGATCTTTAAATCTATCCCAAGCATCATAGAGTGGTTCATTAGGCATCTGAGAAAAACAGGTGATGCGTGTCCTCATCCGATTGGTCCGACTCAAAGGGTAGAATTTTTTTAAGAATAGATTCTTGAACCTATCATAGATAGTCACCGTCACTCCTAAATTCTTCACCCAATAATCTTCCTTCCTTTTCAAGGTGAAAGGAAGTGCAGTTAGGCGAATGTAATCTTGGCTAACCTGGGGATGCCTCAGATTAGAGCATATCAGCTCCAAGTCCCATAAACATTCATACAATTCTTCAGCAGCATTACCATGGATATGTGGAAATTGGTTCAAAAAGTGTGGTTTTAGTTCATAGTTTATTTCTGTCTCAAGTAGCTGCAAATAATTTCTCACTCTGTACTACCCAGGGTTGTATGCTGCTTCTATTGGCTGTTCTCCCCCAACATTCAACTGCTCTATTTGTTCCCTCAATAAAAGTTGTTGCTGCTCAGATGCAGCCAATCTTGCCAACATCATCTGCATCAGGTCTTCATTGGGTTCATCTTCATCATCTCTTTTCTTGGGAGGCATCTTCTTCAAACTTATTTTACCTTCA
Organism: Ottelia alismoides; assembly: GCA_037367405.1. Taxonomy (NCBI): domain Eukaryota; kingdom Viridiplantae; phylum Streptophyta; class Magnoliopsida; order Alismatales; family Hydrocharitaceae; genus Ottelia; species Ottelia alismoides. The sequence goes on from JAZKJV010005738.1 coordinate 781,057, forward strand.
GAATAGTAGAAATCTGAGTCAATAGAATGGAAATAATCAGAATCAGAGTCATCAAGGTGAGAGTTTTCCTCGATGTGATTAGGAGATAAAGAGAGAGTATGGGTTTGACCTACTTCCAGGAAGATGAAGGAATCATAGGAAGAGGATTCATGAGAAAGGTGTCCGCGAACCCAAGGTGGTCCAGAGTAAGAGTGTCTTCGAACCTTTGAAATCGATAAGTTTGTGGTGGTTAGTGGAGGGTTCGCGGAGTCCGAACGAAATTCACCACAATCTTCCATTCTCGAGTTCAAATGATTTGAAAAAGGGTTACGATTCATGATCTAGGCACAAGTGTGTGGTATTCGATGATGATCATGAATCTACGCACCAAACAAACCCACTACAGATCCTTATTTCACCAACTCACATAGTGTAGGCTACAAAAGTACAGCCAATTATCTAGTCAATTTTAATTGGTGATAATTCCAATCTTGCAAACGTTTGAGAGAGCTGTTAGGTGCATGTAATTCCCTACCGACTGGCCCGAATTCTTGCGACTAGTTGCACCTACTTTCAGCCAGTATGGGTGTAAGTACGTACCGTAAAACAACTACCCATGTTACTTAAGGACGGAGCCTTACGCATTGTCCTTTAAACCACCATCTCTGCTAAGGAAATTCAGACCGTTTACCGGCTACCCGAGACCCTTACTGAGAAGTATCTTATCATTTTTATAGAATCAGTAGTCAATATGAAAATCCTGGCCTGGCTCTATCCTAGTGTGCATCTCTCTCCTCTCTCCAAGATAAAAGAATACAAGGTCGCGGTTGCTCTCCCGCAAAAAAATTTGATTTTATGAGTTAATTAAAGTCGACTTTGTTTATCAGTCCCAATTTTAATTAGGTGATCACTAAAAATTTAAGGTGAGCACAAATGCACGTCTATAGTCTAGTCCCAAACTCCTTTAAAATTATGTGATAAAACATGAGGGAGAAATTCAGGAAAAGTTGTTGCACGCAAAAAACAATAATGTATGCTCAGTTGGAAGACATACAATGCTTCCTCACAATCTCCATGGGGGATGTAATAAAAGAATTGAAAAATTAGTCTATATGAATGCAAGCCGATGAAAATACCACACCTAGCAGAAAATTCTTATAGCCGGGAAGAAATGAGTTAAATTTTTCACTAAATTGAATGATTTAATGTGTGTCTCGATTAAAGTGAAGTGTGGTCCTAGGTTCTACAAGTGCAATCAAAATTTAAAAGCTCTAATAGCCATATGTGCAAGTCTATTCTAAGCGCCACTCAAGTCGGGCCTTACCCTCACCAAAGACTGAAACAGGCCACGACACACAACAAAAAAAAGTTCAAAATGTTAAAATTGTAGAAAAATAAATTCTAAACTCTACACTCTCTCATGACTCGGCTCGATCTTAATTTTAATGCGACTTTTCGGGCATTGGAGAAGATGCGTCAGTTTTGTGAGAAACTGCTCCACGTTCGTCAGGTATCTCGCAAGAAAAATAAGAGAGAGAATGTAAGAGTGTGACTCAAAAATTTATAAAAAATAAAGAGAGAAAATAAATGCGGAAAAAATAAAAATAAAAAATGCTGGAAAAAAATGGAATTTTACAGTGAAAATTTGGGGGTCAGACTACCCGAATGCGGAAAAACGAAAAAAAATTTAGACAAAAAACTAAGTCGTTTACCTCCCCAGCAACGATGCCATTTGACGAGCCCGTATTTTTCCTAGGTTAATTTGTGAGATTATCGAGTGTTTAAATTAATGTTGAATTTGTCGTTGTCATGCAATCGGAATCGGTCAAGAAATAACCACAAAATTTTATTCAATTTCGATCAACATGGTTTTATGTTTATTTTACTTAGGCAAGTCCTAAGGTCAAACTCAAGGAGGCAAAGGAACAACCTAGAAATTTATCTATCGAAGTTCGCGTATGGTTTTTGAGACGGTATTTTTTTGTATTTTTAATGTAATTTTTGGGATGCAAAATGCAAATCAAGCCAATTTTAAAGACTAAAAAGTAAAGATCAATCAAACAATGTTAGGAAAATATGAAACATGGCCAAGACGATAATTATGATGAAATGAATGTACTTTAAATTTTTCGAATTTTAGGATGCAAGATAAATATTTATGGATATGTGAATGCAGACAAAGTGAATTTCAATAATTAGTTATAATAAACATTAAACCTAATTATTTTCAAGAGAAAAAATCTTCACTTGGTGATCGATCTTAGAAAAAATCGTAAAACTAGAAAATAATAGATTTAATACCTATTAAAAATTAAAGATTGAAATATGCAAAATGATTTTATAGGGAAACCCATGCATGCAAATGCAATTCTTTTTGGGCATGATGTAACATACAACTAATTCTACAATTCTTGATTTTTTTAGCAATTTTCAAAGCCATGGTTAATTAGTTATGAATTTTTAAGCATAGAATGGGCAAAATATGCAATTTTCCACAAAATAATTAAGTATTAATTAACCACATATCACAAAAATGTCAAACATATGCCAGAATGTAGAGATTTAATTGAAGAACATCATGCTATTTTTGAATAATAAAAATAATCAATGTAAAGGTTCAAAATGAAAGGGGAACGTAGAGGTATTTGTGCAATTACAATATTAAAGAAAAATAATATAATAATCATACTGGGAAGGGTCAAAGTATAATTACAAGAACCTATGGGAGGAGATGTGCAAAATTCCCAAAGGGGCACCTACGTTGCATGTGCCCTCTGGACGATGGGGGCTGGAAGAAAATACGCGGCATTCCAGGGGATTCTTTGCAAAGATCGGGCCTCGGGGTTCGAGCCCTGAGGAGTGCGGTCGACGGACGGAGGAGCTTCTAGTTGTGGTGGAGGAGCTTCCTAGATGATGGTGTTAGGTGGATGTGGTGGCACGACGACGATGCTCCCGTGGCTGACACATGGCCACCAGACATCGATGGAGCAGTTGGAGGAGCGGGGCTTCATCGACGAAGAGGTGGAGCTGGTTGGAGGCAGAGCAACGTTGTCGGAGGGGAAGATTTTGTCTGATTGTGGATGGTGGGAGCAGGTGACTGACATAGTCGTTCGTTGATGTTGTCGTAGGAGGATGCTCGAGACAAGGTCGGTGAAGGTGATGGCGCTGATGATGATCAGAGCAAGAGACAGAGGGATCGACGATGAAGACGAGCATGGAGGCGATAAAGTCCAAGGGCGGTGAAATCGAAGGCGTATCCAGGTGTACGGATCATTGGCTAGGTGGTGGTCACTGGAGCAAGATCAGAGAAGAGGAGAAAGGTAGAGAAGAAGTATGGAGCGATTGCAGTGGAGCATAAAAGGGGGTGGAAAAGATGATCAGTAGAGGGCTTAGTGTACCTGGGGGTACGACTCGACGGACGTAGGAGGCCGGAGCTGGAGCAGACCTCGGAGATGAGGCTGCGACGGGCTGAGGAGACCCGGATCACGTCTTATGATCAAGCAGGATCTGGACTAGAGGTGTTGTCACCACCTCTGATGACGTTCGTTGTGTAGCGGCGGATGTCAAATGCGGGGGGGGGGGGGGGGGGGGGGGGGCTCGGTGTTAAATAGGAATGGGAGTGGGACACCATAGATGGTAGGGAATCGCTGAGTGATTGATTCGCGGGATGCGATGGGGTGATTTGATTGGGATCGATACAGATCGGACGAGGTAGAATCGCGTAGATTGGGAAGGTGGCGCACGAGATCCATAGAGGAGCGGTGGTGCGGCAGTGGAAGGAAAGGGGATCTGTGATGAAAGGATGGAGATGGAAAGAGGTGGTGGCAGTCGGGATTTTTAGCGGGGGATGGCAGCGATGCCCCCAAAGGGGAAAATGGGACAGGAGGAAGGTGAGGTACAGGAACCGTTCGATCGGCCGAGATCAGGCGGTCCTGATCTCGCCACATGGCAGCAAGAGGAGGGGCAAGTGGAGTACGTGCAGGGCATGTGCTCCGCACATGCGAGGTTTTTTTTTATTTTAGTTTTTTATAATAATGAAATTTAAAAGCCAAAAATGGGCAACACATGGCTGCTCCCAGAGCGGCCACGTGTCAGCCCCACAAAAATAAAAAACAATAATAAATACTTAAAAAATAGTAAATGACCTCGGATCAAAAATTTTCTTCACGAAAGTTGCTCGTCTTGGTGAGATCTACAACTTTAATGAAGATACCAAAACCAAAATCGGTCATTTGTGCAAAGTGATATTTTTAAGGTACTCTATGTACATAGAATACCTTGATTTTTGGCTTTTATAATTTTTTTGTCATTTTTAAACCAGATAAAAATTTTAAAAAATAGGGTAAAATCAAAGATAAATATTTACAAATTAATCTATTTTTTTATTTTTATTAAGTAAGAAAAAGAAGAAATAAAATAAAATGTGAAAAAACAATTTTTGTACAAACAGTTAGTGAAGTCTCAATTAGTTTCTTTGATTTCAGTTTGAATTTGGATTTTTACGCATTTTAATAAAACTTTTGTCAAATAAGACAAAAGAAAACGAAATAAAATAAAATGAGTCAACTATGTACATAAAATAATAGGTGAAAAACTGATAAAATACAAAATGTATAAAAGAGGCCCAAAACCCAACTTTCACATGTGAGCTCCGATTCACTTGAACTGGTCTCGTTTTGAAGGTAATTGAATGTACACTAGTTTAAAAGTGAGTAGGATCAAATTGGACTTTAGATGAGGAAGATATCAAGGTTTTACTCCGGAAATTCTATAAATACGGTTTGAGTTTTTGGTCCACTTATTTAGGTTATTGATTTTTTGTATTTCTCTTTTATTCTTGTTAGTGATATGTAAACATTGGAGTGGTTTCAGGTCATTTGTAGTTAGCATGAATTAGTTAAAAATTGAGAAAGTTAGTCTAATTTACATTTCATTTTGGCTGGGATTTTTGGCTTCTTATTTTGTACAATAATAAGTGTTAAAATTCGATTCTTATCAAAACACATGCACGAGTGCTAATTATGCAATATAAATGAAGAAATGCCATTGCAGATCCAATACATAGGCTACTCTCAGCCTATTCATTCATTGTTCCCTCCTCCTCTCCTTACACTTAGGTCATTTTTGACCTAAGTATAGGGGGAGCATCTGAGTCACTTCTATTATATCACCTAGTATTTAACCAGAGCTAAGGCTTCATATCACTTTGTGATATGAGGACATAGCAAAGGTTAAATATAGGGGGCATACCGTATATATTGTATATATACTTTAGCCATATCTCGTATTTTGAAAATTTGAAATTTTTTGGGGCTAGGGTACAAGTATTTTGAACTAGTTTTTGTAAAAATATTTGTAAAATGTTTTGAAAAATTTCCTAACTGTGTGACATTGTTTTGAATAATAGTTGACAATGATTTGAAAAATGAGGATTTGACTCATTTGAAAAATCGTTTGAAAATGTTTTGAAAAACTAATATTATGTGACATGGCTTGGAAAATGTTTTCAAAAAATCTTTTTAAAAATGAGTGACTACCTTCTTGTTTTGTAATTACTATTAACCTTATTCAAAAATCCCTTCAAAATTAAAAAATCAAAACTTTTCTTGAGCGGTGATTCTGACTACTGAACTTAAAAATGAGTAGCCATTTCTCAGTGATTGAACTACGAACTCCCATAGGAGAGTGGGTGGTTAGAAGACAATATTAATGGCACCATCTTGAAGAAATACAGGTAGCTATCTAATGGTCCATACTTACACCCATATTGGCTGGAAATGGAAGCAATTATTCATATGAGCTTGGACCAGTCATTATTTCTCTTAATATTAAACAAAATTTCCATAAAAATTGCAAAATTCTAAAATCACAAAAATTCACTAACTCTAGAGTTGGTGTATTCCTGATATATTCACTATCACTCAAGGCGTAAGAATTTGAGGACACGATTTTTGAGGTCTTGAGAGTCTGAGTTAACCAGCCTTAGTCATTAGGGTTTGAAACATAATAATCCACACTTCCCTAATTTGAAAGGTTCGATCACTATATTGCGCTCTTCATCTCTACCTTTTAAGAATATGGTCACCACATCATGTTCACAACTGCATGAATGATGAGATGAGTTGAGTTATCACTAGAGGAACTAGGACTGGTGATTTGAGTCTAGTCCTGATTTAATGATACTTGATGATGAGATAAAGTCAATGAAGGCTTAAAGAAATTTGAGTGTCGGCAAAACCTTAGCCAGTATGCGAACACGTTCACATGCTATCTGTTCATATTGTCCTATGTGCCAAGGTGTGATGAAACTAAATAATTGTTGGTTAGTGTGCGCCAATTCTCGGTAAAAGCAGTTGAGCTAGTCAAAATGAAAGAAAATAAATAAATATATAAAGAAGAGTTCTTCTCAATTCAAAGCCAAAATACAAAGAGCTTCTATCAAAGTCAAGCGCTCCCAACCATTTTCAAAGCGTCCACTTGGACCAAAGCTGTTAGGACCAGGAGTTAGGCTAGCACCCAAAAAGATTTCTTTATCTTAAATGCTACAAGTATGGGTGTAGAAGGTATATTAGATAACCAAAAAAAGGCACATCCCGGTGTACTCCTAGGAACACAAGTGCAGATGACTCCAAAAACTCTTGATGGGCACACTGGTCAACAACCAAAAACATACATGTGTTGAGTAATAAGGCACTCATGGGGATCCTTATTCCAATGTGAGGGAGAGAAGAAAATACACAATCTTGTGCCCTCCATTATATGGCATGTCATCTACACTTCCAAGTCTGACAAATTAATGAGACAGTGTATTGAACACAAGAAGCGACTTATTTCCTAATGTTGAGGATTAGGTCTAGAGGAGAATCTCATGGACTAGAACATTGGGTGACATCTCAAATCGACACTCATGATTGCAATGCACTAAAATTCATATCCTTATATTATTTGTACAAACAGAAAGTGCTCATAATTAGACAAGTTGTATAACTTTTGACTAGAGTATGTTAGAGCCTAGATTTTTAGGATCACTCAAATTAAGGGTCCTCGATGAATTGGCCCTTGAAAAATCACATGCACTCTCAGGAATTAATCCAACTCATTCATTCTTTAAATGCTCGAGCACGAGCATAGTTTAAGCACGGGGACGACAAATATCTGATTTGTCATTTTTATACTCCCTTATTATCCTCGAAGCACAAGAACTTCATTGCAAATCTTCATTAATTCTTCATCTTTATCAATAAATCCTTCACCTGTAATTAATCATAATTTCTATAATTAAATTAACCCTTTATTTTTATTTACTTTATTCCCTACTAAAAACCTTTTAAAAACTAGAGTAGTTATTGTAGATATTGTTTGTTGTTAAAAAGATATTAAAAATACAAAAAAAATAACAAAGCCAATTAAAATCAGTATTTTTTATCTATTAAAAATGCTCCCAAAAATATTTCTTTGTGCATTTAATCCCTTTCAATTTTGTGTCCAACATGAAACTTGTATATCTCCTCGAGATCTACAACTTTCATATTTGACTTTTTGCTAGTTCTTATTCTTTTTATTTATCTCTTATTTTATAATTCTTTTTCCATTTTCGAATATTCTGATTGGGCCACATGGCTCCCTCATGGTCGCTCATGTGGCTCCTTCTATGCACACTACCCGGCCTGCTCCTTGGCCCTAGGATCCACCTTCCCTTGCCTCCATCTCCATCAATCCCTCTCGCTCTCCCCTGAGGCATTTGATCTCCTCCATTGCTTCATTTAGTCCACCTGCTCTCACCTTCACCCTAGCCGTTAGATGGCATTACCTCTAACATGTTAGCACCCTCAACGTCACCCCTTCTACTATCACCATTGGATGACACCTCATATCCCATCACGGTCGTCCCTTCGCGCATAGCCATGCACCTTTGGATCAGATCAGAAGATCTGATCCTTGCCATCTATTCGTGCCCAAAGATCGGTCATTGGATCACAAGACCCAACGACCTGGACCACATCATCTACCTCCCGTAATACCCTTCTCAACTGTTTTGCCTCATCAAGGCCATCCCCCTTCCGTTTTTGATCGCCACCTAGAGCCACCTCCTCACTATACAACATCACCATTACACAACCCTTCATCCGCCATCCTCACGTAACCTCCCCAGCCATTCAAAACCATCTCTCCATCACTATCTACAACCATTACAATCATTTTCACCACCACCTGTAACCGTCAGAAATCCACCTTAAAATCCACTACATCCGCCTCTGTTTCTCCTCGTCTACCATTCCATGGCCTAAAGCCTTGCCCCTCTCTACCTCCCTGTGATAGACGAAGGTCGGATCAAGGGTCTATAATGGCAGCTCTGGCTAGGTGTTGACCTGTGGTCAACATAGCCATGTCGTGGTGCTTCTCCACCATTGATCTCCGTGCCTCAGCTGTGCATGATGAGTGATGACATAAGTCGGCCACCGCCGCTCATCCCAAGCCACCTCCTTCGTCAGGGATTAATCTCCAATCAGGTAGTTTCCTCCTCTTCATTTTTCTTTGATTTCTTTTATTTTCTCATGTTTACACATTTCATACCACTATCAAACCTTTGCACCATACTTTCACCGCACTTCAATCACTTTCTCCGACCACTCTATTCCACACCTCACTCCTCTAGAACCTCCATCACCTCCAAGCCTCCTCCTCCACCAAAGGTGGAGTAGGACTTGCTCTGGGTGCCCTCTTCTCCTCCACGCTTGCTTTCTACCCCATCCATTCGCTTCAGCTATCCCTTGCTAACCCTTTGCAGGTTGCAACCTTCAATGATCAAAGTTGACCTTGCTACTCCAGTCTAGATCCCCTACATTGATGATGGAGCATCGCCTCACCATTCTTACTGTCGACAACACTTCCTTGCTTTAGCCGAATCTTCGCCAGACTCTTCGAAACCTCCCTGACCTTCAGTGCTCAAGGAAGACCGTGGTGGAGCTCTGTGGGGTTTTTCAGAGTCCACCTTCTCTGTCGTGATTGTGAAGAAGATGGTGGAGGACAATTCTCCAGATGCTGTCCAATTTCCTAGATCGGACGGTCCAGCTCACGCTCCAGCCTTGGCACGAAACCAAGGGGGCTCGATGGACCGAAGCAGCAACGAATTAGGAGGCTATGCCATGGGGCATCCAAACCTTCAATCGATATGACCCTCGCCCCAAGCCATACGCCCAACCTCTGCCTTGTTCCGAACCTGGCCTGTGTCCATGCATAGCACGTGCGGGCTGGGTTATTTGCATTCAATCCCTTCGAGCTTTCAAAAATTGCAAAAATCTCCAGCCAAGCGTGCATGCCTCACGTGTAGTGCTTGCACGAATTGCATAAATGCCCTGCTCATTTTCAGGATTTGCATCCATGCCCCTATGAAGGACCTATTTGCAATATTTATCTTTATATTTTGCATATTGTTACTGCATTTATGTCTATGGACTCTATTGATCATAACTTGAGAATACAATCTCCATTTCAGTTGATTTCAGTTTCATTTCAATGCTTATTTCGTTATCTATATTATGACATTATTAATTTTGTGTTTTTACATTTAACTAAACACGCTAAATTTTGAGATATTGGGTCTATTGCTCTTTGATCCATAATGCCATTAACTTATTTTAATTCATAAAATGCCTTTGAAATTGACTTAGGTTTTATTATCATTTATTTGATGATTTTTTAGGGCATAACTGTAGATAATGGTTTTGCTTAGCATAACATATTTATCACACATGCATCTCATTTTAAATGCATAAAAACAAATAAAAATACATGCATCATATTTTGTGCATCATAAAAACTATACATAATGGTTTTGCTTAGCATAGCATATTTATCGCACATGCATCTCATTTTAACTGCATAAAAACAAATAAAAGTACATGCATCATTTTTTGTGCATCATTCTATGTCATTCACTTTGTTTGCATCATTATATTATGCATCAAATTGTTTCTGCATGGCATCTGCATTGTTGACCTAAATGAATGAGAATAATCACTCGAAATAAATAAATAATTTTCGATAGATAGACGAGGAGGCATGTGTTCATGTGTTCACCTTGGTAAACTTGCTAAGTAAAAATTCTCCACATATTCAAAAGTGTGCTTTTTGCTGGATCAAAATCTGTTTTCTATACTACAACTTTCAACAATTAAAGAGATGGATTTCAAGTTCATCAGATATATCAGTAGAAATATCTCTTGCTTTGAAAGATTAAAAAGGGTATGGACTTTTGGAGTTTGAAAGGCAAGACAACTTTGATTTAAAACATTAATAGCCTTAATCAAAGAAATATATTTACACAAATTATCTTATTTCAGATAAACTTCATTAAATCCACTCAAAACTATACTCAATCACAACCAGTATAGTATCATGAATTGGATCCATTATCAAGATGTAGAACTTGCAGTTGGACACATAATGTATGTTGTTGCAAAGTGCAAGTTTCCTCATGATTATGAGGATTGACAATTAAATAGAAAATAGGACAACAACATATGGTTTGTGTGTCTCTAATGTCTTGATCTCTCATCAAGTCTGCTTTTAAAGTAACATGTCAGTGATGATCGCAATTGTCAAGGTCATTCTTAAAAGCTGAAGAAGATGTTTTGGCGAACATATGTGCTCTCAATATTTAATCATGAATGACATGGTTCGTTGCATTCTGCAGAATAATAGCTCGATAAGAGATGATGTGTTCAAAATGTTTGAGTGCCTACCTAAACCAAATTCGTCTTAAGTTAAGTTGAGTATGGATATGATGAATGTCATTCTTCAGCTATTACTACTCAAGTCTTTTATGATGCATCATATTATTCATATTGTATGAATATGATGAAGCATGTATAAATGTTGAAATACTCTTATATTCAAGTCACTTGAGGACATGTTCAATTTAAGAGATCCTTTGCCTTAAGCAATGGTTGTTTAAGTACTAAAGAAGGATAGTGGAAGCATGGGTCTGACCCATGTAAGAAGGAGATTTAAAGAGTTGACTATACTTCTTTGACTTCCATACAGATGACATCCAAAGAGTTGGATGAATATCAATACTGCAACAAGCTGGTGTATTGATAGTGTGACTATCCAGACTATCTAAGATCTTTAAATAAGGACCTAGATAGTACATCGTGATATTTTACATCTACATTTCTTCATTGAAATTGACTTATTTATTAGATAAGAATAAAGTCCAATAATTGTATCTCCTCCTAATAACACTTGCAATTGGTTGCTTACATTTTAAAAGACTAGAAAATTTGATCTTAAGGTTTAATAGTCATCCACATGAGAGTTGATGCAATTGTTGAAGCAATTTCCATTGGATATAAGGACTGCATATTTTCAGTGGGGAGACATCATTTTTAGAGAATGTCTATATGACCTAGATATTAGAATACATTCATTGTTTATTTCTAAACTTGTTAGAAATGGACACATATTACGGAATAGACCTATCATAAAGAGTTATGATTATCTATTTCAAATAGTATTCTAACATCTAGAGGACTCTACTAAATTAGAATATTAATGAATGGTTCATTTCCATTTCTAATACTTAAAATTTAAACCCTAGAAGATCAACATGAGGATGAAGATCATCTACAGTGATATGGCATCAATGCTTGGACATGTATCTATTGATAATATCAATAGACTAGTAAGAGATGGGACTTTAGATTGTCTGAAAGTTCAAATATTACATACTTGTAAATATTGTATTCAAAGGTAAAATGCCTTATGCGCTCTTCTCTGAGAATGGTGTATGATGCTAAGGTATTCAAGACCTCATACATATTTATGTATGTGGATCCTCTACACAATAATGAACAATAATGATATGTGATATCCAATAATGATTATTCATGGTATGAGAATTCTTCCTTTAGCCATTAGAAAACTTTAAAATGCTCAACGATTTCATAATATTGATTAAGAACCAAAGTTATAAGGACGATGAAATGAATTTGATCTAACTTAGGCAGCCAGTACCTATTAGATGAATTAAAGGAATACCTTAGAGAGAAAAGAATATCATTCCTCTATCACTCCTCCTAATACACCTCAGCTCAAGGGAGTTACGGGGAGATGCAATTAGCTCATGTGTGGCTTGATTTGATCAATGATGAATATTAACATAATTGTCCTCCATACACAATAATTATGTTTGAAGTCTACTTTAGACTTTATTGCTAACATCATCTTTCCATGTCATGATCTACAGAAGCTTCATCATATTAAGTTTGATCATTGTCAAATTTCTCTAACACTTGGAATCCATACCGTCTAGGTGGTATTACCACTCTCGAACTGATTTGAAGAGGTATGAGTGTCTCATCTTTAATTGTCCTTTTAGTTTCCAATTCTAGGAGACTTGTTATCTTTTTTGGATTCAATGAGTGCATTTACTTCATTCTTATATTGATTCTCAAGAAAGTCATCCTCTTAGAATAATGTTCTTAGAGATGAAATCTTTTAAGAATCTCAAGGTCATAAAGTAGGTATCAAATACCATCATTTATTTTCCTAATGAAGTAGAACTCTCAAGTGCAATATTCTAGCTTTCTTGCACCCATGTTATAGCACGAATCAACCAACCCTTAAATTCTTCTATGTCTAACACTAAGCTTGGTTCCAAATCATAACTCACGAGGAGTTTTAGGTTCATATTTGCATGGAATCTTATTAAGGATATATATTTCAGACTCTACTAGATATATACCTAAAAAATAAGACGTAATTATGTTAAGATTCATCATTGATCAAATCATGTCACACATGAGCTAATTGCATCTCCCTATAACTCCCTTGAGCTGAAAAACAAGATGAGAATGTAGAGACCTTCAAAGCACGTCTCTTAGCCATAAGCTACCCACTGAAAGAAGACATCGCTTGCGATGAGACTTTCTTTCCGGTGACCATCATTAAACTCATTAAAATATTGTTAATTGTACCTACACAACTTGACTATGACATCTGTAAGAAGGAAGTCCAGATTGCATTGCTCAATGAATACCTCAACAAGGATATTCAAAGTAGCTCCATGGCTTCATGGTTGAGGAATGCAAGGTGTGCAAGTTAAGAAACTCCATCTATGGACTCAAATAAGATTTTTGTAGTTGGAACAATATATTTGATGAAATTATAAAGGTTATGATTTCAGATAGAATCTTGATGAACCATATGAAGCGTAGTTGGAGTGCCATTGTGTTCATCATGATAAAAGTAGATAAAATCCTAGTCATTTGGAATGATATAATGATGATAATAAGTGTTTTATGATCTAACTATTCTATATCTTCAGATATGGTCTCAAGGATGCCTGTTATATGTTAGTTCTGAAGTTGTTCATAAGTAAAATAGAAGAGGGCATTGGGACCATCATGTCAGGGGTACACAATGGACATATTCCATTTTTGGAAAACTCCAAGGAAAGCTTCTTTTCCTTATGATATGGTACTGACCTATCAAAAGGGATAACACCTCAAAGAGTTGAGTATGTGAAAAACAAAGACACATGCACTAGAGCATCAGCTATGAGAAACTCAGTATATGATAGATGTGTACAAAAGGCCTGATGTTTGCCATACAGTAGGAGTGGTAAGATGTTAACAGCCTTACTATGGAGATAAAACACTAAATTGCGGTAATAATCAACATCTTCAAAGGCACAAGATTTTCGAGATGGTAATATCAAAGTCTTTAAGATTGAGACTTTATAGATAATGTTCTAAAAATATCTTACCTACAAATACCTTACTAGACTTAAGACTATGTCTTAATCTAAGGATATGGAGATACTTAGGTGTAAGGTTTGAAGGATATGGTTAGATCCTCAAGCGCATCACGGAAGCGTGAGCGTCGTATCGAATACGACGAGGAGTGACTAGTCGCACTAGTTGCTCGATGCAGCGGAATTTAAAAATTTTTATTACGACGAAACCACATGATCCAAGAACACTTCTCGGATCGTCTCGTCTAAGCCACAAACAAGTAATAGGATTACCTCTTGAAGCGTGGTTGCGATCAAGTCTCTAAACGAAGAGACCTCCTGTCTCAAGTCCGATCCAACGGAGGAGACGCTTGCGAGCGCGGGGATGAACCGCGTTCTTCTCGCAATCCATGTTGATGATCCAAGCGGCGGATCTCCTGATCTCGACACACGAGATCCGACGTCTTCTTCACGGGCGAGGCGCACCAAAGGAGACGGAGATCCACGAGCAGACGAACGGGCAGCATAACGACGATGCCACGGCGATGGAGAACCTCTCTAGGTCATCCATGGTGGACGGCCACAAGAGAGGGAGAGAGAGGGCTGTCGAGTAGAGAGAAAAGAGAGAGAGATGCTTCTCAAGCATTGTGTGTAAAGAAGAGCAATGGGGTGCCTCTCCTTTTATATGGTTTTGGGATCCATGGATCTCAATCCATGGGACAACACAAATCCAATGGCTCTCATTGATTATGTTTCTTTTAATGGCTAAGATTTGTGTTGGTAAAACCAACAACAATTAATTTAATTTAAATTAAATATATGTTCATAAATCAACACAATTTAATCACAAAATTAAATACTCAATACATGGAGATAATGGAAGAGAGAAAAGGCTCCTTCCATGTGGAGGGGGGGGGACGACCTCCCTTTCCTAATGGGAGTGGTGGCCGTCCACCCTCCTTCATTAGGAAGGTGGCTATTTTATCTCTTATGCAATCTCCATTATTTGCAACAACATTTGTTGCAAATTATTCTACAAAAATAATTCACAATTATTTTGTAGACATTGCAATCTTGCCATTGAAAAATTTGTGAATCATATTCACAACCCAAAACAACATATAATTTACATTGTCAATTAATTACACAATGTGTATCCAATACACATAATAATTAACCAACACATATAAATTATAATTAGCTCTGTCTCTAATACATTATAAATCACATTTATAATATATTATGAATACTTGGATATTACTATCCACATTATTCTTATCCATAATAATTAAATCACATTTAATTATATTGGATAACTTATTCTCATGTGCTCAAATAATATGAATCACATTCACATTATTTACATCTTTGATAATCAAATCACATTTAATTATCTAAGATAACTCTCCTTATAATATGAATCAAATTCATATTATTCATGATAATTAAATCACATTTAATTATCCATTTTCTCAATGCTCGGATACATATATCAACAATAGAATTATCCATGAACTCTTTCAAGGATAATGCGCTTTCTCCGCGAATACTTGGAGATAAGGACAGGGCGATTGTATTGTTCCACGTATAGTGACATAGATATTGAGATTATATCTCATATCCAGATTGCGGGCCTCCCATAGATGCTTGACTAAATCAAGACTGCAAATCTAATCTTCTCATTGCATCTGAATCACATTCAGATCAATGTCCAACATTTGGACTAAGATAAGATTACTTCTCTACTGAGAGGAGTCACTAAAATCCAGACCCGTTTCATCACTCCCTAGGAATGGAAGCATCATGGTTATACAATCGTTTATGATCACATCAACCTCAGGTATTCCCAATAGATGTACATCCTGCATACTGGAAGACTCAGAATAAACCCGAAGTATTAGATCAACTTTATACTGTCTACTTCAGGGTTTTATCAATAAGTTTCTCATTCGATCATTGGGAGTCGGTATCGATCATAAACTTTCCAAAAGCATATATCATACCTAGGTCTTGATCATATACTTTCCAAAAGTATATATCAAACCTACAAATTCAGTCAAGCTTCCAAAGCGAGACGACCTTGCGCATGGAATTTGATTCTTCCCAATATCTCATGAGTGAGCTCATGTCTTCCGGTTCAGTAACTGAACCTGTATGATCCCTTTGAGAGATCGTATTACTCATATGCCCTTATATGCACACCAGCGCGCCGGTGTATAGACCTTGATTAGGTCATCAACCTATTGGTCTGCCAAATGTACATACTCAGACATATAATAACACATCTGTCTCCGGTCAGAGGATGTGTGCCTATATCATGACAGCTTATGATATAGGACTTAGGTTATCACGATCTCGTTAAGTCAACTCTTTGACCTAACTCATCCGACACCTCCGAATCTCTATTCCTATGCAGAGGACCTGCATCAAGAGATCGGTCAGATATCAACCTAAATGATATAGGATTGCCATCTCCTACTCAGGCTGGAGATCATATCTTAATAATCATTTGACGGTGCTTGATGAGTCCTCAATCTAACTCATTAGATATTCATCTATGCACCAGCCTCTATGGTTCAATAATTGAATCAACCATTGTATGATCATTAAGATGGCCATGGTACATAACCCTAATTGTACTAAGGGACCTATTATGCAAATTATGTACTCTTTATTTCAGATTATGGAGTGAATTGCAATAACATTTATTGCATAATGGCTCGTTGTGGGCTCGCATGTCCAACAATCTCCCACTAGCCCAAAGAGCCATTAATGGGCTAATCATTTAAACCCACACTCATGTGACAATCATAGGATATTTAGAAAATAGTTAGGTAAGCTGATCAGTCACTCTATTCCCACGAGACTACGCCAAGTCCTTTTAGAGCACTTGCATATCTCCTAGTAACAGTGCTCGCATCCAACGCGAATGTTGCATCCTATGCAACCAATACTCAATTTTGTCGGTTATAGTGTCATTGACACTACATCTTATTAATTATCATAACCAGTATTCCCATAATCCTTTTAGAATACCTTCATTCCTGGAGATCTCTATCTCCTAAGATATCTGCAGTCAAGACCCTTATAGATCACTATCTACAAGATCTTAAACTTTTGAAGATAAGACTTTGAGATCACTATCTCTAAGTTTTATCATCTTTGAAGATATTATTATTACTGCAATCAAGTGTTTTATCTCCATAGCAGGATTAGTAACAATTTACTACTCCCACTGCATGGCAGACATCTGGCTCTTGTACACATCTAGCATATACCTAGCTTCTCATAACTGATGCACAAGTGCAAGCAGTTCTAGCATTCACTTCCTCAACTCTTTGAGGTGCTATCCCTTTAGACAGGTCACTACCACATCTTAAGGGAAGGAAGCCTTTCTTGGAATTTTTCCAGAAAATGGAATAAGTCCAAGGTGTACTACTAATGTGACGGTCCCAATATCCTCTTCTCTTTGTTTCTGAACGACTTCAGAACTAAGATCTAAGAGGTATCCTCGAGATCATATCTCAAAGTATGGAACAACCAAATTTTAAAACACTTATTATTTATTCTTATATCATTCTAAATGATTAGAATAATATCTACATTTAGCACGATGAACATAATGGCACTCCCACTAAGCTTTACCTGGTTCATCATGATTCTATCTGAAATCATAACATTTACAATTTCATCAAATCTTATGTTCCAAATACAAGAAGCTTATTTGAGTCCAAAGATGGAGTTATTTGGCTTGCACACCTTGCTTTCCTCAACCATGAAGCCCTGGGGCTACTTCATATGAGTATCCTAAGAGAGGTATTCATAGAGGAATGCAATCTTGACTCACATCATGAAGATGTCATAGTCAAGTTGTGTAGCTCTAGTTAGCAATATTCTGATGAGTTAAAGCAAGGTCACTGGAGAGCAAGTCTCATCGTAAGCGATGTCTTCTCTTCGGTGTGTAGCTCATGGCTACGAATCGTGCTTTGAAGGTCTCTACCTTCTCATCAGGTTCCCTCTTTTCTCTTGAAGATCCATTTACATCTTAATGGGTCTGACCCATATAGGTGGATCCTCGAGGGTCCATATACAACACTTGTATATGAAGTCTACATTAGACTTTTATTGCTGACATCCATCTTTCCATGTCATGATCCTCAGGAGCTTCATCACATGAAGTCCGATCATTTTCAGACTCAACTGACACATGGATTCCATCCTCAAACTTATTTGAAGAGGTATTAATGTTTCATCTTTAATTGTCTATTTAGTTTCCGATTTCAGGAGCCTCATTATCTTCTCAAGATTAAATGAGTTCCTTCACTTCATTTTATCTCGATTCTTAAGAGAGTCATCATCTCAGAATCACATTCTCAGAGATGAGATCCTTTAAGAATCTCAAGGTCATAAAGTAGGTATACAATACCATCCTTTATTTTCCTAATGAAGTAGCACTCTCTAGTGCTAGATTCCAGCTTACATGCATGGAAGCTTATTAAGTATATAATGTAGTCTCTACTACATATATACCTTGGAAACTAAGAGATAATTATGCTAGGATTAATCATTGATTAAATCATGTCACACATGATCAATTGTATCTCCCTACAACTCCATTGAGTTAAGGTTCATTAGAAGGATTGAGATAGGAATGGTATTCAAATCTCCATAAGGTATTTCATGAATTCATCTAATAGGTACAGGCTACCTTGGTTAGATCAAATTCATCTCATCTTCCTTCAAACTTTGGTTCTAAACCAAAAATGTGAAATCTTTGAACATTTCAAAGGTTTCTTAGGTGAAGAGAAAAAATTTCATATCATACATAATTATTAATAGTATCACATATCCATAATGTTTACTATGATATAGATGATCTGCATACATCAATATGTATGAGATCCTGAATACCTTGACATCTTACACCTTTCCCAAGGAAGGGTGTATTGGACATTTTTACTTTGAATACAATATTCACAAGTATGTGAGATTTGAATCTTTAGACAATCTAAAGTTTCATGTCTTACTAGTCCATTGATCTCATCAACAGACATATGTCCAAAACTTGATGCCAGATCATTGCCAAATGATCTTTATCCTCCTATTGATCTTTAAAGGTTTAATTTTCAATATTAGAAATCTTAATAAACCATTCATTAATTTTCTAATTTAGTAGAATCCACTAGATTTTTAGATTACTATATGAAATATCTATATCATAACTCTTTATGATAGATTTATAACAGAATTCATGTTTATATCCAATAATTAGAAATAAACAACGAGTGTATTCTAATATCTAGGTCATAGAAACATTCTCTAAGACTAAGGGCTCCCACTGAAAATAATAAGTCTATCAATCCAAAAGAGATTGTTGCAACAATTGCATCAAAATTCTCAAGGATAACTAAAGACCTTAAGATCAAATTTCCAGTCTTCTAAAACATATGCAACCAATTGCATGTGTCATTAGAAGATTGAGATACAGGTATTAGACTTTATCTTATCAAATAAGTCAATTTCAATGATTATATGTAGATTATTCTGATGTACTATCTGATTCCTCTCTAAAGATTATAGATAGATTTGATAGTCATACTATCAACACATCAATTTATTGCAGTATTGGCATTTATCCAACTCTTTGGATGTCATATGGAAGTCACAGAAGTACAGTCAACTCTTTGATTATAGTTCTTGCTTGGGTCCAACCTATGCTTCCACTGCGCTCCCTTCATCTATAAACAACCAATGCTTAAGACTAAGGACCTCTTATGTTAAATTAAAAAGAATTTAATGTAAGAGCATTTCGACATTTATACATGCTTCACCCAATTCATACAATATGAATATTATGAAGCTTCATGAATGACTAGAGTATAGACAGTAGAATGATGACACTCATCAACTACATCCATCTAAACTCTTAAAACATAGGTTCAGGTAGGTACTCAAACAATTTGAATACATCATCTCTTACAGAGCTACCATTCTACATGATGCAGAGAACCATGTCATTCATGATTAAATGTCAAGAGCACATATGTAGGCCAGAATATCTTTATTGATTTTATAAGGATTATTTGACAATTGCGATCATCATCGATATGTCACTTCAAAAGTACATTCGATGAGATCAAGACTTATAGAGACATACAAACCCTAGGGTTTCAATCCTATTGTCTTATTTAATCATCATTCCTCATTATTGTGAGGAAACTTGCACATTGCAATCACATACATTATGTGTCCAATTGCAAGTACAATATCTGGATCATGAGTCCAATCCATGATATTTTACTGTTTATTATTGAGTATAACATTGAGTGGGTTTAATGAAGGATTATCTGAAATAAGAAATTTGCATAAGCTTATATAAATATATAATTTACTTTGATTTAGGAATTTTTATATCAAAGTTGTCTTGCCATGTCAACAATGAAAGTTCATTCCCTTAATCACTTTCAATGTAAGAGATATACTTACCATTATATCTCAAGCAAGATCTGGGATCTCCTTCCTTATTTGTTGCATCCCAATAATATGAGAACCTACAACTCGGATAAAAAGAAGCGGGAACACATTCCGCCATGCAAGTCCAACTTGCATCTCCCAATTCGGTCTTTAATACCCGGGCCCACCACCCCTAAGGTGATGTTGACCCGTCATTAATTGAACCAACCGTCAACAGGAATACAACTCGCTATGCGCAATCCAATATCGCCCCAATAATATGAGGACATGATATTGGGGTCACTACGCATACGTCCTTACTCTTTCGAGAAGCGACGAGCCCGATCCAAATGGATCATATGCAGGAGCTGTCACTTCGGACAGGCGTCTCCTACATATAATATATGGTGACGAAACTCTTCGCCTTGACGGGAGAACATGGATGTCACTTATGTGATCCTCCATATCATATTCAAATTCTAATTAATTATCATGAATCATATTCACATAATTAATTCTTCCAAGGGAAATAATAACTCTATTCATAATAGAGTGGTTTAATTGGATATAATTAATTCAATCATATTAAATTAATTATCAATCCAATTTAATCAATCAAACTTGATTGCTATACTTAAATATATATGGTATTATTCTAAAAGTACGTATTAATTCGTATTTTAATAATTAGAAAAATACATCTTAATCCCTCGGACATTATCCCGGCCCTACCCGTTGTCATGGCCAGTACCGGCGGGAGTGGGACGGACCGCATACGTTGCAACCCGCTACCCCAGCGATCCCCGACTAGACACCATATCAGCCTCGGGAAAGGATAATGCCAAATTGATTAATTTGTACTTGAGATGATCATCGGTTTTTCAACCGAAATTATACCATATAGTAATCAAAACAATTTCGATTATAAGGAAATTTGCTAGACAAATTCCCAATCCTATTCAAGCAAGGAGTTTAATGATTGTGATTCCAATTATGATTTAGATCAAATCTAATCAATTAAATGATTGGGGCCAAGTCAATTAAGGAAATAATCATATTCCAATATTTCTCAAATATTTTCCATAATTATTTCATGAAATTAACAATTAATTTCACTAATTGACAATCACATGGTTATTGATTAGGAAAGTAATTTCAGCAGTGACCTCTACTTACTAAAATTAGCATATCTCAATCAATTTAAATCCAAATTAAGAAAAGTAAGTTTTCATAGTTTGCTAACTTGATTTACAACAGAACCTATGTGTTTTTCACGCATTTCGAGGCGTCTCTAAACAGTAATTACCTCCTTAATTACGTTAAGATTCGCAGTTCCCGTAACAGTGAATACATGTTCATTAAAACTACCATATCTAGAGCATACGAAATCCGATTTACGCAAACTCAGATCCTATGGTTTCCTTATTTAATGGAGAACAAAATCCAAGTATTAAATTCGTGTTTAAATTATTTAAACAATGCCGAATTTTATTTACTAAACAGATCTGCGAAATCAAATGCGAAGAAAACTTTCGCGACCATAACGAACCCAAGTCGTCCTCGGTTAGCGAATCATATTCGAAACCATGGACCTAAGGCTCTGATACCACTTGAAGGATATGGTTAGATCCTCAAGCGCATCACGGAAGGGTGAGCGTCATATCGAATACAACGAGGAGCGACTAGTCGCACTAGTTGCTCGATGCAGCGGAATTTAAAAAATTTTATTACGACGACACCACATGATCCAAGAACACTTCTTGGATCGTCTCGTCTAAGCCACAAACAAGTAATAGGATTACCTCTTGAAGCGTGGTTGCGATCAAGTCTCTAAATGAAGAGACCTCCTGTCTCAAGTCCGATCCGACGGAGGAGACGCTTGCGAGCGCGGGGATGAACTGCGTTCCTCTCGCAATCCATGTTGATGATCCAAGCGGCGGATCTCCTGATCTCGACACACGAGATCCGACGTCTTCTCCACGAGCGAGGCGCACCGAAGGAGACAGAGATCCACGAGCAGACGAACGGGTAGCATAACGACGATGCCGCGGCGATGGAGAACCTCTCTAGGTCATCCATGGTGGACGGCCACATGAGAGGGAGAGAGAGGGCAGTCGAGTAGAGAGGAAAGAGAGAGAGATGCTTCTCAAGCATTGTGTGTAAAGAAGAGCAATGGGGTGCCTCTCGTTTTATAGGGTTTTGGGATACATGGATCTCAATCCATGGGACAACACAAATCCAATGGCTCTCATTGATTGTGTTTCTTTTAATGGCTAAGATTTGTGTTGGTAAAACCAACAACAATTAATTTAATTTAAATTAAATATATGTTGATAAATCAACACAATTTAATCACAAAATTAAATCATCAATACATGGAGATAATGGAAGACAGAAAAGGCTCCTTCCATGTGGAGAGGGGGGACGACCTCCCTTTCCTAATGGGAGTGGTGGCCGTCCACCCTCCTTCATTAGGAAGGTGGCTATTTTATCTCTTATGCAATCTCCATTATTTGCAACAACTTTTGTTGCAAATTATTCTACAAAAATAATTCACAATTATTTTGTAGACATTGCAATCTTGCCATTGAAAAATTTGTGAATCATATTCACAACCCAAAACAACATATAATTTACATTGTCAATTAATTACACAATGTGTATCCAATACACATAATAATTAATCAATACATATAAATTATAATTAGCTCTCTCTCTAATACATTATAAATCACATTTATAATATATTATGAATACTTGGATATTACTATCCACATTATTCTTATCCATAATAATTAAATAACATTTAATTATATTGTATAACTTATTCTCATGTGCTCAAATAATATGAATCACATTCACATTATTTACATCTTTGATAATCAAATCACATTTAATTATCTAAGATAACTCTCCTTATAATATGAATCAAATTCATATTATTCATGATAATTAAATCACATTTAATTATCCATTTTCTCAATGCTCGGATACATATATCAACAATAGAATTATCCATGAACTCTTTCAAGGATAATGCGCTTTCTCCGCGAATACTTGGAGATAAGGACAGGGTGATTGTATTGTTCCACGTATAGTGACATGGATATTGATATTATATCTCATATCCAGATCGCGGGCCTCCCATAGATGCTTGATTAAATCAAGAATGCAAATCTAATCTTCTCATTGCATCTGAATCACATTCAGATCAATGTCCAACATTTGGACTAAGATCAGATTACTTCTCTACTGAGAGGAGTCACTAAAATCCAAACCCGTTTCATTACTCCCTAGGAGTGGAAGCGTCATGGTTATACAATCGTTTATGATCACATCACTCTCAGGTATTCCCAATACCTGTACATCCAGCATACTTGAAGACTCAGAATAAACCCGAAGTATTAGATCAACGTTATATTGTCTACTTCAGGGTTTTATCAATAAGTTTCTCATTAGATCATTGGGAGTCCGTATCGATCATATACTTTCCAAAAGCATATATCATACCTAGGTCTTGATCATATACTTTCCAAAAGTATATATCAAACCTACAAATTCAGTCAAGCTTCCAAAGTGAGACGACCATGCGCATGGAATTTGATTCTTCCCAATATCTCATGAGTGAGCTCATGTCTTCCGGTTCAGTAACTGAACCTCTATGATCCCTTTGAGAGATCGTATTACTCATATGCCCTTATATGCACACCAGCGCGCCGGTGTATAGACCTTGATTAGGTCATCAACCTATTGGTCTGCCAAATGTACATACTCAGACATATAGTAACACATCTGTCTCCGGTCAGAGGATGTGTGCCTATATCATGACAGCTTATGATATAGGACTTAGGTTATCTCGATCTCGTTAAGTCAACTCTTTGACCTAACTCATCCGACACCTTCGAATCTCTATTCCTATGCAGATGACCTGCATCAAGAGGTCGGTCAGATATCAACCTAAATGAGATAGGATTGCCATCTCCTACTCTGGCTGGAGATCATATCTTAATAATCATTTGACGGTGCTTGATCAGTCCTCAATCTAACTCATTAGATATTCGTCTAAGCACCAGCCTCTATGGTTGAATAATTGAATCAACAGTTGTATGATCATTAAGATGGCCATGGTACATAACCCTAATTGTACTAAGGGACCTATTATGCAAATTATGTACTCTTTATTTCAGATTAAGGAGTGAATTGCAATAACATTTATTGCATAATGGCTCGCCGTGGGCTCGCATGTCCAACAAGGTTATCACTGGATGGTTATAATAATTATCTAGTTATAGTGAAAAGGAACAATAACTACTTTATCAAGATTAAGTATTGGTTGAATAAGATGCAATGTTCGCATTGGATGAGAGCACTGTTACTAGGAGATATGAAACTTTGTAAAAGAACTTGGAATATTCTCTTAGGACAAAGTGACTTGTCAGCCTACAAAGCTATTTTTAAAATAGCTTATGATTTGCACATGAGTGTGGGTTTAAATATTAGACTATTAATGGTTCTTTGGGCTAGTAGGAGATTGTTGGACATGTGATCCCACGACGAGCCATTATGTAATAAATGTTATTATAATTCACTCCTTAATTTAAAATGAAGAATAACTAATTTGCATAAAGGTCCCTTAGTACAATTAGGGTTACGTACCATAGCCATCTTAATTATCATACAACTGTTGATTCAATAGTTGAATCATAGAGGCTGGTGCTTGGATGATATCTTAAGAGTTAGATTGGGGACTCATCAAGAACTGTCAAATAATTGTTAATAGACGATCTCCAACATAAGAAGGAGACGAAAATCCTTAAAGGCTGGTATCTAACCGACCACTTGATTCAGGTGCTCTGCATAGGAATAGAGATTCAGAGGTGTTAAATAAGGTGGGTCAAAGAGTTGACTTAATGAGATCGAGATAACCAAGATCTATATAGTATATTGTCACGATATAGGCACACATCCTCTGACCAGAGACAAATGTATTACTATATGTCCTATTATGTACATTCGACAAACCGACAGATTGATGAGCTATTCAATGTCTATACACCAGTGAGCTAATGTGCATACAAGGGCATATGAGTAATACAATCTCTCAAAGGGATCATACATGTTCATTACTGAACTGAAAGATATGAGCTCACTCATGAGATATTGGGATCAAACTATGTGCGTGGTCGTCTCACTTTGGAAGCTTGATTGAATTTGTAGGTATGATATATACTTTTGGAAAGTACATGATCAATACCTAGGTATGATATATGCTTTTAGAAAGTATATGATCGATACCAACTCCCAATGATCAAATGAGAAACTTAATGATAACACCGTGAAGAAGACAATCTAAAAGTGATCTAAAAACTTCGACTTTATTCTAGGCCTTTCAGTATGCAAGATGTACAGGTATTAGGAATACTTGAGGATGACGTAATCATAAATGATTGTATAACCATGACGCTTCCATTCCGAGGGAGTGATGAAACATGTTTGGATTTTAGGGACTCCTCTCAGTAGATAAGTAATCTAATCTCAGTCTAAATGCTGGACATTGATCTGAATATGATTTAGATACAATGAAAGATTAGATTTATGGTTTTGATGTAATCCAGCATCTACTAGAAGTCCCCGAGATCTGGATTTGAGATATGTTCTCAACATCCACGTTACAATTTGTGGAATGTACAATCACCTTGATCTTATCTCCAAGTATATAAGGAGAAAGCAGATAATTCTTAAAAGAGTTCGAGAATTGTTCCATGAGCAATTTTATCTAAGAATTGAGAAATTAGAAAATTAAATATGATTTAATTATAAAATTTAATGTATGAATAGAGATATCTATAATAATTAATTAGGATTTATTTATAATAGATCGGACTAATGTGGATAACACTATTCACAATAATCATGGATAATGTGAATATGATCCACAAAATCCCAGAGAGAGTTAATTGTGAATGAGATTCATAACATATATGTTAATGTGGATTGGATTCACATTACACAATTTAATGTAAATATGATTTAAATTAAATATTTGTTAGAAGAAATTAATTCTCAATGAACAATGGTATAACTGCGGTTATTACAAATAATTTAGAATTCTTCTGTGATAATTTAATTATTCAATTAATAAATATACTATATTCATTCCACCTTAGACTGGGCATCTGTGGGTTGTTCAACAATGGTGGACACCCACCTATTTTTAGTATATGGATGAGCTCTCTTAATTATCTTCCATTTATTGATTAATTGTTTTAATTGAGATAATTTGGAATTTTTTTTGAACTTATCCATTTGTAGTTTCTTTTGTGTTTATTGCAAACTAAAAGGAAATACAAATCAATCTTAACCATTGATTAGCAAGACATTGACGAACCTGAAATTCGACCCTTTAATAGTGTCTAATTATCAATTGATATGTCATCACAGTCAGGTCGAATTGGGCTCATCAAAGACCATCTAATTGATACGTCAATAAAGAATCAGACGGACGTATTTATTTTTTTACTTGGCAAGAATCCAAGGTCGAACTTAGGGACACGAGCCTCTCTCGTATTATTTATATTTTTATCTATTAACTATGTGTTGAGTTGAAGATCATAGGTCAAATCATGCATGAAGACACAACAATGCATTAAAACAAAAGTAAATATGCATTTTTTTATTTTTTTATCATGAAAGTAAATGCAAGCAATGAAAATATGCCCTAAATCAGAGTAATGAGTCAAGCAAACAATGGATCAATTTCAGGTTTAATTGAGATGACAAACTTGATTTAAACAAGGCATAAGTTAAGTCACAAGAGACACATGGCGATCAACATAATACATCAAAATTTAATGTGTCCATCATATAAAATAAACATTCCATTAGAAAGTTCATCAAACAAGCTTTAAAATGAAGCTGAAATCAACTCAATCGGAAATACGGAGCTCAAGATATGCATGAAAGAAAGCAAGGACATAACTGAAAGAAAACATGAAATAATAAATACAACAGGTCCTTGGGAGGGACTAAAATGCAATACAAATAAAGTGCAAGGCCTTCCCTGTAAATACCCACATCTCACGTGGACTGCACATGATCAAGGACCAGGTTGCAAATTGGAGAAGTCGGCGGGGTCTCTGCGCAAATTACCCAGATGACACGTGCTATGCACGCGCCATCCAGGCTCGGCAGAGGCTCGATACATCTTCGGCTAGGCTCGGACGGCTCGAAGCTCCAGGAAGGCTCAGGAGCTTCGAGCCTATGGTACGGATGATGAGGCTCGATGCTACTCTGGAATCACCACGTGGATAACTGTGGACCATCCGATCCTGATGATCGGATGGTTGTTGTATGCTTATGCTATCATGATGTGGCTGCCTTTAAGCCATCAGATCTAAAGGATCTAACGGCTCCTGCTTGCTTCAGGAATGATATGCATGGTTGCATGAAGGTCGTTGGATCAAGAGGATCCGACGATTACTGGAGAAGGCGCTCCTGGGTGACGTGGCTGCATCCAAGCCGTCAGATGATTTCTTGGAGATGACCATCCGATGGCAACTGCTCCTTCGTTATCATCCGTGACTGGTGGCGGAATCAGAGCTCTGGTGAAGGAATTCCTCCTCCGTCGCTCCATCTCGGAAACGACAGACCTCCCCAGAGCTCCTTGGACGGTCGTCGAGGTAGCTGGGAGCTCAGGGAAGGTCCTGGAGCTTCTGGAGCGGTTCATTGGAGCTCTAGTGACTGCTGCATGGTCAACGAAGTTGGCTCCTACGGAGCTCCAGCCATTGCGAGCTTTGAGAACTTGCATCGTTAGTAACGCATAACCAAAGCAAAGGATGTGTATACGGGAATGGAATGGAAGCTCTATGGATGAAGAAGGCGGGAGCTCGGCCCTCCTCCGCTGTGGATTGCGGAGGAGGTGGGTCGGAAGGCGATGAGTTTCTGGGGGAAGAAGAACATGAATGGAAGGGAGCGCGTGCAAGGTGAAGTGTTGGTGGAGCTATAGGAGCGATCAACGGAGGTCGGAGATGGGAACGATGAGCTGATTAATTAGGCAAAAAATCAAGAAAATACAGAGAAGGGGTTTCAAGATTCTTACCAAAGATATGGCGGTCGAAGGCCTGGGCTGGGAATCTTAGAGAAGCCTGAGGTCGTCGCACGTCGAGGGCGGTTGTTCCTCGGAGCTCGAGCGGGGCTGAGCCACCGCAACGCCGCCTGGAGGTCGACGGGTCTCACCGAGAACATAGGTTGTCATTGCTCTATCCTCGCTCCTCCCCCTGTCACAGGGAGGAGGAGGAGGGCTGGGCCTAGCCCTTCGTAAAGGTGGACACAGGCGAAGTGGGGCGGAGACGACATATTTGAAGGCGGCTCGGATGAGTGGGCGACATGGTTTATGTGGAGAAGATGGAGCAATCGGAGGGGATACATGGGTAGTGGCAGCATCTGCGAAGGTCGTGGATGATGGGAGAAGCTTGTGTGGAAGTTAGAGCTCGGTGATGGGAGACGTGGCTTCGGGGATAAATGGAAGGGGGAGGCTGCTGCGCATGGTGGAGAACGTGTGAAAGAGGAGGGGCCGGAGGTTGACAACGATCATCTGAATGTTGAATTTTGAGATCCGACAGCTATAGGACCGACGCTAATGGGCGATTATGATTAGATCGAGGGCGGCACGATCAGAGGGCCCAAGATATCGCCACGTGTCGGGCGTGTGGGCAGGAGGAAGCTGGCGGCTGAGATGTGATGGAGGTGCAGATCGAATGGCTGACAACATAGCGGGAATGTAAGGTCCAGATTTCAGCTCCAAACGATGATCTGATGGCGGAGGACCTGACACGTGGTGCAAGCAGGAAAAGGCAGATACGTGCAGCTTAGATGAGATCCCAAGCTTGATCAGACGGCTGATATTACATGCAGGACGGAGGGGATCAAGTCTCTCAAGCCTTCATCCAACGGCGACTGGCGAAGGTGGCATGGCGCGAGGTTGGGCGGCCACGTGGCTCAACCAGATGAGCCACGTGGCCCAATCAGGTTATTCGAAAGAAGATGATGGGATATGAAGGAGCAAATGGCCGAATTGAGAAAATTCAAAACATGAAAGTTGTAAATCTCGATGAGATCTACAAGTTTCATGTTGACAAATGTGGATATGAGGTCAACTGAAGATACAAAATATTTTTTAGGGTATTTTTAAGCTAAAAATACCACAGATTTTAATTTGTGATTTTTTGTGAATTTTATTTATTAGGGACTTTGATAATTACATGACATTATCTGGATTTTATTGACACAAATTTAAGCAAGGGGGTTAATAATGGAAAATTAAGATGATGAAATTGGGTTTCATTACCCCCCTATACTTAAACTATGCTCGCCCTCGAGCATAAAAGAGAATGAGTAAGCTGGATTAACCCCCTTGTGCATGTGAGGACATGATCCAATTTGTTCAAGTCTACTCAACTTTAGAGGTCCAAAATTCTAGAGTTCAACCCATCCTTAATCAAGAGGCACCCAATTCCTCTAATTATCTAGACTCTCTCTGATGTACATATACACTAAGGATATAAAATTTAGTGTTGACTGCGATCACGAGAGTATAGTCAAATCTTCACCCAAGGTCTTGGTCTGAGAAAATCTCCTAAGAACCCAATCCTCAACACTAAGGAATAAATCAAATCTTGCGTTCAATCCACCATCTCTTTAGTTGTCAGACTTAGAAAATGTAGATGGAAGGCCAGTAATGGAGGGCATGGGATTGTGTCATTTCTTCTCTCCCTCTCATTGGAACAAGGATTCTCTCTAGTGCTTTTTTACGCAACACATTTTTTTGGTGTTGATCAGTGCATTCGTCAAGAGAAGTTGGAGCCCTCTGCACTTGTTTTCCTGGGAATGCATTGGGGTGTGTCTCTTTTGAGTACCTATCGTACCTTCGACACCAAGACTTGTAGCATTTACGATGCAGAGCCCTTTTTTGGTGCAAGCCCGACTCCTGGTCCTAATAGCGGTGGTCCAAGTTGACACTTTGAAAAGTTTGGGAGCGCTCGCCTTTGGTTGAAGCTCTTTGATATTTGACTTTGTGGAATAAGAGCTTTTCTCTGACATTTCATTGATTTGTATAGTTTTTGAATAGCTCCGCTGCTTTTACCAAGAGTTGGCGCACACTGATCAACATTTTTTTATTTATTTCACACCATGGTACTTAGGTCAATGTCAAGAGGTTTGTATAAGAACCAAGTTCTCATACTGGCTAAAATTGCTGACACTCAGGTTTCATGAAGCCTTCAAAGATTTTATCCCATCCTCGAGCATTATTAGATCAAGTCCAGACTCGAATCGCTCATCCCAATCCCTCAGGTGAAAAGTCAACTCATCTCATCAAAACTACAGTCGTGCATGTGATGTGCTGATCATATTCTTAATGGTATGAGACTAAGCATGAAATATTGCATGCAAATCTAGGAATCTAGGGGAATGTGGATGATTAAGTCTAAGACCCTTATGGCTAAGGCTGGTTAACCTAAAATCTCAAAGACCTCATAAAACTAAATTTCCTTGAACATTTCAGATCCTGGGTGGAAGTGTGAAAGTAGAGGATTAATCAAACTCCTTCATTCAGAAAAAAGATTTTTTTTTGAGACTTCAAGAGATATTAAGACTGCCTAAATCAATTAAGCATCTGCATTCAGCCAGTATGGATGTAAGTACAAACCGAAGCCCGTTGCTTGTGGACGGGGCCTTACGCGATGTCCTCTAAACCATCCAATCTGCTAAGGGTGAACCCTCACTGAACGCGGCTACTTAATTGGGCTTAGTAGTCACTAATGACTCCTAAAGGCTTTTTGGGTTTTTCTCATTTTTATGGATTTTAATAGAAGGTTAGAACACTGGTTAGACTCAATTTTCCTTGAAACGATAGAAAATTTTAAAAACCACGTCACACAAATAAACATTTTCAAAACATTTTCAAAAGATTTTTCAAAACAAGGAAAACTCATTTTTCAAATCATTTTCGAAAATATTTTTATCAAAATAGTGTAACGTAGTATAGAAAAGCTGTGAAAACATTTGAGTCCACTTAATCCCAATAATTTTACTTTAGCCAAAAAGTTTTAAATTTTTCAAAATTTTCAGATTATAGCTAAAGTAAGTATATTGTATATACGGTATACTCCCCTATACATAAACTTTGCTATGTCCTCATAACACTAGATGATACAAGTCCATAGGTCCTTTTAAATATAGAGAAATATGCGGGAGCTAAGAGGGGTTCCCCCTATACTTATGTTAGAAATAACCTAAGTATAAAGGTAAGGAAAGGAGAGTAGAGAAAATCACAAGGACTCGGGTCCCCCCATACTTAGGCTGAGATTAACCTAAGTATAAAGATGGAGATTTGATGTTGGGAGAGACCGAGGTGAACGAAGAAGAAGGATGGATTTACAAGTGAGCGGATGAATCTGCGGAGATGGATGGAGTGACTAAGGCTCTGTGGAGTGTATCAAAGCAAACATGGCTCAATCAAGCATGCAACACCCTTCCTATTCACCAACTCACACATGAAACCAACCGAGGTTGGTTTATTATCTTGTCCATTTTATTGGTGATTAAAACATTGTAATTTTACGCAAGAAAAATGGCAAGTACGAATCAATGTGTAAACGAGGGTGTTGCTCTCCCAAAACCAAAATTTTACTCCATTTTAGGTCGACGTGCATTTAACAGTCCCAGTTATTATTTGAGGTTGTCACTGAATTAAGGTGAGCACAAAATCAATCAATCATCGTCTACCATTCATTCCCATTTTCTGTTAACCTAGG
Organism: Ottelia alismoides; assembly: GCA_037367405.1. Taxonomy (NCBI): domain Eukaryota; kingdom Viridiplantae; phylum Streptophyta; class Magnoliopsida; order Alismatales; family Hydrocharitaceae; genus Ottelia; species Ottelia alismoides. The sequence continues at coordinate 813,040 of JAZKJV010005738.1, forward strand.
TGATCAAGCTAGCAGGGAAACCGAGAAAAACCTTGTATTCGATAAAAACCGTGATCTAGACTAAGTGAGAAATCATGCAGTGACTTTGCGAAAATATGTGAAAAAATGGGGTTCTTTTGAAAACCAAAATCCAAGTCGATAAAAAGCCGCACCTAACATGCTTCTATTAGCGGTGAAGAATTTCTTTTAAATTGGCTAAGTGAGGCGATGCTACGTGCGTCTTTATTTATAGTGTGTCCTACCTACGAGCAAGCACGTAAAAGATAAAAAGATGAAATATGCTCAAAGAGCCGTGTGCCTAGTCCTAGGTCGACACTCAAGTGGGGACGATCCCCACACAACCACAATCGTTCGATTACAATCGTGAGCCTTCGATCAAAGACCGCTGTAAAAGACGAATTATTACAAGTATATGAATGGAAATAAAAATGCGAGACATTTTTTTCTTTCTTTTCTATTTGCTCAAAGCAAGCTTCTGTGGCTCCTCACTGCGGGCAGTACGAGCTCCTCGCCTCCTTGAGTGATCAAGGGCCCTGTCACAGAAATAAGGGTTAGAGATCAAATAAAAACAGAAAATTTTGTAATGCAACATAAATGAACAGGTTGACCTTAAAAAAAAGAAACACTTAATTAAATAAACAAAATTCCAAATAATATAAGAAATGAGACGTGTCCCCGGCAACAATGCCATTTGACGAACCTGAAATTCGACCCTTTAATAGTGTGTTATTAGCACTTGATATGTCATCGCAGTCGGGCCAAATCGGGCTCATCAAAGATCATCTAATTGATACGTCAATAAAGAATCAGATGGTCGTATTTATTTTTTACTTGGCAAGAAACCAAGGTCGAACTCAGGGACACGAGCCTCTCTCGTATTATTTAGATTTTTATCTATTAACTAAGTGTTGAGTTGAAGATCATAGGTCAAACAATGCATGAAAACACAAAAATGCATTAAAACAAAAGTAAATATGCATTTATTTTATTTTATTTTATCATGCAAGTAAATGCAATGAGATGCAATGAAAATATGCCCTAAATTAGAGTAATGAGTTAAGTAAACAATGGATCAATTTCAGATTTAATTGAGATGACAAACTTGATTTGAACAAGGCATAAGTTAAGTCATAAGAGACACATGGCGATCAACATAATACATCAAAATTAAATATGTCCATCATATAAAATAAACATGCCATTAGAAAGTTCATCAAACAAGCTTTAAAATGAAACTGAAATCAACTCAATCAGAAATACGGAGCTCAAGATATGCAAGAAAGAAAGCAAGGGCATAACTGAAAGAAAACATGAAATAATAAATACAAACAGGTCCCTAAGAGGGATTAAAATGCAATACAAATAAAGTGTGAGGCCTTCCCTGTAAAATACCCACAGCGCATGTGGAGTGCACGTGATCCAGGACCTGGTTGCAAATTGGAGAATTCGGTGGGCCTCTGCGCAAATTACCACGATAGCACATGCTATGCACGTGCCATCCAGGCTCAGAGAGACGCTAAGGCTTGGCAGAGGCTCGGTACAGCTTCGGCTAGGCTCAGATGGCTCGAAGCTCCAGGAAGGCTCGGGAGCTCCGAGCCTATGGTTTGGATGATGAGGCTCGATGCAGCTCTGGAATTGCCACGTGGATAACTGTGGACCATCCGATCCAGATGATCGGATGGCTGCTATACGCTTATGCTATCGTGACGTGGTTGCCTTTAAGCCATCGGATCTCAAGGATCTGACGGCTCCTGCATGCTTCAGGAGTGATATGCATGGCTACATAAAGGCTGTTGGATCGAGAGGATCCAACGGTTACTGGAGAAGGCGCTCCTGGGCGACGTGGTTGCATCCAAGCCGTCAGATGATTTCTTGGAGATGACCATCTGATGGCAACTGCTCCTTCATTATCATCCGCGACTGGCGGCGGAATCAGAGCTCCGGCGAAGGAGCTCCTCCACCGCCGCTCCATCTCGGAAAGGGCAGACCTCTTCGGAGCTCCTTGGACGGTTGTCGAGGTAGCTGGGAGCTCGGGGAAGGTCCAGGAGCTTCTGGAGCGGTTCATCAGAGCTCTGGTGACTGCTGCATGGTCGACAAAGTTGGCTCCGACGGAGCTCCGGCCATTGCGAGCTTTGAGAACCTACATCGTTAGTAACGCATAGCCGAAGCAAAGGACGTGTGTACGAGAATGGAATGGAAGCTTTGTGGACGAAGAAGGTGGGAGCTCGGCGCTCCTCTAATGTGGATTGCGGAGGAGGTGGGTCGGAAGGCGATGAGGTTCTGGGGGAAGAAGAATGTGAATGGAAGGGAGTGCGTGCAAGGTGAAGTGTTGGCGGAGCTCTAGGAGCGAACAGAGGTCGGAGATGGGAACGGTGTGCTGATTAATTAGGAGAAAAATCAAGAAAATACAGAGAAGGGGTTTTGAGATTCTTACTTGATATATGGCAGTCGAAGGCCCGGGCTGGGCATCGTGGAGAAGCCCGGGGTCATCGCACATCGAGGGCGGCCGTTCCTCAAAGCTCGAGCGGGGCTGAGCCACCGCAACGCCGCCTGGAGGTCGACGGGTCTCACCGAGAACATAGGTCGTTATTGCTCTATCCTCACTCCTCCCCCTGTCACAGGGAGGAGGAGGAGGGTTGGGCCTAGCCCTTTGTAAAGGTGGACACATGCAAAGTGGGGCGGAGACGACATATTTGAAGGTTGTTCAGATGAGTGGGCGACGTGGTTTATGTGGAGAAGATGGAGCGATCGGAGGGGAGTCATGGGTAGTGGCAGCATCCGCGAAGGTCGTGGATTATGGGAGAAGCTTGTGTGGCAGTAAGAGCTTGGTGATGGGAGACGTGGCTTCGGGGATAAATGGAAGGGAGAGTCTGCTACACGAGGTGGAGAACGTGTGGAGGAGGAGGGGCCGGAGGTTGATGACGATCATCTGGCCATTGGATTTTGAGATCCAACGGATATAGGACCGGCGCTAATGGGTGGTTATGATTAGATCATGGGCGGCACGATCGGAGGGCCCAAGATATCGCCACATGTCGGGCATGTGGGCAGGCAGAAGCGGGCGGCTGAGATGTGATGGAGGTGCAGATCGAATGGTTGACAACACAGTGGGAATGTGAGGTCGAGATTTCAACTCCAAACGATGATTTGATGGCAGAGGACCTGACACGTGGTGCAAGCAGGAATAGGCGATACTTGCGGCTTAGATGAGATCCCAAGCTTGATCAGACGGCTGATATTACTTGCGGGATGGATGGAGGGGATCAAGTCTCTCAAGACTTCATCCAACGACGACTGGCGAAGGTGGCGTGGCGCGAGGGTCGGCGGCTACGTGGCTCAACCAGAATGAGCCACATGGCCCAATCAGGTTATTCAAAAGAAGATGATGGGATATGAAGGAGCAAGTGGCCGAATTTGAGAAAACTCAAAACATGAAAGTTGTAAATCTCGATGAGATCTACAAGTTTCATGTTGACCAAAACTGGAGATGAGGTCACCTGAAGATATAAAATATTTTTGAGGGTACTTTTAAGGCTAAAAATACCACAGATTTTAATTTGTGATTTTTTTGTAATTTTTAATTTATTAGGGACTCTGATAATTACAGGACATTATCTGGATTTTATTGACACAAATTTAAGCAAGGGGGTTAATAATGGAAAATTACAGGACATTATCTGGATTTTATTAACAAAACTCTCTCTCTCTCTCCACACATCCACTCTCTCTACAACCTTGGTGGAGATCGCGATTGGCATCATCCTGCCATTGTGTTGTCGGACTAATCACTCGAGGAACTCGGTCTTCTTCTATGCCACGTGCTCGAGTAAAAGATAACTTATTTTATGCAATGAAATCAAGAGGTTCCTTGCCTGGATTGTTGCTCAAGATTGCAGGAAGTACGCAACTCATCATCATACCTGCAAGTGCACTCTCGTTTGATCGGACTTTAGTTAGGAGTCTTCTTCTTTAGAATCTCTAAGGATCACAATCGCACTTAAGCAGGTAAGCCTAATCTCGTGTGATCTTGATGAAATGATTTGAGAAGTTTCTCAAATCATATGGTTTCATCATTTATTTATTTTTAAATCATGTTGCCCCTTGCAACTAGTACAACTAGTTACCATGATCGTGTTCGATGCGACGTTCACGATTCTGTGATGCGCTAAGGCCTAAACCATAGCCTTCAACTCTAACTTTTGAAAAATTTAAAACCAAATTTTATTCATATATTTTGGTTATAAAAGTAAACTTATCAATTAATTTAGTTGGACAGCTCGATCAATCTCTCTAGATTGATTAATAAGTGTAACTCTAGTAACCCATCTTGATTGAACAATTAGTCTAAAGTCTCTAGAGTGATCAATCGGTCCTTCACCAAGTAGTGTAACTGACATCTTGATTGATTCATTAGTGACCTTTATTGATTCATCAGTTTAATTATTATATAAGGAAGTTTATCAACTAAAGAAAAATATCATGTTAGGTGCCATCATTTCTTCTGTTTTTGTGAACTTTTTAGGAATTCTTGTCTCTATATGATATTAAAAATAAAAATCCATCCTTGTTGTATTTTTAACTAATTCATCTTGCATCCCAAAAATATGAAAATATTATAGTAGATGCATATTTTATGTAGTATATCACATTCAAAAAATGTGCCTACTATTCAAAAATCAATAAAATTAGAAAGCCTTAAACAACATAAAAAGTAATATAAGTTAAAAATAATAAAGGGTTTTAGAAAGCTTGTAAACATACTTTTGGGGGAAATTATCACATGATTTTATTCTCTAATTTTGAGTCAAAATCTAATTTCTTAAGTTCTTACATGCCACTTCTATTTTCATTTTAGAATTTATTATGTATTTTTATTTTGATTTATATGTTCTCTAATTTAAATTATTTAAAAATATTTATAAATATAAAGATTACAAGCATTATTTTACTTGTTATTTACTATAGTAAGACCTACATTTTCCTCTTCCCTTTCTTATATTATTAGTACTATCTTTTAGTTTATTTTATTTTTATAAATTAATTTACAATAAATACTTAAAATAATAATAAACTAAATAACATTTTCCTCTTCCCTTTATTCTATCATTTTGGCCTTAAAACCTTAGCTAATGGATGTAAATAACTTTATTTTGTACTAAATAACACTCATTATTTATTACATTTGTTGTGTAAATAATATTGTTTTTAAGAACAAAATTATAAAATAATGGAAAGAAAAGAAAAAGAATAAAATACTAAAGGTATTTTATGACCCTAAACCCTGAGATCAAGTCAAGAATTGAATTGGTCAACAAGGAATAAAGTAGGGGGATATAAGGACCAAGAATACAATAAAAACCTAAATCTTTTATTAATTCAATAAAGTAATTTTGGGAGTATATTATTCTTTATTATTTATTCATCAAATGAAAAAACTTTGTACATAAAATTTGTAGATAACAATGTATAGAAAAATACAAAATTGATTTCATGTCAAAATAATATACAATGCACTTTTTATACATTGAATACAAGCCAAAACCCAAAATTCCCAGACCCATATCTCTCAGACAAAAATTCAAAATGTATTAAATCACCTTTAATTGTATATAATTTTTCCTAAGCTATTTAGTGAAGGTGGTTTCATATTTTTTGGAGTTAAGATGTGAAAGTTAGGTTTTGTACCCCTATTGTACAATATACCTGAATAAAATATTCATTTTATTAATTCTTTTATATTTTTTATAATTTTATAGTTTATAATTTTCTAAATATTATTTATAATATATGTACATATTTATAATATAATAAACCCATAAAGAAGACACAAAATAAAACAAACCTATATAAATATATAGGTAAAATTCCTATGATAAAACATGTAAATAAATAAAGGTGAAAAGTATTCATTCATTCTTTATTCTTTTACTTTCTTATACTAATGTAATATTATTTATAGTCGATTAAAAATATAAACACGAAATAAAACCAAAGAAAATACTTTAAAATAAATAATATAGTTAAATATATAGATGAATATATAATAACTCTACCTATATAATAAGTATACCTATATATTTAAGAATATATATTTTATCACAAAAATATGAAAAAAATCTTTATCTAAAAATGAGATATAAATATATAAAATAAAAGAATAAAAAAATAAAATATACAAAATAAAAATAAAATTGCCAAAATATAGATAAATATACCTATAAATACACCTTAAAAATTAACTTGTAATAAATAACACCAAAAAAATCATATTAAAATACTGCATATAATAATAAACATTTTTTCTTTTATATTAAAAATTAATAAAATCAATTACTATTTTTAATTATTTATTTTCGAGTAAATTGCACTCTTTTGTCTTGTAGCGGGTTGACGTGGCCCAACCACAGCCCAAGGACCGTTGACCCCTGGTCAATTGCTCATTCCTCCCTCTGACTCCTATCAAAACCTCGAGTGGCCCTCCTTCTGCTCCATCGTTCTCGAGCCCTTCATAAGATTTAATCATTCATCTCCCATGATTCACGCCGACCCTATACATCTCCTATACATATCACAAATTTCAATCAATCCACCCATCATTAAGGGTGCCTGACTTATCTATAAATAAAGAACTCCGCCTCCTTCTTTGAATTTGGTCAACGCCAGAATCCTAATGTCCCGCCTACGGCGTAACAAGTCTCTACGTGGCTGGTGGAGTACCCCTGGAGGGTCCGAGCGAGTTGACGGAGGACGGAGGTGCACCCTCGGTAGCTCGTCGACCACCTCTGCTCCTTGCTTTTACAGGCAGGTAGGAGCTGCGCCTTTACATTCTTTAGGTTAGAATTGCTCTTTGGTTTAATTTCGTGTCTTTAATTTCATGTTTTAGTTAGTTAATTACCCTAGTTTAGCTTAGATGCCTCGCCGGAGCTCTCGAGCTCCGACTGTGTTCCATTATGTCCAGCACCCGTTCTCTGCCATGCCTTCTACCCTCATTCAGTTCCCTCTCGCTTCTGCATCACCCATCCACCTTCCATCCCTCCAGATCTCACTCAGATCTGATCTAGGGTGCTCCAACTCCCCCACCTCGCTAAAGCACCACCATCAAAGGCACCCACGCTGCTATTCCACCCAATAAACCCTCCAGACCCTTTGTTTTGCATGTACGCATCTTTGTTGTAGGTCGTGGGGTCGATTCTGGCACAAACTGTAGGAACCTAGAGCCTTGATTTTTCCAAAGCTCGTTCGAGGCCATTACCGCTCTAGGTTGCCTACTGAAGGGTCCATCAGATGCGGAGGAGCTGGGGCAATGATTCATGCTCCCTACGTGCTTCCTAGGTTGTCGGGGGCGGAAGCTGCACTGGATTGAAGGTTGGAGGAACAGGAGTTCTTCCCTATTACTTCAAGCTACCTTAGCGCCGTCTGATTAAGGCGGTCCTCCAATTTCATCTTGAGCCGTTATATGCTGAACACCAGAGCCGTCAATCTCCCGCTGGAGGTCAAATCCTATCAGTCCAAAGGTGAAGTGTCATCAAGCCAAGAGGTTGCGATGCGTGGCAAGTGGAATAAGCGGAGTTGTCCATCTTCGCTTTATTTGGGGTAAATTGCAGATCTTGTCCCGAACCATTTTGTATTTATTAATTAGTGTTGTAAATAAAATACGTAGTTTAAATAAATGTGAAAATTTTACATACAGGCCCCAGTACTTAGACTAAATTGCACTACGGTCCATTCCACGTCACCTCACATGTTGTCCCACGTGATGCGATGAAATTGCAAGAAAGCCCTTTTCTTTTTTGTATTTTGATTTAATCTAATAAAATTTAATATATGTTGTATATTTTTTGAAAAATTGCACTTGAGCCCCTGATGTTTATTTTATTTATTATGCTTTTTCTAGTTTATGAATTTTAGTGCTTGGATTTCATTTATTAAAGATAACACCCATGCTCTAAAAATTATGTCAGATAGGGTTGGATGCCTGCTAACAGGTATTTTCACGCCACATTTGTATTTTAGCATTTTTGGTATTTTAACCATTTATTAAAATTAAAATGAGCATGATTTTGTCCCTATCTAAATTATTAAATACCAAAAAATAGGAAAACATTTCGAAAAATTCCAAAAAAATATATGTTGTTTTTTATCATATTTTAACTCCAGTCCAAAATCCCTAAAAATAGAAAAACAAAAACACTAAAAATAAAAAAACTCCAAAACCCTTTATAAAAAAGTGATAAATTCCCAAAAAATTGATTTCATTCTTAATGTTATTTATGTTATTATCTACCTATTAAAATTGATTTGGATAATGTTGAACATCATTTGGTATTTTTAAAATTCAAATCAATTTCAGCTTATTATTAAATCACTAATCTAGGATATTTTTTGTTTTAAAAATCTATAAAGTTAGAAAAAATTCCAGAAAAATCACCAAATTAGTAGAAAAAGATATAAATCCCAAAAACAAATTATTTTCTATATCTTATTTATTTTTATTTTAATTTGTAATTATATTACTCTATATTGTATAAATAACCCGTATATATCCTATTATACAATAAAAAGAAAAAGATATATACAGACAAATAGATGAAAAGAAAATAAAAAAATATAAAATTAAAACAAAAAATATAAAAATTAAAAATCCAAAGAAAAATTACATAAAAATCAAAATCCACATAAAAATTAAAAATGGACCAGAAAAAAGGACAAGTTTTTGAGCTTAATTTCCCCCATCTACTGTTTGCTCCTTGAGTTCGACCTCTACACATACTTGCACCTATACACATCATTGTTGTAGAGTTATGATAGATTATAACTCCACATTATATTTTCATTGATTGATTATTATTGTGGATTAATTTTGATTAATTGGGATTTCGCCTGAGGTCGCTTCGATGACTGTTGATCCGCATAGTGGATTGACAAGACTTCGGCAAAAAGCTAGTTATCAAATGGCACCGTTGCCGAGGAGCACCGCCGCATTGATTGGGACTATTTACTTATTCATGCTTTCTTATTTATACATGATGATTTGTCTATTTATTTCATATTTATTTGATATTACTTGAGAACTGTATGACACATCTCCTTGTTTGAATTTTTTGCGATGGACAGCTGCGTAAGGGATGACTTCTTAGGAGGACCTGTGCACCCAAGCAAGGCGGAGCTGACTTTCTGATTAAGTCGGAAGGAGAGAGCACCAAATGCAGACTTGGAGGGATTTTTGGAGACAACTTCTTTCTATATTTTATTTTTTTATTCTGCATTTATTATTGTGTAATTAATGTGAGAGAGCGACACTTAATATGTAATAATTTAGACTCTCATAGACACTTCTACTTCACGAGGTCCACTGCCCATAGGATTGTTCCCTTGGGGGCCTCGTAATGTTTTTTTTGTCTTTTCATCGCTTTGTGTTTTATTTTTCTTTTTGATTTTTGTTTTTTTTGTGTTAATGAGCCCTCGCTTAGAATGTGCTTAATCCATAGAATAAGGCCCAAACCCTAATATACTTGCATGCACCTATAGATTCATTTTTGGACTTAGTCAAATCGTAATTATTAATTATTTGGATTTGACACCGCGTGCCGAGAGAGGTCACATACAACGCATCCAGGACCCATTGCGGCGCGTACCGAATGGCATCGATGACCGGACCTTGGTCTCTTTTCAAAATAATTAGCATGTGGTGCTTCACCCTAATAGTATATTCTGATATAGGGTGATTTCATCAGCTTGCATTTGCATAGTGTAGGTTTCAATTCTATTATGCATCCCGCATGGAGAGAGCCAAGAAGCATCGTAAGTCTTCTGACTTTGCATGCATCATCGATTTCCACTTGCATGGCTTTTTCCACTGTCTCCCTTTGATTCTGACCACCTAGGATGCTAAATGGAATTGGAATGTCGTTAGGCATGTGCATTGAAAAATAATAAAAAAAGTGATAACCTAAATAAAAGCGAGGTTGCTAACTCTATTGGACTTATAAATAAACGTAATGGATTCATTGCTTTGGGGAGAGCAACCCCCTCACTATTTGTGCATTTTATTGTCACGTACACATAAAGGATTAGTGCCCTAATCCCAGACCTATCTTTGTGTTTGTACAACTTTGTTGCAAGTCACCTAACTCTACAATGAAAAGATAAAATACCACTATCTTGGTCTTCACTGTGCTGAGTAGGTGAACATGGGGTTTGCTTGAAACATTTATTGTGACTTTGGGTCCATTCTCGTTTATCATTCTTTGATCCTTGAGCATGTGAGTTATTCTTTTTATTAAGTCCATCTCACCTCCTTGTCCATATTATTTATCTTCTTTATTTGAGTCATGATATCAAGTTTTGATCTTCACTCTTGTAGCTGGATTTTGCGACTGTCTCTTTGCTCATATCACACCATCTCTGGTCCAACTCAAGGAGACTTTCTCCTTGAGCCATAATTTTGTCTATGTTCTTCCTACATCTCACTCGCCCTCGTCGTCCCCTTCAGTATCATCTCTTCTTTCACCGAGAAAAGCTGCATTGGAAAATAAGGCATGCATCGAAGTTTGTGGATTACATTGATTATTTGAGTAAGCCGGGCAGGTTTGAGGATGCTGAGATTGGTGTGCTATCTTTGGTGGATCTGACTTTTGATATGTGTATAAAAACAATTGAGGACTCTGATTTTAGCACAAATATAGGTGTGATTCATCACTGAGGATTTTTTATCATGCACACCGCATTGAGGATGTGATTTATTTTGATGATTTGATGATGAGTCCATGAGTTCTGACAGTACAATCTCTTCTGCGGTTACACCTGTCTTGATTCAGAGGTTTGATGTAGTATCTCTATATGCATTTCAGAGTGACGGCGTCCGAAACCACCGTTATTCCACTCATCTTCTTACGGATCCTTCCTCCATCTTTTGACTTTCCTATCCACCTTTAGCACTTAGAGGATCTCTTTCTACACATGGAGCCATCTTAGTTGAGTTGATTGACTTGAGGGATCACATTGTGATTGCCATGATGATCTTTTATCCCTCCCTTGGTCTTTTGCCCTCCTGTTGGTGATTGATTGATATTCTTGGAGGACCAGAGATTTGATGTCAGCATTCCCTTGATCGTCACTGACTTAGTTGGCATAGCTCCCCGAGGACTATCTACGGGAGTACGCGAGCATTATTTGTGATCGGTTTCACTCACTGCTTGTGTGTCCATGTTGATGGGACACAAAATCAAGTCATCTGATATGTGTTATCAGTATCACTGTCAGATTGTGCGTCCGATCTACTGGAGCATGAGACCGACTCTTCTAGCTGTCGGGACTCCTTTGAGTCTTGTATCCTTGATGACCCTCACAAGGATGAGCCATTTTCTTCTGAATATTCCATGCCTAGTTCATAGAAATCTCCGAGGGTTATTTGAGAGAGAGTGTGGCAATTTTTAGATCTTTAAATCATTTCTGATGGGTAGCCGATCTTGCAAGGATGATTTCTATTCTGAATATTCCTTGCTTAGTATGTATCACTCCTCGAGGGTTATCTGTGGGAGGATACATCATTTTGCGGGTACTCATATTTACTTCTGGTGTCTCCAATTTGTTGGAGCATGGGACCGAGTCTTCTAATTATTCTGATATCTCTAACTCATCTGACTCAGCTCACCTTGATGACCCTCGTAAGGTTGAGCCATGTCTTTTGATGTTCAGTTGATCTATCGACCTTATGTCCACCGGATATCATGCCGCATAGAGAGTCTCCTATTATTCACTTTTCGTATCTTGATGAGACTATGATTGACAATGGAGGAATTTGTACTGATCCTCTCTCCTCCATGTCTTACTGTATCGGCTTTGATCCTTCACTATATTCTTATGAGCTGATGTTCTACTTACTTCTACTGGTTCCTGGCTTAATTTTCTATCTGGTGACCCCGGTAGCGGACACCCACTTGATTGAATAATCGGGTGTCTACTTCCTTCTGACCGCGTCACCGTTCTCACAGGGAGACGATGACGGGAGTACGGTATTCCTTTGACAGTTGTCATCCTTCACTTCACCATTCTCCACTTGTTGTATATATATGTTTCATCTTCCATTCCTTCTTTCTCCCGTATGTCCGGAGCACCCCAGATCATTCGCAATATCTGTGTTTCTATAATTAGGACATACATTAACCTAAGTAAAGGGGGTGCACCTAGTATGTATTCTTTTTCCGTTCTGTTTCATCACTCCTATCATTGCCTATACTTAGGGCTCTTTTAAACTAAGTACAGGGGGAGTGATGCATACATTCATCCTCAGTATCTTTCTTTTTTCATTGATCCCCTCTACTGTCTCCTCTCTTGTTGATTTTGGCAGCTATACTTAGAGATATCTCACCCTATGTATAGGGAAAGACAGACCAAGTTGTGATCTGTTCATTCCCACCTTGACCCTCCTTTCCTTATTTACATCTAGCTATATTTAGGATTATTTGATCCTAAGTATAGGGGTGACAATCAACTTCTCATTCATTTATTCATTCCTTCTTCGTTCATTCTTTAGGCTTTTTTATACTCAATATGAGTTAGGTCTTCTCTTTTTCTCTCTGATCTATGAGGACATAGCTCAAGCTAAATATATGTGGGTCGTATATACTCTGTATATAATTTATCCATAACTCGTACTTTCATATTTTAAATAAGTATGGCTAATATATATACACACAGATATATACAATTCATTAATAAAATAATGCATGTTATTCCTCAAATTATTTTTGTATATACTAATTAATAAATCAATTTAAAAATATTATTGCAAAATGATTTGAAGAATGGTTTAACCCATTTGGAAAACTTTTTTTGAAAATGTTTGAGCCTTTGAAAAATCGTTCTCATTTGTAAAATTTCTTTTCTTTGTGTGAAATAAAATGTCTTGAAAACCTATTTGCAAATGATTTTGAAAATGGTTGCAAAAATATTTTAAAAAATCTATATATACTGTTTGAAAAATCTTTGCAAAATGGCTTTAAATGTTTGTAAATATTTGCGAAATTACTTTGTCCTATAGTTTTAAAATAAGTTTAAGGAATATATGCATCATGAAAAATATATATAGATAATATATAGATAACAAAAATTCTTTATCAATTGTATATACTTATCTATAACAATAACCAATATTGAAACTATGAATTATTTCCACTCTTAATTCTTGTAAATAAATAAAAAGAAGCATGCTCGTGTAAATAGCTGCACATATTTCTCATTTTGCGAAAAAAATCTTTTATTTCAAAATATTTTAAAAATTTCATCATCAAAATGTTTTCTTCATTGTACATAGCATCTGCATAGCATTCACATTTTTCGGATTGAGTTTCATAATTGAACAAGTCTAAGTAAAATTTGACAATTGGAGCTTGGTTGGAGCTTAAATCGAACTAATCACAGGAACCTTATAGGAGTTGGAATTGAGGTACTAAACCTCCAGGTCTAGTTGACTTAATTCTTTAGGAATCGTGAGACTTGGTTCAATGGATTCTTGATGACCTAAATAGAGTATTTCAGAGCACACACATGGCTCTTGTTGATAATGACATAACTTAGATACCTACACCTTTCACTTGGCTCAACTTAGTTGGAGTGGTGAGGGGATTGGATTTGCCGGTATGAGACGCACACAAGTGGAAATATTTGTCCTCGTCTAGGGAGGGAAGTGCACCCCAACCCGTCCAGTGGCAGTGACATCTAAAGATAGGAGAGTGTGGGTTGGAATAATGCTTCAAAAGAGGGATAGTCTACTAGATCAAGAGGAAAAACTCCTTATGTCAATGTTGTTGTATACAGTATTTAAAAAAAGTAAAAATAAAAACACCAAAAAAGAGGATAGGCTTGATTGAAAATAAAATGCCTGCCGGAGTATACATATTTGTATAGTCAATAAGCAAGCTTGTGCTTCAAAGTCATAGTATGTGAGCCTGCAGCTGGATGACTTGGCTACATTGGTCAAGCATCCAAGGATAGGTAGCTACACTGGCTACCGTCCATTCTTCTCTTCACCACCTCCTCTTCTGCTAGTTGCCACTTGAACTTAGAAGGGAATACCCCGCTCCTCGACGAAGGAGTTTCTAGATTAGGGAATCATTTGGTTATCATGCTGGAGAAGTCAGTCTCTTTGTCATTTCAGTTGGGAAGAGACACTATCACATATGATGTACAAGTGAGATTTATAGTCATAAGGGTTTGCGTATGAGTTGAAGTATTCTGACCTGGCTACTGAGGAGACTTGAGTAGAGTTTCGGGATTGTCTAAGGCTATTGTGTTTCGAATCTTATTCCCAATATGGTTCCACCGGCACTAAAATTCCAAAAGGTCCAACTTAAGCTCCAAACTTTGACTTTGTGAAGACAAGTTCAACAATTAAATTCAATCCACTGTCTTTCTTTTTCTTTTCTTTATTTTTCATTTTCTGCACTTATTGCATAAGTGTTTGCTAGGGACTAGAAAAGGCAAGTAAAGGAGGTGATGAATCTCGATTTGATCACCTTTATTATATCATTTTGGCATTAAAAACCCTAGCTAATGCATGCAAATAGCATTAATTTGTATAAAATAACACTAATTATTTATTACATTTGTTATGTAAATAATAATTTTTTAAGAACAAAATTATAGAATAAAGGAACGAAAAGAAAAATAGTAAAATACCAAAGGTATTTTATAACCCTAAACCCCAAGACCAAGTCAAGAATTGAATTGGTCGATAAGGAATAAAGAAGGGGGAAATATGGGCCAAGAATACAATAAAAACCCAATTCTTGTATTCATTCAAAAAAGCATTTTTGGGACCTATTTTATTCTTTATCATTTATAGATCAAAAGAAAAAACTTTGTACATAAAAGTTGTAGATAGTAATGTATAGAAAAATACAAAATTAATAGTGTACTTTTTATACTCTGAATAAAAAGCCGAAACCCAAACTTCCCAAACCCATATCTCTCAGATTAAAACTCCAAATGTATCAAAATCAATTTAATCATATATAACATTTCATAAGCTACTTAATGAAGGTGGTTTCATATTTTTTGGAGTTAAGGTGTGGTAGTTAGGTTTTGTACCCCTATTGTATGGTATACCCAAATAAAATATTCATTTTATTAATTCTTTATTTTTTTTATAATTTTATACTTTTGTAATTATGTAAATATTATTTACAATATATGTACATATTTAGAATATAATAAACCCGTAAAGAAAACACAAAATAAAATAAACCTGTATGAATATATAGGTAAAATACCTATGATAATACATGCAAAGAAATAAAGATGAAAAATATTATTTCATTCTTTATTATTTTATATTATTATACTATTGTAAATATTATTTATAGTCTTTTAAAAAATATAAACATAAAATAAAACCAAAGAAAGTACTTTAAAATAAATAATATAGCTAAATATATAAATGCATATAAAATAATTATACGTATATAATAAGCAAACATATTTATTTAAGTATATATATTATATAACAAAAATATGAAAAAATATCTTTATACATGTAAATATGAGTTATAAATATATAAAATAAGAGAATAAAATAATAAAATATAATATACAAATAAAAAAATAGCCAAAACATAGATGAATATATAGATACACCTGAAAAATTTACTTGTAATAAATAACACCAAAAAATAAATAAAAATCATTTTAAAATACTACATAAAATAATAAACATTTTTTATTTTATATTTAAAAATTATAATAATCAAATACTATTTTTATTTTTTTTAAATAAATTGGACTCTTTTGTCCTGTAGGGGGTTGACGTGGCCCAACCACAGCTGTAGAACCGTTGATCCCGGTCAACGATCCCCATTCCTCCCTTTGACTCATGTCAGCACCTCGAGCAGCCCACCATGTCGAAATTATCCCTGTCACTCCGCTGCTCCATCGCCCTCGAGCCCTTCATAAGATTTCATCATTAATCTCCCATGATTCATGCCAACCCTGTAGATCTCATGTACATATCATGAATTTCTCCCAATCCACCCATCTATAAGGGTTCCTCACTTGCCTTTAAATTTAGACCTCCACCCTCCTTCTTTGAATTTAGTCATAGCCAAAACCCTAAAGTTCTCGCCTCTGGCCTAGTGAGTCTCTATGTGACAGGTGGAGTACTCGTGGAGGGTCCGAGCAGGCTGAGGGAGGATGGACGTGCACCCATAATGGCTCGTTGGCCACTTATGCTCCTTGCCTTCACCAACAGGTATGAGCTGCGCCTTTACTTCCTTTGTTAGAATTACTCTTAGGTTTAATTTCATGTCTTTAATTTCATGTTTTAGTTAGTTAATTACCCTATTTTAGTTTAGATTCCTCGCCGGAGCTCTCGAGCTCCAGCTGTGTTCTGTCGTGTCCATCACCCATTCTCCGCCATGCCTTCCGCCCTCATTCAGTTCCCTTTCGCTTCTGAATCGCCCATCCACCTTCCATCCTTCCAGATCTCACCCAGATCTGGACTTGGGTGCTCCAACTCCCCCATCGCTGGATCACCACCATCCGAGCCACCCACGCTGCCATTCCACCCAATAAAACCTCCGGACCCTTTGTTTTGCGTGTACACATTTTTGCTGCAGGTCCTGGAAGGAAGGAACCCCTTGTGGGGTCGATTCTATTACAAACTGTAGGAACCTGGAGCCTCGATTTATCCAGAGCTCGTTTATGGCCATTACCACTACATCAACATGGAGGAGCTGGGGTAATGATTCGTGCCCCCTGCATACTGCCTAGATGCTCGGAGGTGGAAGCTACGTCGGATTGAAACTTGGAGAAAAGGAGTTCTTCCCTGTTCCCCCAAGCTACCTTAGCATCGTCCGATCAAGGAGGTACTACCGTTTCATCTCGAGTCGTTGGATGCTGAACACTAAAGCTGTTGATCTCCCGCAGGAGATCTAATCCTATCTATCCAAAGGCGAAGCATCACTGGGCCAGGAGGTTGCGATGCGTGGCAAGTGGAATAAGCATAGCTGTGTATCTCCGCTTTATCGAGGAGTAAAATTCATATCTTGACCCAAACCTTTTTATATTTATTAATTAGTGTTGTAAATAAAATATGTAGTTTAAATAAAATAAGATCTTTTGCATACAGGCCCATGTACTTGGTATAAATTGCACTTGGGTCCATTATACGTCACCTCACGTGCCATCGCACGTGAGGTGGCGAATTTGCAAGGAAGCCCTTGTTCCTTTTTGTATTTCGATTTAATCCAATAAATTTTAATTTACGTTGTATATATTTTAGAATTGCACTTGAGCCCTTGTTGTTTATTTTATTTGCACTTATGCCCTTTCTAGTTTATGAATTTTGGTGGTTCTATTTCATTTATTAGAAATAGCACCCATGCTCTAAAAATTATGCAAAAATAGGGTAGATGTCGGTTAACATGTATTTTCATGTCACATTTTGGTTTTAGCATTATTTATATTTTTACCTTTTATTAAAATAAAATGAGCATGATTTTGTCCCTATCTAACTTATAAAATACCAAAAAATACAAAAATGTTTAGAAAAATTCTCAAAAAAATATATGTTGTTTCTTTTATTATATTTTACTTCAAATCTCAAATTCCCTAAAAATAGAAAATGAAAGAGACTAAAAATAAAACATCTCTAAAATCCTTTAAAAAAATGTGAAAAAATCCCAAAAAATTAAAAAATATGTTGTTCTGATTTGCGACCCCAATTCCGGGCCATCAGGTCCTCCCATATCCGGATCTGGTTACTCAGCAATAATTTTTCCAACAATCACAACTAACATTCAGAAACAAACTGCAAATAAAAATACTCAAAGAGAAATATTAAATACTTTTTCATTCACATCTTTGAGCAATACATGATGTTTTTTCATGTATCAAATCTGAGAAAGTATATCAAGGATCATGAGCATAAGATAAGCTATGATGATCTGCATGTTGAGCCATACTTGACATACATAGAAATACCTATGCAAATCCTTGACAAAGATATCAAGAAGTTGAGGAATAAAGAGGTACCTCTAGTTAAAGTGTTATGGCGCAACCAAGAGTTTGAAGAAGCAACATGGGAATCTAAGGTAGAAATGAAAGAAAAGTACCCGTACTTGTTTGAATGATAAAACTATGCATTCTGTATATGTTCATTATAAATGAAATGATATTCATTCTCTTTAAGGTTGTTATAGTCCCAATCCTCTTTAAGGTTGTTATGCTTGTATCTCTAGTCTCGAGGACGAGACTTCCTTTTAGGTTGTTATAATTGTAAAGCCTTGAACTTGCATATCTCAGATCCAATATTATAAGAATTGGCTCGTCAAGAGGAAACCAACGGAATTTGCTTCGTGTGAATCATACTTCATTTCGATTTGTTATGATTTTCGGAAGAAAGAGAAGTAAGGAGGATTAAAACGTCATTATCATGTAATGATTGTCATTAAGACTAATTAAGCACGATTAAAGAAGCTAATGAAGGATTGAAAACTACTAATGATCATTAGCAAACACTAATCAATATTTAGCAAAAGATAAGCGTAAGCTGCGAAAGTTAAATTACGATTAGTGAAAATTAATCATGATTAGAATTAATTAAGCATCATTAGCAAATCTAGAATCCTCTAGAATGTTCTAACTTGAGCCTTGTGTTTAGGATAAGTTTTGGCCAAAACCATGGGCCAATAACTGCAGTTAAGGTCTAAACCATGCTTTTCTAACCATTGTTAGTGGTTTTCTGGAGCTTATCAATACCCCCCCCACTCATTCATTCTCTACGATTTCTACTACCACCACCACCCCAAGGGCTATGGTCGAGAGGTTTGGAGGAGGAGGAGGAGGTGAGGAAGGAGCGCTCACGAAACGCTGCCGGGAGAATGAGGAGGAGGAATGTACAATCCTCTCTTAGTTTGCTTCTTTAGTTAGGTTATCGATTCATGTTCAGTTTCCCTTTTATTTTCCTTTCGATGATTTTATAAGGGGAAACTCTACTGGATGTTTCTTAGAAATATGTCCCGATATAAGGGGAAACTCTTTCGAGGTTTTCTTAGAAATATGTCCCTATATATGTGGAAAATCTGCCGAAATTTTCTTAGAAATATCACCCTATATAAGGGGAAGCTCTGCCGAAATTTCAAGAGAAAATACGTTCTTCGTGTTCTTCGTGTGTTCTTCAAGTTCTTTATGTTCTTCGTTCATTCTTCGCGTTTTTAGCATGTCTTAAAATTTTTGATATGAAAAAGAAATTCGATCGTTTCAGGATTCAAATCCAGGCCGTCGGATACTCTCATATCTGGATCTGGTTACTCAGCAATAATTTATTCAGCAATCACAACGAACATTCAGAAACAAACTGAAAATAAAAATACTCAAAAAGAAGTATTTAATACTTTTCCATTTACAAAATATAATTTACATGATCCATTGTCTGACTACAACCCTTTACATGTACATCAGCTGGAAGGAAATACACAGAAATATTACTAACCACCTTTGAGTGTAAAGCTATTGTGGCAGACTGGATGGCTAAAGTCCTTGCAATGGCTCATCGACACCTGTTGGGTTTTCCAATAAATCATAGTATAACAATTAGCGAGTGCTATGTAACGAAAAAGAGAAAAGTAAACAAATTGTGTAATTTTTCAAAACTTGTTGTCATTAAAAGTTATATACATTGTCATTAGTTTAAGTCATATTCCATTCTATTCCACATCTAGGATTAGTCTAGGGGAACCCCACCATTCATGGACTCCGAAGCCGTGGACACACAAGGATTAGAGAATGCGTTGATCTGGTGAGCTTATGTTGTCGCACGTCAACTCAACCAATCCTTCAATACTACTCTAAAAATTTCCTTTTCTTTTATTAATCAGGGTCTCAAACCCTCATCCTAGCAAACAAAAAAGCACACCTTCCTCGAGAACCCAGTTACTTAAAACCTCAAGCTAACATTTAATCGCATAACCTAGCAGCTATAAATACATGTTATCGTGACCTAGCCGTTATTGAACCACCCGTGCCTCCACATGGCACGACCACATCTTCGGTCATTCAACCCGAACATATTGGCACCCGGTACCACGTGTTTCAAATCATTCATTTCGTGTGCACTTATCAAAACACGGCAATCGTGTACCACCTAGGTAGGTGATGAATGGGATTGAGCCAAGTTCGCGTCTTTCCACAAGGCGAATCAGCAGTCGTTGAGGTGACCTCAAACAAAGTCCCAATCAATCAGAAATTAAGCCACAACAAAGAATAAAGCAATTAAGTCCCAAAAATGTGAATTAAATTTATTAACTCTACCATAATGATGCATAGTGCGAATGTATGTAGAGGTCGAACCACAAAGAGCAAAAGCTGGTAGCCTACAATTATTTATAAACAAGCTAGTCATGTATGCACAAAAGGTTTTCTGTGGGTTTTTAACTTTATAATTCTTTTTTATTTTTTTGATTTTATATTTGATTTTTAATTTTCTAATTTTTGTTATTTTGTTATTTTATATTTTTGTATTTTCTTTTTTATCTAATAAAGATATAATATATATAAGGAATATATATATATATACAGTAGCTATAATAAGAGAGATAAAAATAGGGAAAATGCTCAAAATATAAGAAATAAGGTATTAATGTGATTTTCATTATTTTCTATTATTTTTTTGTTTTTTCTACGTTTTTCAGAATATTTTTGTATTTTTAAGGGCAAAAATACGAGAAACCAGTGAACAAGTTGCTGGCTGAAACTAAATTGAGGATGAAAAATACTAATCAGAGTTCAAAAATCCTCAACCTAATTTTAAAATAAAGATAATAAAATTCAGAAAATTCAGAAACAGACATTGCATTTTTATGATTTTTCATGGATTTTTAATATTTTTTGAAGGTTTTTAGGATTTTCTAATTTCTAGGAGTTTTGTTTTATATTTTTTAGTGAATTTTGGGCAGAAAATCAAACACACTAAAAGGCAAAAAATATATATTTTTTGGGAATTTTCAAGAAGTTTTCATATTTTTTATGGTTTTCAAATGCAAATAGTAGCAAAAATACATGTTTTTGAATTTTATAAATATAAAGATGCGATCAAAATGTAAAATAAAAATATAGCGTGATAATACAATGCAACAGGAACATTCGGTAATTTTTTTGGGAATTTTTGGAATTTTAGAGATGCATGCAATAAATAGGGAAAGCACAAAGAAATTCCAACACTAGCAGGGGTATTTTTGCAAATAAAATAAATCTTAGGGGGATCTGTGCAAATATACCAAAAATATTGAATGTTAACGTGAAATTCCAGGACCAAATACATATTTCAAAACCTGCCAGGGGGTCATTGCAATTTTCCCAATCACATGGGACACGTGACTCATACGCACAGGGACCAAAACGCAATTTCATAAAGTGTAGGGGTATGCGTGTAACTTTTACAAAAATATAATGCTACAAGTTTTATTTAATGGACCTTTATGAAATACAAATAAACACAAGGGCATCCATGAAATTTTTCCAGCACACGTGGGACCTAACGCGATCTGACGTGGAATGGACCTCGATGTAAATATCAGAAACCCACAGGTCTTTTTACAAAATACCCACTTTCCTTTAAACGTTATACAATATTTAATGGACTAAATAATAAATACAAAAAGGTAGGGGCTTAAAGTGTAAATTACCCCTTATTAGGCACGGATGGACGGCGGATCTTCATTCACTTATACACGTGTCGCCAATCTGACGGTTGATGATGCTTCGTGGTTGGATGCACGACATTAGATCTCCTGGCGAGATCTGATGGTCACGAGGCTTGGCATCCAATGGCTGCTGCTACGCCTGGGGCCTTCATCTTCATCGAACGGCTTTGGAGCGGTGTGGAACAACAGGGATGAAGCTCCCGCACGGTGAGCTTCGATCGTGAATAACCGGCACCTCCGACCTTCTTCGTCGCCTCTGATGGTCTTCGCTTGTGCCTGGAAGCTCCCCACGTCAGCTGATGGTCACCGCTTGGCCCCTGGAGGTCCCAGTCGTTCAGACGAGCTCGAGGAAGGGAGGGACCTCAAGGAACCTCTTCATGGAATCAATCAAGCCCAGAGGGCTCTTTTCACGTCAAGACCTGCACAGGAAGAGCAAGCGGCTCGAGGCGAAGCTCCTCGACCAGGGGTTTGAAGCTTTAGCACAAAAATGAAGGTGGGCGGCGAGGTTCCGGTGAGCGGTGGAGGTAAACCTCGATTTGTGGAACCACGAGGGATCCGGTTGATCAGGGGTGTGCGGATGATGGAGAAGGCGATAGTGAACGAGATGGGATCGATATGAGTGTTGGAGGTTAACTGGAGGGCTTGGGAGTCGTCGCCGGAGCGGAGCTCCAGCGATCTACGACTCGACCGATTCAAGGAGGTTCACTTAACTACAAGCTAAACTAAATGTGGGAAATAAATGCTGGAACGAAAACCTATCTTCTAAAGTAATAAAAGGTGCTCTGATACCTGGTGGGAACCAGGGAGCGTGGTGTCGCCGGAGCTCCGCGTAGCTCCACCCTCCTCTGACCAATACAAGGCGCCAAAGATCTCCTCCTATCATGAGGGAACCTCCAGGATCGAATACGTGGAAGGGAGAAGACTTAAAACTGACCAAATTTACGAAGGAGGTTGGAGCTTCTTATTTATAAACATCACGAGTCACCCTTATTGACCGGCTGAAATCAAAGAATCCGATCTGTTCACGAGCAATCTAAGATGTTGGCGTGATTGTACAATGATCCAGTAACAATTCTTGTGAAAGAAGCGAATTCGATCGATGGACAAGACGCCCTTGAAAAACGCAAGAAAATCATGGATTCACCATGTCTGACGGGTCAGAGATGCGGATGGCACAGTTGACCAGAGGTCAACGGTCCGCTGCCCCTGATTTGTCCACGTAGGACGCTACAGGACAAAACATGGATTTTTATTCGAAAATAATTAATTTAAAATAGTAAATGATTTTATTATTTTTCAGAATATAAAATAAAAAATGTTTATTATTTTATGTAGTATTTTAATATGACTTTTATTTATTATTTTGGCTTTATTTACTAGTTATTTATTTCTATGAGTGTGTTTATAGGCATATTTACCTATGTTTTGTATATTTTTATTTTTATTTTATATATTTTATTCTATTATTTCATTTTCTTATTTTATATATTTATAAATTATATTTGCGAGCCTAAATATATTTTTGTTTGATTTTTATGAATTTATTTGCATATTTAAATAAATAGGTATATATAATATTTAGGTATGCTTATAGTTATTTTACCTGTATTTTACATCCATTTTATTTATTTAATGAATTTTGTTGGGTTTTATTTTGGATTTACATTATTAATAGAATATAGATAATATTTACAATTTAATAAAAATATAAATGAATAATAGAATGAAATTCCCTTTTATTTATATATAAGTCATACATAGGTATTTTGCCTATATAATTACATAGACTTATTTTATTTGAGGTTTTTTTTGTTTTCTTTTAATTTCAATATGTACATGTATTATGTATATTATTTACAAAATTCTAAAAATATATAATTATAAAAATAATGAATAATGAATATAAAGAATATTTTAATCGCTACTTTGTACAATAGGGGCAAAAAACCTATCTCTTACACAGTAACTCCAAAAAATATAAAACCACCACCATTAAATAGCTCATGAAAAGTTATATACAATTAGAGGTGATTTTGATAGATTTTGAGTTTTTATTTGGATGATATGGATTTGTGAAGTTTGCTTTCTGCTTTTTATTCTAGGTATAACCTGTACACTGTATATTAATTTTGTACAAACTTAATTTTGTATTTTTATTTACATTATTATCTACAACTTTTGTGTACAAAATTTCTTTATTTGATGAATAAATAGTGAAGAATAAAATAGGTGTCAAAATGCCTAATTAATGCGTGAATAGATGAGGTATTTATTGTATTTTTGGCCCTTATCTCCCCCACTTTATCCCTTGTCGACTAATTCCATTGTGGACTTGGTCTCGGGGTAAGGGTCAAAAAATATTTGCAATATTTTATTCCCTTTTTCTTTTCTTCTCTTTATTCTATAATTTTGGCACTAAAAACCTTATTTTATATACAATAAATAATGAATGCTATTATGGACAAATTAATGTTATTTACATGCAGTAGCTAGGGTTTTCAAGGCCAAAATGATAGAATAAAGGTGATGAAATGGAGATTCATCACCCCCCATACTTAGCTTTGCTAGTCCCTAGAAAATACTTATGCAATAAGTACAAAAAAGAATAAATAATAAGAAGAAAAGAAAAAGAAGATTGAAAAAGATAGAGTGAATAGGATTGCTTTCAGTGCAATATCTGTCCTTACAAAATCAAAATTTGGACCTTCTATTAGACCTTGGTGTGAAAATGTGTGTGGACCCTGGTTGAAAACCAACTTTAAAACACAACAGCCTTCGAGAGTCACAGAACTTGGTTCAACTCTTCTCAATAGCCAGGTCAGAACTAGCCTACATCATACGTAAACCCTTATGACTATGATGCTGACTTGTACAGGGTAAGTGATAGTGGCTCTGCCCAACTGAAATGACAAAGGAACTGACTTCTCCAGAATGACAATCCAATGATTCCCTAATTCAACCCTCTGTCATCTAGGAGCGGGGTATTCCCTTCTAAGTTCAAGTGGCATCCAACTCAAGAGGAGGAGGTAGAGAAAAGAATGGACGGTAGCCAGTGTAGCTACCTATCCTGGGATGCAAGACCAGTGTAGTCAAGTCATCCAACTGCAGGCTCACATGGTATAGCTTTGATGCTCAAGCTTGCTTATTTTCTATACAACGTATATACATATTTCGGCAGGCACTTTATTTTTATGTATTTACAAGCCTATCCACTTTTTTTCACACACTATTTACAACAGCATTTACATAAGGACTTTTTCCTCTTGAGCCAGAAGACTATCCCTCTTTTGAAGCTTTATTGCAACCCACACTCTCCTGTCATTCGACTTCATCAAAACTGGACCAGGTTGGGGTGCACTTCCCTCCCTAGACGAGGATGAATGTTTCCACCCGTGTGCGTCTCAGACTAGAAAATCCAACCCCCTCAACACTCCTACTGAGTTGAGCCAAGTGAAAGGTGCAGTTGTCCCAGTTAGGACACGGTCGACAAGAATCATGTGTATGTCTCGAAAAGTTCTATTTAGTCAGTTGAGGTGACTTGAACCCAACCCTGATTTCTCAAAGAATTAAGTCTGAATAGACCTGAAGTACCTTAAACCTAGTTCCCATAAGGTTCCAGTGCAGTTAGGTGCGGTAAGGTCCAACCAAGCTCCAATTTTAGACTTTATTGGACGAGTTCAATCATCAAGCTCACTCAAAAAGAATATGAATGATATGCACATGCTATGCACAATGAATGATGCAATTTTTCACAAAGAATTTAAAAATCGAAGAATCTTTTTACACAAAGAATTTTTGGCAAATAAAAATCTTGGCACAGAAAAAGTATGTACAACTATTTACACGGGCATGCCGCTTTATTTACAAGAGTTGAGCATTTTAATGAATTTACATGTGTTAGCCTGTTTGTTCTGGGTGCATATATATATATATACACAATTGATAGGGACTCTTTATTTAACGACTTTACAGATATGTCCACAATAATTTTTGCAAAGCTTTGTCACACTATGTATATACATTTTCCACAATAGTTTTTACAAACATTTTTCAAACCATTTGCACATAGGGTTTCAAATCCTTTATATCACACAAAGAAAAGAATTTTACAAACAAAACGACTTTACACAGGTTGAAAACATTTCACAAAATGTTTTCCAAACAGTTCACACTATTTTTCAAATCATTTTGCAAAGATATTTAACCTGACTTATTAATCAGTATATACAAAGAAAAACTAAATTTTATGAACAAAATGGTTTAGGCTCTTAATAGTTTTATTTAGAATTATTGCTTATTTTTGCATGAGCAATTTTTGTGTATACTCCTCAGACTTATTTGAGAATCATTTTCAAAATATTTTGAATACTATAGTCCAAAATAATTTTACAAACATGTACACGCATTTGAAAATCATTTTGCAAAGGTTTTCGAATAGTATAGATAGATTTTTCAAAATATTTTTGCAACCATTTTTCCAACCATTTTCAAACCGTCTTTCAAACATTTTTATTTCACTCAAAGGAAGAAAATTTTTGCAAACAATACTATTTTACAAAGGTTGAACACTTTTTACAAAATTTTTCATACAATTTTCAAAAGATTTTTTCACAAGAAGAACATTTTGCACAAAGCGTTTTCCCTGATTTATTAATCAGTATGGACAAAAAGAATCTGAGGATCTCACAATCATCTTTTATTATTGTAATAAGAATACCTTTAATGTTACGTTTAGCTCTGGGTAGTAGTTTTTATTTACAGTATGAGTTATGGCTTATAGTATATACATAGTATATACGACCCCCCTATATTTAGCTTGAGATATATCCTCATAGTTCGAACAGGAAAGAGAAGATATAACTCGTACCGAGTATAGACAAGTCTAAAAAATAAATTAATATATAGGAAAGAATGAACAAATGAGAAGTTGACCGTCCCCCCTATACTTAGGATCACATAATCCTAAGTATAGCAGACTGTACACAAAGCAGGGAGGGTCAACGGTGGGAATAAACAGATCGTACTTAGATTGTCTCCCCCTATACTTAGGGTAAGATATCCCTAAGTATAGACAAGAAGAGGAGACAATGGAGAGGATCAACGAATAGAGAAACTCGGGGTGCACACCCCCCTATACTTTGGACAAAGTGCATCCTAAGTATAGAAGATTGTCAACAAGGGGTGACACCTTTTTGATAGATAAAGAAAATATAAAAGAAAAAGAAGAAAAGAAGAAAAGAATAAATCAGATGAATAATTTTTGAAGTGCGGTGTCTAAATCTTCTGATGCTGACAATGTGGTGGATATCTCATCAAGCGTAGAAGCTGGATGGAGTCGACAATAGCCAAGAACGTATCAGGCCCGAGGTAAGGCTTCAGGAGTTGACCGTTGACGACGAATGGTTGTTCGTCAGGAGACAATTCTGATATGGCAATACTTCCATTGTCACGCACTTCACAAACTCGGAATGGCCCTGTCCACTTACTCTTTAATTTGCCCAGGAAGATCCACAACTTTGCATCAAATAACCACACCTTCTGTCCAACTTCAAAGGTCTTTTGTCTGATGTGCCGGTCATGCCAACGTTTCACCTTTTCCTTGTACATCAATGTGTTATCGTATGCATAGTCTTGGAACACCAAGAGTCTGTTCAGATCATCTTTTCTTTTCTGATCACTTTTCCGTGAGTCTAAATTGCATATATTGGTTGCCCATAAAGAGTTGTGAATTAATTCGACGGGTATATGGCACGGCTTCCCATATACAAGACGATAGGCGACATGCCCAAGGGAGACTTGTAGGTCGTTTTTTAAGCCCATAGGACTGAGTCCAAGAGTTGAGACCAGTTCTTTCTGTCCAGCCTCACAAGTTTCTGAAGGATCGTCTTGATTTCTCTGTTCGATAATTCGACCAAGACATTGGTCTGAGGATGATAAGGGGATACGACACCATGGTCGATGTCGTACTCCTTCGTTAATTTCTTGACCTCTTTGTTAATGAAATGGCTACCCCATCTGATATTAGAATCTTCGGAATCTCGAATCGTGCAATGATGTTGTCTCTCAAGAATCAGCACATTGTTTGGCTATCGGAGGCTCGAGCGGGAATATCTTCAACCCAACAACTCACGTAATCCACGACAAGAAGGATGTGCTCAAAACCCTGACTGTTAGGGAAAGGTCCCTTAAAATCAATGCCCCATGCATCAAAAACATCAGCTATATGAATGATCTTCAGAGGCATCGAATCTTTTGCAGTAAGTGTACCCTTCAATCTCTGACAGTCAATGCATTGTTTGACAAATACTGTTGCATCCTTGAATAGCGTGGGCCACTAGAAGCCACACTGAAGTACTTTAGCTGTCGTACGGTCTCCAGAGTAAAGTCCACCAGATTCGAGCGAGTGACAGTGCTCGAGGACACTCAAATGCTCCTCCTGAGGTATGCACCTACACCAAATGCAATCCGCTCCTTCCCTGAATAAGAGATGATCTTCCCACTGATAAAAACGGATGTTCGACATGAATTTATTCTTCTGATTTTTCATCCAATCCGATGGTATTACCCCCGGGGCGAGGTAATTGACTATATCAGTATACCAAGGGAGGGAATCCACTGCTAAAATTGACTCATCTAGAAAGGTTTCTGTGATAGGTGCGTTGTTCAGTGGAGGCTCTTGCTTCTCAATTCTAGAGAGATGGTCTGCTACCATATTCTGGACTCCAGGCTATCCTTTATCTCCAAATCATATTCCTGGAGGAGAAGGATCCATCTAATCAATCTAGGCTTGGCATCCTTCTTCTGCTGTAAGTACCGGATAACAGAGTGGTCTGTAAAAATGGTAACATTTGATCCAAGCAAATAGGATCTGAACTTTTCCAAGACAAAAACCACAGCCATCAACTCTTTCTCCATCACAATGTAATTTCTTTGCACCTCATCTAATGTTTTGCTGGCGTAGTGAATGGCGTAGGGTGCTTTTTCTTTTCTTTGTCCCAGAACAGACCCGACCGCAAAGTCTGGAGCATCAGTCATGATCTCAAAAGGAAGAGACCAGTCTGGCGGCTGTAGGACTGGAGTTTGAGTGATAAGCTCCTTCAGTTGATTGAATGCAAGGAGAACTTGGTGATCGACATTAAACTCAGTTTCCTTGCATAAAAGCTCTGTTAAAGATCGGGTGATGCGGCTAAAATCCTTGATGAATCATCTGTAAAAGCCCACATGCCCCAGGAATGACCTTACATTTTTGACTGTCTAAGGTTGATCTAAATTGGCAATAACATCCACCTTTGGTGGGTCGACTTCCATGCCACGTTTGGAAACGACGTGACCCAGCACAATTCCTCCGGTGACCATGAAGTGGCTCTTTTCCCATGAAAGCACTAAATTGACTTCACGACATTTCTGAAGCACTCTGTCTAGGTGCCCAAGACAAGAATCGAAAATGTCACCATAGATGAAGAAGTCATCCATGAATATCTCGAGAAAACTACCTACCATCTCGGCGAAAACTGCTAGTATGCATCTCTGGAATGTCACAGGTGTGTTGCATAATCCAAAGGGCATTCTCTTGAAGGCGTAGGTGCCTAACGGGCAAGTGAACGTAGTCTTCTCTTGATCTTCGGGAGCGATTGCCACCTGGTTGTACCCAGAATACCCATCCAAAAAGCAGAAGAACTCCTTGCCTGCTAGCCTTTCCAAAACTTGATCAATGAATGGCAAGGAAAAGTGGTCCTTCTTAGTTGTTGCATTAAGACGGTGGTAGTCAACACACATCCGCTAGGATGTTGGTACCCGAGTGGATATTTCCTCTCCTTTGTCATTGGTAAACACGGTAAGCCCTGATTTCTTTGGAACTACATGTAGTGTGCTTACCCATTTTGAATCAGAGATGGGATAGATGAAGCATCCATCACACCATTTCGTTCATGACAACATCCCGAAGGTTTGGATTCAACCTTCTTTGGATATCGCGGGACGACTTGGCATCTTTTTCCAGGTAAATGTGGTGTGAACACAAAGCTGGATTTATCCCATGGAGATCTGATACGCACCAACCAAGTGCCTTGTGGTTCTTTTCTAGATACTCGAGGAGTCAAGATTCCTGATCCGGGTTCAACCTGCTGCTGATGATGACCGGATACATGTGTCCTTCACCCGCAAGGAAAGCATACTTCAGGCCTGCAGGAAGTGGCTTGAGGTCTGGTTCTGATCTGTCCAACTTATTGGTCACTTCAGACACTATACTGGCGGTGGGATGTTCTTCATTGATGGAGCTACCATCCTCAGTATTCTGTTGAGATCCTGACGATGTGCCGAACAGTTTTGTACTCGGTTCATGATGTTCGGGCTGGAGTGAATTGTCGAAATCACATAGTTGTGCCAGCATATGAGAGTTTGTCTCCCGAAAATCATTGGAGCATAGGTCAACTGTGCTTTCCAAGTCCTCCTTGAGAGTGAGGATTTCTCGGGTCCATGAATCATTCAATGAAAGTGATGAGTCCCTGATCTTTGCAATAAAGTCATAGTCTGCTTCTGATACTGCATGGCTCTCATCAATCGTGGCGTTCGGCTCTCTGATCATGTCTATAGTGATCTGCTTGTCGTCCGAGCGAAAAGTGATCTTGTTGGACCCGTAGTAAACCACGGCACCTGAGATACGCAAGAATGGTCGGCCAAGGATGATAGGGGTCTGGAGTAAGGGTGCGGGTGAGTCCATATCAAGGACCACGAAATCAACAGGGAATTGCATCTCCCGCACCTTCACCACAACGTCTTCCATCAGACCTTTAGGTCGCTTGGTGGATCGGTCAGTGAACTGAAGGATCATCTGTCTTGGCTTGAGCAGACCTAGCCCAAATTCTTGCATTAGGGATGAGGGTTAAATGTTGATAGAAGATCCACTGTCAATGAGAGTATGCTCGAAGACCTGATCAAATATCTCACAACTAATAAGAGGTTCTCCTTTGTCTTGTTTCTTTTGGGGGAGATTTCTGAAAGATGCAACAGTGGCCATGGAAAGCACGAACCTCTCGAACTTATTGCGTTTATTCTTGTGTGCTAGTCGACGCCTGTTGGTGCATGCTTCTTTTAAACCATTCTTCACAACTGGCATATATTCCATGGCCTTCAGTAAAGGAATCTCAATGGTTAAGTTATCTATAATTTCCATAACTCCAGGATCAGACAATGCACTTTTTTTTGCATTTTTTTGGATTTTTCTATTGCATTAGGAAAATGAATATTTACATCATTGAAAGGCAAAATAGAGTTCTTATTTACATCAGAATTATCGCCCACAATCTGTTGTATATCTGGACTACAAAAAGGAATACAAGCTGCATCCTGAGGTACTGGTGCTGATGGGCGAGCAAAAAGTAGGGCATCTGCTCCGCCGGCTGGCGAGCGATCGGCTGCAACTGGCTGCTCCTCCGAGGTTGGCGTGGTGTTGCTTCGGCTGTAAGATTCTTTTTGTTCTTTTTGGTTTTGCTCAATTTTTGTAGTACTCGCTGAGGGTGCTGGTGCTACATGACTGTTGGAATGGCTCCTCGTTTTTCTTCTTCCTCACCCGTCCCTATAGCTGGCACGGCTGATGCAGAAGATGACAATTCACATGGTTCTTTATTCTCCCCATTCTTGATAGCAGGTGGAGGCAAGGCCCTACCGCTCCTGAGGGTGACAGCATTAGAACAAACAATATTATCAATTTCTGACTCTACAAACGCAGACAGGACATCACATTCTACCTGCTCTTTCTTTTTAAAGCTATTGGGGTTGGCCTCGACCTGAGCTGGGATAGTGGTCTTGGTGGAGGTCATCTCGTCGAGCCTCTTGGTCATATCTGCTAGCCCCTTGATGAGTTGGGTCAAGCAATACATGCTCGGGTTCACAGGATTTACCTCAGTGGGTTCAGCGTGCATACCACGCTGTTGCTACATGTACTGGTGCTGAGGTTGTTGGTAGAATTGGGGTGGTGCAGGAAGCTGAAGTTGCTAGTACGAAGAAGGGGGATACTGTGTGTACTGTTGAGGTGGAGCGACCGCGTACTGATGGAAAGGCTGTGGCTGGCGGTACTGCAGCTGCTGGTAATGTTGATTCTGCCTCCTTTGATTTGCATAGGAGGGAGGTTGTTGATATTGTGGTGGCGGCTGTGAGGACTGCCCAAATCGACCACCCTGAGGTTGGTGGTATTGCTGGTTGGCTGGTAGCTGACCTAAGGTTGTCCCATAGGACGGTTCGGCTGTGCTTCATTGCTCCAAACCCCGTTGACTTCTTGAATCAGGGGTGGTGGTGGGAAGACTAGATCAGATCCTGATACAAACTCTGGTTGGTACACAACCATCTGCTGTTGCGGTTGGCCCTAGTCGGGTGCCTGCACATAGTACACGTGCTGGACTACCGGTGGCTGCTGGCTCGGCTGAGGCTGATGTGGCGATGGTTGCTCGTCCTTCCTCTCAGCTAGAGCTTCTGATGGTGCTGCCGACTGAACAGAGTTGATGGTGCCGACCAACAGTTCTAATTGTTTGGTGATCTGATCTAGCTTGTCAAGGTTCTGGGTCCTCTTCTCGACCACAGCAAGTTTGTCTAGATCCTGCGATCGCTTCTCGATAATATCAACCTTCAAGAGATGGCCCCCGATAATGTTGAGGTTGGAGCTCTCATCTCTCTCCTCCTCGCAAGACGCTGCCATGTGTACTTGTTTCTGGAGGATTTGGGGCTGCTTTTGGTATGCCTTAGATGAAGAGAGGGCGGCCTCTCCTTCGGCCATTTCTTCAAATATTTTCTAGACTACATCTTTATCCCTGTTGAAGTGTGAACCCCCACATGTTGCATCAACGAGCCTTTGTCTTTCAATTTTCATACCCCCAAAGAGGTGTTGGACCAAGCTGGTCTTTGGGATCTCATGATGGTGGCATTCCTCCTGCAGATCAGTGAATCTCTCCCAGGCTTCATGTATGGATTCGTGGGCTCCCTGGCAGAAGTTGTTGATTCTTGCTCGCATCTGGTTGAGCCGACCGAGAGGGTAAAACTTATGCAGGAAAGCTGACTTTAGTTCCTCCCACGTTGTCACAAACTTCCCCAGATGGTTGACCCAATAAAGGGCCTTGTCTTGTAGGTTGAAGGGGAATGCCATCATTTTGACAATGTCCAGCGGAACATTTGGGTAGTGTGTAGTACGGCAGACGCGTGAGAACTATTGCAGGTGGACGTACGGCTCTTCACTAGCGTTTACATGAAAAGATGGAAGAAGAGCAAGGAACTGGGGCTTCAGCTCAAAGTGAGCATGCACCGGTGGAATGAGGATCCACTCGATCATCTAGCTGTCTCCAGGATTATAAGTCTCCTTCAGTGTAGGTTTGGGTCTCTCATTTTTGGCTCCTCCTCATCATCAGGTGGATTACCACCTCCTTGTCATCCTCCTCCTCCCTCGTCTCTGTTCATTACATCATTCAACATATCCTAGAAAGCAATCTGTGCTAGAGCTTGCTCTGTCAGCTACTGTTGGATAGCCTGGATAGATGCCAACAGTTGTGCATTAACCTGATTCTGATCAGGCATCTGTCCTTCTGGTTGGGGTGGCTGCTGACCCTTGACCTTTCCTTGAGGAGCCATGTTAGGGTCTGAGTCTGACGAAATGAATTCCGGATTAGAATCCAGGGCTTGGTTTGTCTTCTATCTCCAGAATGAGAGAATCCTAATCAAACCACTTGTAATGTTATTTAGCTGTCATGATGAATCTGGAATTGAGGTCAACCCCAGCATGTTGTGAACAGAAAAAGATGTGGACTGTGATCGACTTCCATTTACAACGGCGAGAGTGGGACAAAAGTGATCCCGGTTTATTGGGTGGTCGAAATAAAGGTTGAAGATGAGGAGTCTGGAGATCGATCCGCAAAGTTTAGGTCGGGTTCTCGGGAATCGCCTCAAATTAATTGGTGAAGTTGAGTCTATGGAATCGATGAAGGTGTCGGCGAGATCCCGATGGAAACCATCCATAGATCAACTTCGCGAAGCAAAAGGAGGATTGTATGTTGGAAGAAGGATACGACGGTCAACGTGGAATGAAAAGGAGTGTAAAACAGTAGAAAGGCTCGACTGAGCGGGGGACAAAGGAGAATGGTACAACAAAATTTGCGCAAAGGCATGGACTTGATCTTTGAACCTTAATTCTAGATGCATACAAATGTATTACAAAATTAGGTTCACCAACTCATGCCATGTGAAGCCGTAAATGTTTGGCTATTTATTATATTTTCAGTTTTAGAGTTGTTATTTCAGGCATATCTTTTAACAAGTCCTTAGCATGCTAACCCTATTGGAGAGAGAGTACTGCTAGAAAGAATCCCCATACTTGTCCTCCTCCTTTGTAACCTGTAGTATATACTTTTTGAGGTCCTTGTAATCCTTCCTGGATCCCTACTCAGCAAAGAAATAGAGAGAGAGGAAGCCGATAGGCGAAACCAATACTTCGGTTCTCGCTCGGTACGGAATCACCCGTGAGCATGCAAGAACCTACAAGGACGCAAACCGATGAGATATACACCCCTATGAAGGCGTGGCCTATGCTCAGTACTTCAGACCATATCGATGTTACACACAAGGCGGGAATACCATCGCTGATAACGCCCTACTCGGTCACGTACGATAGAAGCACCATTACTTCGGAATTCCAGGCGATACATAAAGTAGTTGCAGACTGGGATTTTTGATCTATTCCTTATGGGACATGCCTCGCTCATGGGAGTAGGGTTTTGGTCCCCTACAAAGGTACCTGAAAATAATGAGGCTTTATGAACCCCAGTACAATGATAGTCCATTACGAATTTTAATTAAGGTCAAAGTTTATTTAGCAGTCCCCTTGTTTTAGTTTTTTGGGTTTTCACTTTTTTGAGTCTATTTCATACCAGCACCTAACATTTTTGTAGATTTTCATTTATGTCCTAGGTGCTCAAAATCAGAGGGAGATAGCGAAAAAGGACATGTAAGTTGGTTCCATGATGGAAATCTCACCATTGAACCGAATGATGCATGCTGAGTTAGAAGACTTACAGCGCATCCCAGTCTCTCCATGTGGTATGCAAAATAGAATATTTAAACCTAACTACATGACGGTATACAAGCGACAGAATCACCCCTAAACATTAGCTGCTATTAATCAGGAAGAACCAATTTAGTTTGACAGATCCATACGCAAGATACTATAGGAACATGCATTCTTATTAATGTGTGGACCTAGCTACCGAGTCAAGCAACCTAAGTCTAGGGGCTCAATGCACACAAAACAAAATAAAAAAGGGCGGAAAGCTTAAAACAACGGGAAACAAAGAAGAGAAAAGATTGCGAGAAAACACGAAAAAGCCACGACGAGGCCCCCAAGTGAACAGACACCCGGCCACTGGACCTCGTTGTGAAGAGTAGAGTCCAAATTATTTACATGCCAAAATTCTCTCTCTCTCATAAAATTACACGCATTTTTTAAACTAGCTAAGCCTTCTTCTTGCTTCCTTTGTGCTTGCTCCAGCTGGTCAAATAGTCATGACCCTCCTTCATGCATGGCTGCACCGGCCTCCTAGAAGACCGTCCTCGCATGACGGACCCTCGCATCAAAGTTGCAAGAAAAGGGAATTAGCACAAATAATACAGAATACAATATAAGCAATAAATATTTACAGGCAGTTCATGAATATTAACAGCAGATCATGCAAATATCTACAACATGACAAACTAAAGTAAGCTACGCTCATTGCTCCCCGGCAACAGCACAATCTGATGCATGGGATTGAGCTGAGGTCGTGTCTTTTCACAAGGCAGATCGACAATCGCTGAGGTGACCTCAAACAGAGTCCCATTCAAATCAGAAATTAACCCACAACAAAGAATAAAGCAATTAAGTCTAAAAAATGTGAATTAAATTTATTAACTCTACTATAATGATGCATAGTGAGAAAGTATGTAGAGGTCGAACCACAGAGAACAAAAACTGGTAGCTTACAATTATTTTTAAACAAGCTAGTCATGTATGCACAAAAGGCTTTTTGTGGGTTTTTTAACTTTATATTTTTTGATTTTATATTTGATTTTTAATTTTCTGTTTTTTTTTCTTTTTTTCCATTTTATATTTTTGTATTTTCTTTTTCTTCTAATAAATATATAATATATATATAGGAATATATATATACACACACTAGCTATAATAAGTGAGATAAAAATAGTGAAAAATGCTCAAAAATAAAGGAAATAAGGTATTTTTGTGATTTTCATAATTTTCTATTGTTTTTTGATTTTTCTAGTTTTTTCTGATTTTTTTGGTATCTTTAAAGGCAAAAATACGAGAAAACAGTGAACAAGTTGCTGGCTAAAACTAAATTGAGGATGAAAATACTAACCGGAGTTCAAAAATCCTCAGCTTAATTTTAAAATAAAGATAATAAATGCAGAAAATTCAAAAACAGACATTGCATTTTTATAATT
The DNA here is from genome assembly GCA_037367405.1 of Ottelia alismoides. Classification (NCBI taxonomy): domain Eukaryota; kingdom Viridiplantae; phylum Streptophyta; class Magnoliopsida; order Alismatales; family Hydrocharitaceae; genus Ottelia; species Ottelia alismoides. Next base: position 849,210 of record JAZKJV010005738.1, read on the forward strand.
TTTCTAGGATTTTTAATATTTTTTGAAGTTTTTTGGGATTTTATAATTTCTAGGAGTTTTATGTTATATTTTTTAGTGATTTTTGGGCAGAAAATCAAACACACTAAAGGTACCAAATATATTTTTTTGGGAATTTTTGAAGAAGTTTTTATATTTTTAGGGTTTTCTAATGCAAACAGTAGAGAAAAAGCATGTTTTTGAATTTTTATAGATATGAAGATGAGATAAAAATGCAAAATAAAAATATAACGAGATAATACAAAGCAACAGGAACCTTTGCTAATTTTTTTGGGGATTTTTGGAATTTTAGAGATGTATACAATAATTAGGGAAAGCATAACGAAATTCCAACACTAGTTGGGGTATTTTTGCAAATAAAATAAATCTCAGGGGGGTTCTGTGTAAATATACCAAAAATATTGAACGTTAATGTGAAATTCTAGGACCAAATACATATTTCAAAACCCGCCAGGGTCATTGCAATTTTCCCAATCACGTGGGACTATACGTGACTCACACGCACATGGACCAAAATGCAATTTCATAAAGTGTAGCGGTCTGCGTGTAATTTTTTACAAAAATATACACTGCAACTTTGTATGTAATGGGAACTTTACGAAATACAAATAAGTACAAGGGCATCCATGAAATTTTTCCAACACACGTGGGACCTCGCGTGCTTCGACGTGGAATGGACCTCAATATAAATACCAGAAACCCAGCGGTCTTTATACAAAATACCCACTTTCTTTTAAACATTATACAATATTTAATGGACTAAATAATAAATATAAAAAGGCAAGGGCATAAATTGTAAATATCCCCTTATTAGGTGCAGATGGACGACAGATCTTCATTCACTTATACACGTGTCACCCATCTGACGGTTGAAGACGCTTCATGGTTGGACGCACGAGATTGATCTCCTGGCGAGATCTGACGGTCACGAGGCTTGGTATCCAACGGCTGCTGCTACATCTGGGGCCTTCATCTTCATCGGATAGCTTTGGAGCGGTGTGGAAGAAAAGGGACGAAGCTCGCGCGCGGTGAGCTTCAATCGTGAATAGTCGGTGCCTTCGGCCTTCTTTGTCACCTCCGATGGTCTCCGCTTGTGCCTGGAAGCTCCCCGCGTCGGCTGATGGTCTCCTCTTGGCCCCTGGAGGTCCCAGTCATTCAGACGAGATCGAGGAAGGGAGGGACCTCCCAAGAACCTCTTCCTGAAGCCTCAGAGGGCTCTTTTCACGTCAAGACCTGCACAAGAAGAACAAGCAGCTCGAGGCGAAGCTCCTCAACCAAGGGTTTGAAGATTTAGAACAAAAATGAAGGTGGGTGGCAAGGATCCGGCGAGCGGTGGAGGTGAACATCGATTCACGGAACCATGAGGGATCCGATTGATCAGGGGTGTGCGAAGGAGGGAGAAGGCGATAGGGGAATGAGATGGGAGCGATACGAGCGTCAGAGGTTAACTGGAGGGCTCGAGAGTCGTCGCCGGAGCGGAGTTCAGGAGAACTACGAATCGAACGATTCAAGCGGTTCACTTAACTACAAGCTGAACTAAATGTGGTAAACCAAATGCTGGAATGAAAACCTATCTAATAAAGCAATAAAAGGTGCTCTGGTACCTGGTGGGAACCAGGGAGCGTGGCGTCGTTGGAGCTCCGCCGTGGTGCATCTCCACGTCCTCCGACTGATTCAAGGCACCAAAGATCTCCTCCTGTCACGAGGGAACCTCCAGGACCGAATTCGAGGAAGGTAGAAGACTTAAAATTGACCAAATTTGCGAAGGACGTCGGAGCTTCTTACTTATAAACATCACGAGCACCTTATTGACCGGCTGAAATCAAAGAATCTGAAGTGTTTATGAGCAATCTAAAGATGTTGGCATGATTGTACAATGATCCAGCAACAATTCTTGTGAAGGAAGCAAATTCGATCGATGGACGAGACGCCCATGAAAATGCAAGAAAATCTGGGATTCACCTGGTCTGGCGGGTCAGAGATTGGTCCATGTAGGGCGCTATAGGACAAAACATGGGATTTTTATTCGAAAATAATTAATTTGAAATAATAAATGATTTTATTACTTTTCGATATAAAATAAAATGTTTATTATTTTATGTAGTATTTTAATATGATTTTTATTTATTTATTTTGGTTTTATTTATAAGTAATTTATTTTTATGTGTGTCTATAGGTATATTTACCTTTTTGTGTATTTTTATTTTTATTTTATACATTTTATTTTATTATTTCATTTTCTTTTTTTATATATTTATACTTATTTTTTTGAGTCTAAATATATTTTTGTTTGATTTTTATGAATTTATTTGCATATTTAAATAAATAGGTATATATAATATGTAGGTATACTTATAGATATTTTACTAGTATTTTATATACATTTTATTTATTTAATGAATTTTGTTGGGTATTATTTTGGATTTACATTTTTAGTGGAGTATAGATAATATTTAAAATTTAATAAAAATATAAATGAATAAAAGAATGAAATTCCCTTTTATATTATATATAAGTCATACATAGGTATTTTGCCTATATAATTACATATACTTATTTTATTTGAGGTTTTCTTTTTGGTTTTCTTTTAATTTCAATATGTACATGTATTATGTATATTATTTACAAAATTCTAAAAATTTAAATTTATAAAAATAATGATTATAAAGAATATTCTAATCGGTACTATGTATAATAGGGTCCCAAAACCTCTCTTTTGCACAGTAACTCCAAAAAATATAAAACCACCACCATTAAATAGCTTATGAAAAGTTATATACAATTAGAGGTGATTTTAATAGATTTTGAGTTTTTATTTGGAAGATATGGGTCTGTGAAGTTTTGATTCTGGCTTTTTATTCTAGGTATAACCTGTACACTGTATATTATTTTTGTACAAACTTAATTTTGTATTTTTATTTACATTATTATCTACGGGCTGCATGCCCGACCTGTAGTTCTACTCCCAGTCATTTCTTAACGTAACATGTGATCTTTTTCACGATCCAAACCAAAAAATATCAATTCCCATGATGTAATTCTCAATTTAGCCTTATATTTGCATAACCATAAAATACTGAGTATAGACTGACACATATATTATTTCATATGTTTATATACTTGTGATTATGCTCATTTTAACTTCCAAACCCTAACTTTCCAAGCCACTGCATCTATTCGATGCTTAGACCTTATTTAGTTGAAATCACAAAGCAACTTTTCATATTTTCTCAAAAATAGCCAAATTAGGGTTCTTCTTAGCAAAGAACATAAAATCAGAAATTTCAATAGTCTCATATGAAAACCCAACAGCAAAAGGAAGGATTTCGTTACCTAATCGAGCACTATCCCTCGTATGTAGTTTTTTATCGTGATTCTCTTTCAAAAGGATGATTTATAGCTCCTAAAACGATCGAATTTTATTTTCGTATCAAAACGCTAAGAACGTGCCAAGAATGTGAAGAACGAATGAAGAACACGAAGAACGTGAAGAACAAAAGAAGAACATGAAGAACATATTTTCTCTTGAAATTTCGGCAGAGATTCTCCTTATACAGGGTGATATTTCTAAAAACATTTCAACAGAGTTTTCCCTTATATTGGGACATATTTCTGTAAAAAAATCAGCAGAGTTTCCTCTTATAAAATAATTGAAAGGAAAACAGAAAGGGAACTAAACATGAATCGAAAATCTAACTCACAAAGCAAACTAGGAGAGGATCGTACCTTCCTCTCCTCGTTCTCCCGACAGCGCTTCACTACCGCTCCTTCCTCGCCTCCTACTCCTCCTCCTGTCCTCTCAACCCTAGCCCTTGGGGTGGTGGTGGTAGTGGAAATCGTAGAGAGTGAATGGGTAAGGGGCTATTTATAGGCCCCAGAAAACTGCTAACCATGGTTAGTAAACTATGGTTAGCCCTTAACCGCGGTTAGCGACCCTTGGTTTTGGCCTATGGTTTTGGCCCATGGTTTTGGCCAAAGCTTATCCGTAACTTAGGGCTTAAGTTAGAACATTATAGAGGACTCTAGATTCGCTAATGATGCTTAATTAATGTTAATCGTGATTAACTTTCACTAATCGTGATTTAACTTTCGCAGCTTACGCTTATATTTTGCTAACTATTGATTAGTGTTCGCTAATGGTCATTGGCGGTTTTCAATCCGTCATTAGTTTCTTTAATCATGCTTAATTAGTCTTAATGATAGTCATTACGGGTTAATGACGTCTTAATCCTCCTTACTTCTTGTTCTTCCAAAAATCATAACAAATCGAAACGAAGTCTGATTCACAAGAAACAAATTCCATTGGTTTCCTCTTGACGAGTCGTATTTTATGATATAGGATCCGAGAGATGCTAAATTCAAGGCTTTACAATTATAACAACCTTAAAGAAAGTCTCATCCTCGAGACTAGAAATGCTTGCATAACAACCTTGAAGAGGATTGAAACCATAACAACCTTAAAGAGAATGAACGTTATTTCATTTATAATGAACTTATTCATAATACATAGTGTGATCATTCAAACAGGTACGAGTACTTTTATTTCATTTCTACCTCAGGTTCCTATGTAGCTTCTTCTTGTTATTTATATTATTACTTACCTATTAAAATTTATTTTGATAAATTTAGACCTCATTTTCTATTTTTAATATTCAAGTCAATATTAACATATTATTAAATCCCTGATATGGGATATTTTTTATTTTAAAAATGCATAAAAAGTAGAAAAATTATAGGAAAATCATAAAGCAATAGAAAAATAAAGAAAACCCAAAAACAATTAAATATTTCTGTATTTTGATTATTTTTATTAGTTTTTATAATTATATTACTCTATATTGTATAAATAACACTTATATATATATATCCTATTATACATTAAAAAGAAGAGGATATATAAAAATAAAAAGATAAAATTAAATATAGAAACATAAAGTGAAAATAAAAAATATATAAATTAAAAATTTAACGAAAAATTACATAAAAATAAAAACCACAAAAACAATAAAAATGAACTAGAGAAATGGACAAGTTTTTGAGTTTAATTGCTCCCATCTACCGTTAGCCCCCTGAGTTCGACCTGTACACATACTTTCACTTATGCACATAATTGTTGTAGAGTTATAATAAATTTTAACTCAACATTGTATTTGCATTGCTTGATTATTATTGTGGATTAATTATTGATTGATTGGGATTTTATCGGAGGTCATTTCGATGACTGTTGATCCACCTTGTGGATTGACTAGACTTTGGCCAAAAGCCAGTTATCACCTAGTGCTTGATTATTCTAACTTGATTGATGCATTGCCTCAAAAGTATTACCCTAAGGCTTTTTCCATGATATAATCCATCTGCACTTCGTATTGCACGCATCATCATTTGTTATGATTGAAAACCTAGCCATATTATACCCACGAGTTAAATAACCCATTCTCAATGCTTAGTCCATTTCCAATATTTGTAAGGGAGAGAAACCACTCATCCTTGATGGATGCAACTAATTGCCTAAAAGGTTGGGAGGGAGGAAAAAGATGTAATAAGTAGGGATGAGGGGTGGAGTGTTGAGGGCCATCGAGGTGTTTGGAAGAGAGGGGTGGACAAGGGTAGGGAGGGTGGATGGGTGTAGATTGGGGGAGGTCATTGGGGACTAAGTGCACCTGATCAAGCACTCAATTTTTCATCAAATATATTATCCTGCTAAATTGGATAGCAAAAAATACTACCAAATTAAGAATATTTGCAATGTAAATAAATGTTACTAATAATTATTGTGTGGTTTTTGTGGTTATTTGTAAAAGTGTGAATATGATCACCACAAATAAAGTGTTATTTTTAGTGGTTATAAATAACCTCCGTAAATTTGTCGATGTTAAACCTTTCCTTTCTTGTAATGTATAATGGCTTGATAGTATAATGAATTGTGAGTTGGACCTCACTCCTCCCCTATCATATCCCATATTGCAAAATTTAAATCATATGCCATGATCTCAAATGGGATAAACTAATCGAGCAAACATAGGACATGAATGTTCATAATCATTGCCTTCAAAGTTTTAAATAATTAAAGACATAAATGATCGATGATGAACTCGTTGTCTTTTCTTAAGAGTTTAGTTAGCGACCGGACAATGTTTGAGAAGTTAGCATTCCCCAAAAAATGACATAATTGATTCCCGTTGATATGTGTCTTGAGTTTTGGTGTCATATCTACCTTGAGAGGGTTAGCCGTTGTTTTTTTCTTAGATATGGCATACCCCACAAAATCCTCCAATCATCACAAAGTGAATCTTCTCCCGAGAGAAAATAAGATTGACCTCACAACATTATTTAGGCACTCGATTTTGTGTGCTAAAAAAAGTCAAATGAATCTCCATAGATTGAGAAATAGTCCATGAAGACCTCTAGGAAATGAACAATCAAGTTTATAAAAAGAGCAACCATATATAGACATTTGGAATGTGCTAGCAATATTACAAATTCCAAAGGACATCCATTTAAAATCACAAGTGCCAAATAGACAAGCAAAGGTGGTTTAATCTGATCTTTAGGAGTGGTTGCTACTTGATTGTAGATCGAGCAACCATTAGGAAGCAAAAACCCTCCTTCCGTGTTAGTTTTTTAATGATCTAGTTAATAGAATGTAGAGGGAAATAATCTTTCCTAGTCCTTGAGTTTAAGTATTATGGTCAACGCAAACATACATCACGACATGGTTACTCTAGTTGGATTCTCCTACTTATTCTCATTTTTCACCATATGGATTCCCAACTTCTTCAATACTATATGGAGTGCATTTACCCACTCAAAATCGAAGATGAGATTGACAAAGACAATGTCAAACCATTTTTCAATTATTATTTTGAATACTTTCTGGAGATTCATGTTTAGTATTAGGAAACTTGTGGGATAAATTGACATTTTCATTGATATAAATGTGGTGCGACTACAAGCTGGATTGATCTCAAGAAGATCCCACACACTCAATCCTTTCTTATTATGATTTTTCTTGAGAATCTCTAGCCATCGAGATTCCTGATTATTGGTCAACTACTTAAATGATGATAACAATTGAAACTTATCTTCGTTTACTCATAAGAAAAGGCATACATAAGGTTAGAGGTAAAATCTTGAACTCTACTAGTGATGAGTCTTGAAGTTTGAGATCTGAGTACTGCTAGATTATGCTGGTGTGGAATTGTGCATTTTGAAGATACTATTACCACTTCTAATAACCATTCATAACGTGTATCACGAAAGATGTCTAAAAATAATGATAACGCACCTGACTTTATTACTGTCGAAAATTCGATTTGACATGAACTAAAAAAATATGTCATGCACATGTTTGTCACTTCATCACATGAGTATGCTAATCTACTTGAATGATGATTTGATAGTATTTTCAATATGTTTTATATCCTATAAATATGAAATTAACTCATGTCACTTTAATAAAAAAATATGAAATTAACCCATGTCACTTGAATAAAAAATCAAAGTTGATGTATTAATGAACAAGACTTTGGCTAAGGTCTAAAATAATCCTCACTCAAGAAAAGCAAAGATAACATATCGTTGAGGCGATCACTCACAAAAGCCTGGTTCAACCAACAAGTATTCATAATTAGTGAATGAACCAATTAAATTTAAAAATTTCTGACTCATTATTTATGTTTAACTCTACAAACACATGTGTATAACATGGAAGTATGTAGAGATAGATCCACAGAGAGCAAAACTAGGTAGCCAATGATTATTGCTAATAATTTTTTTTGTACACACTTGTCTTTTTATTTTTGTAAGTTTTTATTTTTTAATTAAAAATTTTAATTAATTAAATATAGAATGTATAATATGTATAAATATAAATAATAATAATATAAATATATAGTACAATATAAATAGATGTATAGTTGTATACAAAAAAAAATCAAATACAAATAAGTAGGGTTTTTAAATTTTTAGGGTTTTAGTTTTGCAAATTTTTAGTTTCTTTTTAATATTTGAAAATAAAATTATTAATATATGTAATATAATATATAATAGTATATGGTATATAGTATAAATATATATCTTTAACTACATATAGTGTATAGTTTATATATATGTACAAATAGCTTAAAAAATATTGGAAAATAATTTTTTGTTTGTATATTTTGCTAATGTTTTTGTGACTTTTCTGATATTTTTGCATATTTTTATGGGTTTTTAAATAAGAGAAAAATGCAACAAGGAATAAATAATATAGACGAATGATTTGTGTATTTAAGAATATCAAATAAGTCCCAAAATATCTGAAATCATTTTTAATATATAATTTATATAATAAAGAACGTCACATAACATAAATTAATATTTTTAGAATTTTAAAATAATTTTTATGATTTTTATGAGTTTTAGGCAATTTTACATTTTTTGTTTTTCTTTTTATATTTTTATTTGATTTTTATTCCTGAGTGAAACTATAATATAATATATATAATATGATTTTTTTTTAATTTTTAGAGGTGTTATAACATTTTTTGTGATTTTCAAAGTTAACCAAGGAAATTTAATGCACTGTTCGAATTTTAATAAATAGATAAATGCTTAAAATTCAAATAAAAAATGTAGCAATAAGGAACATCATCCAAGGCATATTCAAGAATTTTTGCAAAATAAAAGTCAAGCAAGGGCATTTTTAACAAAAATCCTAAGAAAATACAATGCATTTACTAGCAAGGACCATTTTGTAATTAAAATTAAATATCATTGCATTTCATAACAATATTTACAAAAGATAGGGGTAGCTCTATAATTTTCACACTAAATATAAACATGTATGCGCCTTGGATGGGTATACATGCAAATAGACAAAACTTCTGGTCTTTTATACAATTTTTACACAAAAATATATAACTTGATATGAAAATATTTGGACTAAAGGCAAATAAGGGAAACTAGCTGGATATGCTTGTAATTTTCCCAACTCATGTCAGGACCCCACATGAGCTGAGCTGGCATGGATGGATACACATTATACACTGAAAATCCGGGGCTTTATTGCAATTTATCCTACATATTTTACACTCCAAACAGCATTTATTGTACTAAAAATAAAATCAAAAATGCAAAGGGGCGCTCTATGGGAATTACCCTAGTTGTACGCTGAAGAACGACGAGGATCATTTCACTTAAGAGCGATCGAACGGCTCTAGCGCACAACGTTTTGTCTCGCATCCAACGATTGCGATTAGTTCTAGAGTTTGGTCGAGGATCGGACGGTGACTGCTACTCTGGAAGAATGGGAAAAACGGCGAGCTCCCTGACCTTCGATCGATGATTGCTCCAGCCTCCAGCGGTATTCTTAGATGGTCTTTGGTGCTACACCTCCGGGGGGCGATTGCGCAATGATTGATGGGCTCGAGAAAGTCCAGGACCCATCGATTGGGTCCTAACACGTCGTAGAAATTGGAGCTCCTAAAGACCCTCGTCCAAGCTCGAATATGACCTGAGAAGGGTCTATTGGCCCTGGAACCTGCACGAAGAAGGTCTTGGGCTCGAGGTGATGCACCTTGATCAGGATTGAAGCTTAATAGCGTAAAAATGAAGATGGGAGGATAAGTTCAGGCGTAAGGTTGAGGGGGAACCTTGATTCGCTAATCGAGACATTATTGGGTGGTCCAGATGGTCGACTCAGATGAAGAACATGATGGGGACTGGAATGGGATGAACGGCGTGGGAGGAAACAATTGAAGACACAACGAAATGGCCGGAGCCCTAGTAGCTCTGGCGAACAAAGTAGTTAAAACTACTGCTAACCTAATGCATTAAAACCAAAACTAATTCTAGAATTGAAATGATAATAAGTAAATCTACCTAGGAATATAAATGGCATAGCTCTTATACTTGCTGGTGGGTAGGGAGAAGGATGGTCAGAGGACCACCGTGGATCTTCTCCTCTCCTCGCTCTGCCATATTCGAGCATGGGGGAAGGTGCATCTGTCACCTGACCTTTGATGCACACATGCTGCACACAGAAAGAAGCTCCAAGAGGGATCAAAATTAAGCAAGGAGGAAGAGGGACTTAGTTATAAACAGAGCCAAGAACTCTTATTGACCGGTGATTTGGGAAGAATATGGACAATATACAAGGGATTGAAGGGGATGGCATGGATTAGGGATGATCAAAGAAGCATTTGGTAAAAAGATCATCTCGAATCTGAGTGATTAGAAGCCAGGGAAAATGGGAGAAGTTAGGTGTCTTCTCGTCATATGGGGCTAGGTGACTTAGGTCAAAGAGTTGACCCAGGTCAACTGGGGTTTGATATTGGTTGGTCCACGTGGACTAACCAGAAAATTACAATGGGAAATTATTAGTCAAATCAATATTAAATCAATAATTAATTAATTAATTTTAGATTATATAAAAAATGTTCATTATTTTATTTAGTATTTTATTACTATTTTTATTTATTTTTATGAGGTTATTTTATTATTTACAAGTATATTTATAGGTATATTTACCTATATCTTGTATATTTTTGTCTTTTGTATTTTATTATCATAATTTATATAATTTATAGCTTATTTTTATGTAGTCATATGTATTTTTATTGTATTTTTCCGATATTATTTGTATACTTAAATAAATAGAGGTATATATTATATATGTATAAGTATAGATATTTTATCTATGTATTTCTATAGGCTATTTTATTTTTGTATTTTCTTTATGATGTTATTCTATTCTAAATATGTACATATATTATAAATAATATTTACAAAATTATAAAAATATAAAATTGTAAAAGTAATAAAGAATAAATAAAATGAATATATTATTAAGGTATAATATACATTAGGGGTTCAAAACCTAACTTTCACACCTTAACTCCAAATTGAGTGAAACCACCTTCATTAAATAGTTATTAATAAATATTATATAAATTAAAGTGATTTCGATGCATTTTGAGTTATTATTTAGGAGATATGGGTCTGAGAAGTTGAGATTTTGGATTCTTATTTGAATATAAAATGTACACTATGCATTATTTTTCTGTAAACTCAATTTTGTATTTTTCTATGTATTATTATCTACAACTTTCACGTACAAAGGTTATTGAATTTATGAACAAATAGTCAATAGTAAAATGGGTCCCAAAAAAGAATTATTGATGAATAAAAGAATGGGATTTTTTTGTGTATTTGGCCCTTATATCCCCATACTTTATTCCTTGTCGATCAAATCACTTTTTGACTTGGTCTCGGGGTTTATGGTCAAAAAACACCTTTGGTATTTTTTTATTTTTGTTTTCTCTCTCTATTCTTTTATTTTGGGCTTTAATTAATGTAGTTTATACAATAATTATATAATAAATAATGAACGTTAATTGTATAAAATAAAGATATATACGTGCATTTAGCTAGGTTTAAAGTCCAAAATGAAAGAATAAAGGTGATGAAATGGAGACTCATCACCCCCTATACTTGCCTTTATTAGTCCCTTACAAACACTTATGCAATGAGTGCAAAAATAAAACTGAAGAAAAGAGAAAGAAATAACTTAGAATAATTGTTGACTTTTGAACTAGTCTTTGATAAAGTCAAAGTTTGGAGCTCAAAGCATGTCTTTGGATTAATGGTGTGTTCGAAACTACATGGAAGTCGGGAAGTGTAACACAATAACCCTTAGATTTCATACTCCTATCATCCATTCCAATTCACAACCTGGTCAAAACCATCCTCTCAGTCACATACTCTTGCTACCTTGAAATCATAGAAACATGTGTGTAAATTTGTTCAGCTCCTCCCAGATAAAATCGTTGAACAATCAAGGTGTCTGCTCTTCTAGTAACTCGTCCTCGTGGAGGCAGATATTCCCTTCTAAGGTTAGGTGCTCTCGATTTTTAAAACTGAATGGGGGGAGAAGTTAGAAGAATGGGAAAAGAAGTGGGAATGGACCAATGTAGTCTTCATCCCCTTATAAAGTCGGTCAGCGTAATCGATTCTTCACACTGATAGGATTTTCTGAAGTTCAATTTTTTGTGAAATTTTTGGTATAGGCTTATTTGGATATTTTCTTTGACTTGGTACGACTTCTGCATTCTTGTTTATGCCCAGATGGATATAGCATCCTTTATTTCACCCACTGTTTGGGGGTCTTGGAAAAGTTGCGCTGGTAGACCATTCCTCATCCAAAGCATTATCTCAATCTATCTCTTGTCTTTAGATATCATTGTTACTAAAAGAAATGGGTTAGAGTACCGGTGTCAGCAATCCCCAAGAATGGTTCCCGAGCCACCCTTGATGAAGCGGCCTTGCATCATCCTGACTTAGACTCCAAGATTGTTCAGCAGTCTATATAAGTTGAGCTAAGTGTGAGGCTTCCAGTCAAGTTACCGTCTCAAGTATCGTACGGGTGATATGAAGGGTTCTATTTAAGAACATTGAATTGCCTCATGAACATAGGCTTTTGGAGCCTAAAGAATTAAGTCAAGGTGACCTGAAATATCTCCACTTCCTGTCCTTAATGGGTTCCTCTGAAATTAGGTGTATTAAGGTCTATTCCAAGCTCCAATCTTCAGACTTTATTTAGACTTATTCAATTGTCTAGGTTATTGTGAAAAATGCAAACAATGCAAGAAAATATTTTTTGGATGCATTTATAAAGATTTGGTATTTTATGGATTTTTGAAAAAGTTTTGCAAATTTTTATGCAATTATTTTTGGAATTTTTGGATTCTATATTTTTTATGGATTTTTCAAAAATAGATGGTTTTTGGAACAAAAGATAGGTACAACTACTTACACGAGAGTGCATCTTAATAATTTATAAGAATTAAGGTTTAAAGGATTTACACAAGAGTTAGTTGCTTTTATAGACATATATATATATATATAGTTGGTAAAAAATGTTTATTTATTAAGATGATGTGTATATTCCTCAACTTATTTAAAAATTATTTTACACACATTTTTTAAAACTATAATCCAAAATAATTTTTACAAAAAAAATTACAAAGATTTACAAACATGTAAAAATCATTTTGCAATGGTTTTTCAAACAGTATATATAAATTTTTCAAATATTTTTGCAACTATTTTGAAAACCATTTACGAAATTGTTTTCAAAACATTTTATTTCACACAAAGAAAAGAATTGTTTTACAAACAAAATAATTTTACAAAGATTGAAAATATTTTACAAAATATTTTTCCAAACAGTTTTCAAAAGATTTTTCAAATAGGTTTCCAAACTATTTTTCAAACATTTTGCAAAACATTTTTACTTGATTTATTAATCAGTATCTACAAAACGAATTTATGGAATAATATACATCTTTTTATTAATTGATTCAATTAATTGGATATGTATATAAATAGTATTTTAGCCATATTTATTGAGAAAATACGAAAGTATGAGTTATGGCTAAAGTATATACAATGTATATACGACCCCTTATACTTAGATTGAGCTATGTTGTCCTACAACATAGAGAAAAAAGAATACATAACTCATCCCGAGTATAGAAAAGCCTATACTATAATGACTAAAGAAAGAGGGACAAAAGAATCAAAAGAATGAGAAGTCGACCGTCCCCCCATACTTAGGATCAAATAATCCTAAGTATAGAAAATTGTATCCACATATAGGGAGGGTCGAGTGTAGGAATGAACAATTCAATGATTCGTCCTGTCTCCCCCTATACATAGGGTAATACATCCCTAAGTATAGACAAGAATATCAACAAGTGAGGAGATACGTGGTGAGACAAATAATGTCATATTAAGTCACTCATACCCTTTATACTTAGGATGAATTGGATCTTAAGTATAGAAGCAATGACTGAGGAGAACAAATCAGAAACTATACAATAGAAAATTACAAAAGAAGAAAAGAAGAAAACTAAAGGAAGTGTTTTTGAGTGACATTATCTGAATATGTCGATGTTGCTGGGGTTGTGGATACTTCTTCATTGCATATCACATGGATAGAATCGACGACGACCAAGAAAGTGTCATGCTCAAGGTATGGCTTCAATAACTGACTGTTGATGATGAATGGTTGTGTGTCAGGTGATAGATCTGATATTGTAATGCTTCCATTGTCACACACTTCATGTACTTTGAATGGTCATGTCCATTTACTCTTTAATTTGCCCGAAAATATACTTTGCGTCAAATAGCCACACTTTATATCGAATCTCGAAGGTCTTTCATCTGATGTGTCGGTCATGCCAGTGTTTAACCTTATCTTTGTACATCAATGTGTTATCTTATGCATAGTCTCGGAATTGAAAGAGCCTATTCAGATCCTCTTTTCTTTTCTGACCACCTTTTTATGAGTCCAAGTTGCAGATATTAATTGTCCGTAATGATTTGTAGATCAGTTCCACGGGCAGATGACATGGTTTTCCATACACATAAGATTGCAGGGCGACATGCCCAAGGGAGACTTGTAAGCGGTTTTGTACGCCCAAAGGATGAGGCCTAAGAGTTGGGACGAGTTCTTTCTGTCCAACTTCGCAAGCTTCTACAGGATCATCTTGATTTCTCTGTTTGATAAATCTGCAATGCCATTGGTCTGGGCATGATAAGGAGATGTGACTCGGTGCTCGATGTCGTACTCCTTCATTAATTCTTGACCTATATGTTGATGAAGTGACTACCCCGTCTGATATCAATATCTTCGGAATCCCAAACCATGATATGATGTTCTCTCTCAAAAAGCGATAAACCGTACGGAAGTCTGCAATTCAGGCCGGGATAGCTTCGAGCCAACGACTGACGTAGTCAACGAAATAAGGATGTGTTCGTATCCTTGAATATTAGGAAAGGGTCCCATGAAATTGATGTCCCAAGCATTGAATACATCTGAGATCTGAATGAACTTCAGGGGCATGGAATCTTTAGTTTTAAGGGTACCTCTCAGTCTCTGACAGTCAGTACAATGCTTTACAAATGCTGTGACAACCTTAAATAGTGCCGGCCACCAAAGGCCACACTACAGTACTTTCGATGTCGTTCTATCTCGAGAGTGGTGTCCACCAGATTCGAGCGAATGACAATGCTCGAGGATACTATGAAGGTTGATGATGCGATTTTTGAGATGGTTAAGGTGGATTAAAATAAGCAAATGTCGTTGTCCTAAATTAGTTGAATCTATCAATGAGAAAATAAACCACTTTAAAGATCAAACAATGAATGTGAGTGGTTTGCTAATTTTATTTACCTGGTATAATGACCAGGGTCGAACTCAAGGAGAAAAATTATACACTAAGTAGTGTGGCTTCGGAAATAAAATTGTTTTAGTGGTTTCTAATTTTTCAAAATTTTAATTTTACAATGTAAGAAATCAAGTAAGACACACACTCAAACACTCTTTTTATATTTTTCAAAGGGGTAAAAAATAATCAGAAAATTAGTAAAAATATTTTTAGGTTTTTTATATTTTAAAGTATTTTTGGTAAATTTGAGTATTTTTCAGATTTTTTGTGATTTTCTAAAAATGAAACAGTGATAAAATAAACAAACAGTTAAAAACCAGGAGTAATTTGTAAATAAAAATAGATGAAGTGCCCAAGGCTCCTGAAAGTAATTTTTATGATAAAATATAGGCAAATATCTACAAATAGAGATCGGGGTCACAATATTTGGAATTTTTATGATTTTATATACTTTTTATAAATTTTCAAGTGTTTTGCAATTTTTTTGGTTTTTATAAAATATTTTCGAGTAAAAATATTAGAACTCAAGGATAATAAAAGACAACTACTCTAATGTTTTTAGAATTTTTAGATATATTTTCAATTTTTTATGATTTTTCTAACGCAAACTGGACACTTTTTAGGGGGTTTGAATTTTTAAAAAGAGAAAAATATAAAGAAGTAAACTAGCAAAAATTACCACGAACAAAGCATGCAATCATGAGTCAAATATAATTTTTGGAGTTAATTAGCTACTTATAGCACTAAATAAAAGACGTAATTAAAAAGAGTTTCTAGGGACCTATCTGTAATTATTTTAAGTTTATGGGCCTCTAGAATAACAAAATCAAGAACTATAGGGGGTCGGTCTACAATTTGTCCACAAAATACATGTGTCGCACTTAATCAGCACTTACAGGGGTGTAAATGCAAATTCTAAAAACATAACATTCGTTTCATAACTGTTGAGAAGTTCAAGAGAAAATATGCAAAATAATCACAAAAATGCGTACGAGTGCACGTGACTACAACTCAGATGGACTAAACTACAAATATAAAAACTGCATCGGCCTTTTTAAAAAAGTTCTTAAATATAGTTTTTGTTTATTGGACTCAAGTGAAATAAGAAGACATGCGAGGGAAAAGAGCAAAATACCTTCGAGGCATGTGGAACACGCGTGGGGTCTCCGATGGCTCTAATGCACTCCTGCAAAAAGATCTCACAGTTCTGAATGTGTCGGGGGCGTGCGGTCAGATCTGACAAGCCCAGTTTGATCCAACGGTCTACAAGGTTGCTTGTTTAGGTGGTGTAGATGAGGAACCAGCTTTGATCATGCGGCTTGAAGTTGGGCGATATCGGTTGGCTCTGATCAAGTCTAGAGCTCCCTCTCTAGATCAAATGGAAAATAGGGGTGCTGGACGAACACAACTCAGACGAACTTCAACCAGACGTGGAGAGAGATCCACGGTACTAATGAAGTCACTAAGAGGGCTGGCACTATTGTGAAGTCACTGCACTTTGGCCAGGGTGCTCGGATGAGGCAGTTGATGGTCAAACAATCGAGATGGTGACACTCCACCTTGAGTTGCTCCGCCACATGGGTTAAATTTCAAACCATGCTTCCTTGAGCACGTCGGTACCTGCAAAGGAACAAGAGACTCATAGGATTTACTCCGGTCACGTTATTACTTGCAAATATGAAGAGAAATAAGGTAGAGTGGGGATTTTGGTTCCTGACGCAGGTGAATGGGGGAACCTATCTTATTCTCGCTCCATTGAGCAAGAATTAGAGGGTCGGATTATGAGTGAATGATGGTGTCACAATGGAGCGAAGATCGATGCAGATGGAGGTGATCGGGGAGCTCTGACCACGGTAGTCGGAGCCGAGAAGAGGGCGGATGGCTGACGAACGGAATCGAGATGAAAAGCAAAAAATAAAGGGTAATGGAGGTTACCCGAGTATCCTAAGGTGAATGGTGAAGTATGGCGAATAAGAAGGCGAAGGTGAGGCCGTTACCTTGATTCTACGACGGGAAGCATAAGAGGCTGATCGAAGCAGAGCTCCAGCCATGAGATGAGCAACATCCAATCTTGCATCAATCCGAGCATCCACAAACTCCTCTAGAACCCTGTCACTGTTCTGGAGATGCGAGTGGAGGAAAGAGGGTGCGAGGGATGAGATGGCGAGTGAGGGGAGGCAGAGTGAAGCTTTTATAGGATGATCGTAGGTTCTAGAAGATTAGCAAGGCATGTGAAACCCTAGGTAGATCTGACCTCGCCTAGGTATCCCTGAGGATCACAGATCCTAGGAGAAGATTCAGACGCAAAAAGTGAGGCAAATAATGGTCGGACCCTATCTAGAAAATTCTGAGGAATCGGGTCCAGCGAAGAATCTGTTCGGTCGGGTCAGTTAGGGGAGAAGGTTGACTAAGGTCAACAAACTGAGGTGGACTAATAGGAAAATTCCAGAGTAAAAAAATGAAAGAATAATGAATAGAAAATAGCAAATGTCTTTAAAATAAAAATTATTTATTATTTTACAAATGATTTTTCTGTGAATTTTAATTATTATTATTATGTCATATATATAGTATGTACAGTATAGTGTATTTTACATAGGTATAACATTCCTATATATTATATTCATGTATTTATATTTTTTTATTATTACCAAAATATGTTTTACTTAAATTTTATATACTTACAAAATAATTTGAGGAATATAAAATGATTTTTATTTGATTTTTCTAGAATGAGTAGATATATTAATTAAATAGATGCTCTATACAATATACATATGTGTGTCTTTTGTACAATGAACTTTGGATTTTATTTTTGTTTTATTTTGTATTTCTTATTTTTATTTTTATTAATATTTTGGAGATATGTACATGTATTTTAAAAGTATAATACAATATTCACAAAGTGTAAATTAAATATGAATATTTATATGTATAGGTGTTATATACAAGGTGTCATATCTCCCTCTATTTATTTCTTATCGATCAGGTCAATTATTGACCTTTTTTCGGGATTTTGGCCGGTCGGTATTTATTATATAATTATCACCTTATTGTATTTTTCTTTTCTCTTTATTCTTTTATTTTGGAAAAATATTTGTTAATTGTGGAATATTAATAATGGCATCCGCACAATGATAACTTATTGTATTTACACAGTTTTGTAGATGTTGTTGCTAAAAGATGAAGTTAAAATAAAAGAACAAAGAATTAGAATAATATATTCATCATCCCCCCTATACTCTACCTTTGCTAGTCCCTTAGCAAATGCTTATTTGGAAAAGAAGTGAAAGTAGACAGAAAAGAAAAAGAAAACATAAAAGTTGCTATTAAATTTGTTTTCATTAAATTGGAGTATGGAGCTTAGTCAGACCTTTGGATTATTATTTTGGCAGACCTTATTGGGAAGCGGGTTTAAGACTCAACAACCTTCACGTTCCACAGTTCTATGGTCAGGACTCCTTAAGAACCAAGTCTAAACAAGTCTATATACACAAAATCTAATAAATATGAATCTTTCCTTGTATTGTGTAAGTGATATATAGCTCCCCACCTCAGAAATGGAAACGAAACAACCTCCCTTAACAAGGTAACTCTAATCCTCCAGTCTAGAAACTCTTTCCACGAGGAGCGGGGTATTCCCTTCTAAGTTCATGTACAACCATCTCATGAAAAGGGGAAAAGGAGAGAATGAATCGTGATCTGTGTAGTCACATATCCCTTTGAGCTGTTGGACATGTGAGCCCACGACGAGCCATTATGCAATAAATGTTATTGCGAATGTCATTCCCTGATCTGAAATGAATAATAAATAATTTGCATAATAGGTCCCTTAGTACAATTAGGGTTATGTACCATGGCCATCTTGATGATCATACATCTGTTAATTCAATTATTGAATCATAGAGGCTTGTGCTTGTATGAATATCTAAAGAGTTAGATTGAGGACTCATCAAGCATCGTCAACTTATTATTAAGTGATGATCTCCAGCCTGAGAAGGAGATGGCAATCCATTATCTAAAAGCTGATATCTAACTGACCTCTTGATGCAAGTCATCTGCAGAGGAATAGAGATTCGGAGGTGTTAGATAAGTTAGGTCAAAGAGTTGTCTTAACGAGATCGAGAAAACCAAAGTCCTATGTCGTATGCTGTCATGATAGAGGCACACATCCTCAGACAGATGTGTTACTACATGTTTGAGTATGTACATTTGGTAGACCAATTGGTTGACGACCTAATCAAGGTCTATACACCGGCAAGCTGGTGTGCATATAAGGGCGTATGAGTAATACGATCTCTCAAAGGGATCATACGGGTTCATTACTAAACCGAAAGACATGAGCTCCCTCATGAGATATTGGGAAGATCAAATTCCGTGCACGGTCGTCTCACTTTGGAAGCTTGACTGAATTTGTAGGTTTGATATATACTTTTGGAAAGTATATGATCAACACCTGGGTATGATATATGCTTTTGGAAAGTATATGATATATACCAACTCCCAGTGATCGAATGAGAAACTTAATGATAAAACCCTGAGGTAGACAATGTAAAAATGATATTATACTTCTGGTTTATTCTGAGTCTTCCAATATGCATGATGTACAGGTATTGGGAATACCTAAGGGTGATGTGATCATAAACGATTGTATAACCATGACTCTTCCATTCTTAGGGAGTGATGAAACGGGTCTGGATTTTAGTGACTCCACTAAGTAGAGAAGTAATCTCATCTTAGTCCAAATATTGGACATTGATCTGAATGTAATTCAGATTCAATGAGAAGATTAGATTTGTGTTCTTGATTTAATCAAGCATCTATGGGAGGCTCGAGATCTGGATTTGAGATGTGATCTCAATATCCAAGTCACTATACTAGAACAATACAATCTCCCTGTCCTTATATCAAAGTATTTGCGGAGAAAGCGCATTATCCTTGAAAGAGTTCATGGATAATTCTATTGTTGATATATGTATCTGAGCATTGACAAAATGGATAATTAAATTTGATTTAATTATCATGAATAATATGAATCTGATTCATATTATAAGGAGAGTTATCTTAGATAATTAAATGTGATTTGATTATCAAAGATGTGAATAATGTGAATGTGATTCATATTGTTCGGGCACGTGAGAATAGAGATCCAAGATGATTAAATGTGATTTAATTATCATGGACATGAATAATGTGGATAGCACTATCCATATTACTCATAATATATTATAAATGTGATTTATAATGTATTCGAGAGAGCTAATTATAATTTATATTTGTTAATTAATTATTGATGTGTATTGGATACACATTGTGTAATTAATTGAAAATGTAAATTATATTTTGTTTTGGGTTGTGAATGTGATTCACAAATTTCCAATGGCAAGATTGCAATATTCTCAAAATTAATTATGAGTTGTTTTTGAAGAATAAATCACAACAAAAAGTTGTTGGAAATTATGGGAGAAATCCATGGAGATATGCAATCTCATGATATTGCATGAGATTGCCACCACCATAAGGAGATGGTGGACGACTACACATTCCCACAAGGTATATGGTAGCCGTCCCCCACTTTCCTCATGGGGATTGATCTCCATGCTAATCTCTCCTTAATTGCTTGATTTAATTTAGGATTGAATTATATTTGATGTGTCAAATATATTTGATTTAAATTAGATTATTAGTTGTTGGTTTTTACCAACAACAATCTTGATCATTGGATTAGACATAAATAAATCTCATCCTTCGATTTTATAT
This sequence comes from Ottelia alismoides, assembly GCA_037367405.1. Classification (NCBI taxonomy): domain Eukaryota; kingdom Viridiplantae; phylum Streptophyta; class Magnoliopsida; order Alismatales; family Hydrocharitaceae; genus Ottelia; species Ottelia alismoides. Next base: position 870,200 of record JAZKJV010005738.1, read on the forward strand.
GTCCCATGGATTGCGATCCATGGATCCCAAAACCCTATAAATAGAGATACCATGCTCTCAAGGGCTATGCTATTGCAGCACATCTCTCTCTCTCTCTCTCTCTCTCTCTACACACCTACTCTCTCTCTCTCCCCCTCTCATATGGTCGTCCACCATGGATGCTCTAGAGGGAGTCTCCATCGCCGCAACATCATCGTTATGTTGCCCGATCGTCTGCTCGTGGATCTCCTTCTCCTTCGATGTGCCTCGCTCGTGATAAAGACGTCGGATCTTGTGTATTGAGATCAAGAGATCCGCCTCTTGGATCATCAACATGGATTGCGAGAAACACGCGATTCATCCCCGTGCTCGCAAGCGTCTCCTCCGTCGGATCAGACTTGAGACAGGAGGTCTCTTCGTTTAGAGACTCGATCGCGACCACGCTTTAAGAGGTAACCCTATTACTTGTTTGTGGTTTAGACAAAACGATCCGAGAAGTGTTCTTGGATCATGTGGTTTCGTCGCATGAAAATTTTTAAAATTCTGTTGCATAGAACAACTAGTGCGACTAGTTGTTCCTCGTCGTATTCGATATGCGCTCACGCTTCCGTGATGCGTTTGAGGATTATCCCATATCCTTCAAGTGGTATCAGAGCCTTAGGTCGAAGGTTTTGGATACGATCTATAAAACCGAAGGTGACTTGGGTTCGTTAGGGTTGCGAAAGTTTTATCGCATTTCATTTTCGCATCTCTGTTTAGTGATTATTTTCGGCCTTGTTTAAATTTTTTAAATATGAAAATAAAACTCGTATTTTGTTCCCCATAAAATTAGGAAACCATAGGATCTGATTTTACGAAATTTGGATTCCGTTAGCTCGAGATATGGTTGTTTTAATGAACATATATTCACTGATGCGGGAACTACGAATCTTAACATAATTAATGAGTTAATTACTGTTTTGATCCACCTCGAAATGAGTCAAATATCACTTAGGTTCTGTCCTAAATCAAATTATGAAACTTTGAAAATTGATTTTATCTAAATTGGATTTAAATTGATTGAGATATGTTAATTTTAGTAAGTAGGGGTCACTGCTGAAATTACAGTCCTAATAAAGAACCATGTGAATGTCAATTAGTGAAATTAATTGTTAATTTCATAAAATAATTATGGAAAAATTTTGAAAAATATTGAAGGATGATTATTTCCTTAATTTACTTGGCCTCAACCAATAAATTGATTAGATATTATCGAGATCATAATTGGAAACACAATCATCAAACTCCTTGCTTGAATAGGATTGGGAATTTGTCTAGCAAATTTCCTTATAATCAAAAATGTTTTGATTGTTACTATATGGTATAATTTCGGTTGAAAAACCGATGATCATATCAAGTACAAAGTGATTGACTCGGCATTATTTTTTCCCGAGGCAGATATAGTATCTAGTCGGGGATCGCTGGGGTAACGGGTTGCACCAGATGCGGTCCGTCCCACTCCCGCTGGTACTGACCATGACAACGGGTAGAGAACGAATGATGCCTGAGAGATCATGATGTATTTTTATAATTATTAAAATTCAAATTAATATGTATTTTGAGATAATACCATATATTCAAGTAAAAACAAGTTTGTTGATTGAATTGGATTGATAATTAATTTAATGTGATTAAGTTAAATTATATCCAATTAAAAACAGTCTGTTATAATAGATGTGTTATTTCCCTTGGTAGAATTAATTATGTGAATATGATTAATGATAATTAACTAGAATTTGAATATGATATGGAGGATCCCATATGTGACATCCATGGTCTCCCGGCAAGGCGAAGGGTTCCGTCACCAGGGATTGTATGTAGGAGATGCCTATCCGAAGTGACAGCCCCTATATGCAAGCGCATCTAGATCGGGCTCTTTGATTCTCGAAAGAGTAAGGCTATATTTGTAGTGACCCCAATATCGGATCCTCATATTATTGCGACGATATTGGATTGCGCAGCGAGTACTATTCCTGTTGACAGTTGGTTCAAACAATGACAGGTCAACATCACCTTTGGGGTGGTGGGCCCTGGTGTTAAAGACCGAATTGGGAGATGCCAGTTGGACTTGCAAGGTGGAATGTATTCCCTCTTCTTTTTATCCGAGTTGCAGATTCTCATATTATTGGGATGTAACAAAGATAAGGAAGGAGATCTCAGATCTTGCTATGATATGATGGTAAGTATATCTCTTACATTAAAGTGATTAAGGGAATGAACTTTATGTATTGACAAGGCAAGACATCTTTGATATGAAAATTCCTAAATCAAAGTAATATATATTTATATATTTATGCAAAATTTATTATTTCAGATAATCCTTCTTTAATTCCACTCAATATTATACTCAATAATAACCAGTAGAATATCATGGATTGGACCTATAATCCAGATATTGTACTTGCAATTGGACACATAATGTGTGTGGTTGTAATGTGCAAGTTTCCTCATAATAATGAGGAATGATAATTAAATAGACAATAGGACTAAAACCCTAGGGTTTGTATGTCTCTATAAGACTTTATCTCATCGAATGTACTTTTGAAGTAACATGTCGATAATAATCGTAATTATCAAATAATCCTTATAAAATATAAGAATATGTTCAGGCATACATATGTGCTCTCGACATATAATTATGAATGACATGGTTCTCTGCATTATGCAGAATGGTGGCTTTATAGGAGATGATGTATTCAAATTGTTTGAGTACCTACCTGAACCTAAGAGTTTAAATGGATGTAGATACGATGAGTGTCATCATTCTACTATGTATACTCTACTCATTCATGAAGCTTCATAATATTCTTATTGTATGAATTGAATGAAACTTGTATAAATGTTGAAATACTCTTATATTGACATTTTTTGATTTTAACATAAGAGATCCTTTGTCTTGAGCAATGGTTGCTTATAGATAAAGGGAGCGCAGTGGAAGCATGGGTTGGACCCAAGTAAGAAAGAGTTGATTGTACTTCTGTGACTTCCATATGACATCCAAAGAGTTGGATGAATGCCAATACTGCAATAAGTTGATGTGTTGATAGTATGACTATCAAATCTATCTAGAATCCTTAGAGAAGGAATCAGATAGTACATCTGATTAATCTACATATAATCATTGAAATTGACTTTCTTATTGGATAAGATAAAAGTCTAATAGTTGTATCTCATTCTTCTAATGACACTTGCAATTAGTTGTATATGTATTAGAAGACTACAAAATTTGATTTTAAGGTTTAATAGTTATCCACATGGACATTGATGCAATTATTTCAACAATATCTATTGGATAGATGGACTTGTTATTTTCAGTGGGAGAGCCCTTAGTCTTAGAGAATGTCTCTATGACCTAGATATTAGAATACGCTCATTGTTTATTTCTAAATGTTGGGAATAAACATGAATTCTGGAATAGACCTATCATAAAGAGTTATGATAGCGATATTTCAGATAGTAATCTAAAATCTCGTGGACTCTACTAAATTAGAAAATTAACGAATGGTTCATTAACATTTCTAATGCTGAAATTAAACCTTAAAAGATCAATAGGAGAATGAAGATCATTTGACAATGATCTGGCATCAAGCCTTGGACATTTGTCTGTTGATGTGATCAATAGACTAGTAAGAGATGAAACTTTAGATTGTCTAAAAGTTCAAATCTTACATACTTGTGAATATCATATTCAAAAGTAAAAATGTCCAATATACCCTTCCTTGGAATGGTGTAAGATGTCAAGGTATTCAAGATCTCATACATATTGATGTATGTGAGTCATCTATAACAAAATAACTATTATGGATATGTAATATCTATTGATGATTATGTATGATATGAGATTTCTTCTCTTCACCTAAGAAACCTTTGAAGTGTTCAAAGATTTCACAATTTTTGTTTAGAACCAAAGTTTGAAGGAAGATGAAATGAATTTGATCTAACCAAGGTAGTTTGTACCTATTAGATGAATTCAAGGAATACCTTATGGAGATGTGAATATCATTCCTATCTCAATCCTCCTAATGAACCTTAACTCAATAGAGTTGTAGGGAGATACAATTTATGATGTCTGACATGATTTGATCAATGATTAATCTTAGCATAATTATCTCTTATTTTCCAGGTATATATGTGGTAGAGACTACATTATATATCCTTACAAGGTTCTATGCTAGAAAGCTGCAATCTAGCACCGGAGAGTGCTACATCATTAGGAAATAAAAGGATGGTATTGGATACCTACTTTATGTTCTTGAGATTCTTAAAGAATCTCATCTCTGAGAATGTGATTCTTAAAGGATGACTCTCTTAAGAATCAAGATGAAAATGATGTAAAGGAACTCATCTAATCTTGAGGCTCCTAAAATCGGAAACTAAATAGACAATTAAAGATGAAACATTAATACCTCTTCAAATAAGTTTGAGGATGGATTCCATGTGTCAGTTGAATCTGACAAAGATCTGACTTCATGTGATGATGCTTCTGAAGATCATATCACTCACAGATGGATGTTAACAATAAAAGTCTAATGTAGACTTCATATACAAGTGTTGTATATAGATCCTCCAAGATCCACATTTAAGGGTTAGACCCATTATGGTGTAAATGGATCTTCAGGAGAAAGAGGGAACCTGATGAGAAGATAGAGACCTTCAAAGCACGATTCATAGCCATGAGCTACACACCGAAGTGAAGACATCGCTTGCGATGAGACTTGCTCTCTAGTGACCTTGCTTTAACCCATCAGAATATTGCTAACTATAGCTACACAAGTTGACTATGACATCTTCATGATGTGAGTCAAGATTGCATTCCTCTATAAATACCTCTCTAAGGATATTCATATGAAGTAGCCCCAGGGCATCATGGTTGAGGAAAGCAAGGTGTGCAAGCTAAAGAACTCCATCTTTGGACTCAAATAAGCTTCTTGTAGTCGGAACATAAGATTTGATGAAATTATAAATGTTATGATTTCAGATAAAATCTTGATGAATCATGTGAAGCTTAATGTGAGTTCCATTGTGTTCATCGTACTAAATGTAGATATTATTCTAATCATTTGGAATGATATAAGGATAATAATAATAAGTGTTTTATAATTTGGTTGTTCCATACCTTGAGATATGATCTCAAGGATATCTCTTAGATCTTAGTTCTGAAGTCGTTCAGGAGCAAAGAGAAGAGGCTATTGGGACCGTAACATTAGTAGTACACCATGGATTTATTCCATTTTATGGAAAATTCCAAGAAAGGCTTCCTTCCCGTAAGATATGGTAGTGACCTATCTAAGGGGATAGCACCTCAGAGAGTTGAGGAAGTGAATGCTAGAACTGCTTGCACTTGTGCATCAGTTACGAGAAGATGAGTGTATGCCAGGTGTGCAAAAGAGCCAGATGTCTGTCATGTAGTGGGAGTAGTAATCTGTTACTAATCCTACTATGGAATAAAACACTTGATTGCAGTAATAACAATATATTCAAAGATTATGAAACTTAGAGATAGTGATATCAAAGTCTTATCTTCAAAAGTTTAAGACCTTGTAGATAGTGATCTATAAGGGTCTTAACTGTAGATACCTTAGGAGATAGAGATCTCTAGGAATAAAGGTATTCTGATAAGGATTATGGGCATACTGATTATAATAATTATCGAGCTATAGTATCAAGAACACTATAACAAAATTGAGTATTGGTTGCATAAGATGCAACATTCGCATTGGATGCGAGCAATGTTACTAGGGGATATGCAAGTGCCGTAAAAGGACTTGGCGTAGTCTCTTAGGAATAGAGTAACTGATTATCTTACCTAGCTATTTTCTAAATAGACTATGATTGTCCCATGAGTGTGGGTTTAAATGATTAGTCCATTAATGGCTCTTTGGGCTACTGGGAGATTGTTGGACATGCGAGCCCATAGCGAGCCATTATGCAATAAATGTTATTGCAAATATCATTCCTTGATCTGAAATGAAGAATAAATAATTTGCATAATAGGTCCCTTAGTACAATTAGGGTTATGTACCATGGCCATCTTGATGATCATACAGTTGTTGATTCAATTATTGAATCATAGAGGCTGGTGCTTGGATCAATATCTAAAGAGTTAGATTGAAGACTCATTAAGCACCGTCAAATGATTATAAGAGATGATCTCCAGCCTGAGAAGGAGATGGCAATCCTTTCTCTAAAGGCTGATATCTAACTGACCTCTTGATGCTTGTCCTCTACATAGGAATAGAAATTCGAAGGTGCTAGATAAGTTAGGTCAAAGAGTTGACTTAACGAGATCGAGATAACCAAAGTCCTATGTCATATGTTGTTATGATATAGGCATGCGTCCTCTGACCGGAGACATATGTGTTACCATATGTCTGAGTGTGTACATTTGGCAGACCAATAAGTTGATGACCTAATCAAGGTCTATACGCCGATGAGCTGGTGTGCATATGAGGGCATATGAGTAATACGATCTCTCAAAGGGATGATACAGGTTCATTACTGAACCGGAAGACATGAGCTCACTCATGAGATATTGGGAAGATCAAATTCCGTGCACGGTCATCTCACTTTGGATGCTTGACTGAATTTTTAGGTTTGATATATACTTTTGGAAAGTATATGATCAATACATGGGTATGATATATACTTTTGGAAAGTATATGATCGATACAAACTCCCAATGATCGAATGAGAAACTTAATGATAAAACCCTTAAGTAGACAGTGTAAAAATGATCTTATACTTCCGGTTTATTCTGAGTCTTCCAGTATGCAAGATGTACAGGTATTGGGAATACCTGAGGGTGATCTGATCATAAACGATTGTACAACCATGACGCTTCCATTCTTAGGGAGTGATGAAACGGGTCTTGATTTGGTGACTCCTTGATGAATCCGCGATTCATCATCGCAATATCTTGATCTTAGCAAAATCCCCGAGTAAAATCCCAAATAAATGTCCATAAAATCAATAAATTAACAAAATAAGTTTTGTAAATAAAATACACTAATTATTGTATATAAGATTGTACAAAATAAATTACACATAAAAAGCCGCAAAAATAAAGGAGTTTTATACTTGTAAATAGCCCAAAACTTCATGTATTTTTAATAAATTCATTTCAACTCCTTTTTGGCTAATTCTTTCTCTAACTTGTTCATAATAATGTACATAAAAATACAAAAATATAAAATAAATTATATCTCAAATAAATGCTCCTAGATCCCAATGGGAAAAAGCCGTAAAGACCAACTTCCAAGCTAAATTCCCGCTCCGTATGAACTCCAAAATCACCAAACTCACTTTTAAAGTTCAAGTTAGAAAATTATCTATCCAACGGAAGTGGTTTCATTAAAATCGGAGCTCGTTTGCAAAAGTTGGGTTTTGGGACCTAGATGTACATTGTATACCTTGTATATATTCATTCTTGTTCATTTTTTTATCTTACCTTTCTTAATTATTAAAAATACAAAAAAAATCATACTTATGTTGTCTTTTAATTGTAGTATTTTATTATATTTTTCCGTTGTAAATATCTCTTATTAAAAAGATAAAAAATTACATATTAGAAAAGTAAAAAAAATGTGTACATGTTGTTTGTCTTCCCTTGTAAATTCTCCACCATTTCTCTTCTCTTTTTATTTTATTGTAATTAAAGTAGCCAACTTTATTTTATTTATTTATTTATTTTATTTTACATTCTCTACAATAACCACCAATTCAACTCCATTATTCCATTATTTTTTCCCAACTTCCCATTCAACTCCATTAATAATACAACCTCCCATTCAACCCCACCACTTTAATAACCTCTCATCCCATCATCTTTATATACCTCTCATTCTCCTCAATTTTGCCTTTGATCCATCTTTATGTGAGGAGAGCCTAGTTCCCTAAGTTGAATCGGTGACAGCGACGCAACCGCGATCGAGCGACGACGGCCCTCTCTCCGGTGTGATCCGTTGGCTTTTTGGCCAACATCGCAGCCGCAACCGCGCGCTGCACGAGCTCATCGCGCGTCGGCGATTCGAGAGAAGACCGTGCTCTCACGAGCACATCATAGGCGACCGTCTCCACCGTAGGTAATTTTCTTCTCATTTTGTCATCTTGGTAGTTTTGCATTTTTTTTAGCACATCACATTCACCAACCATCCTCCATTTGTTTATATTGATCATTCACCACTATCATCACATTTTTTTCCTCATCATGTTCATTCCCTGTTTTAAACAAAAGTAAAAAAAATATAAAAAATTAAAACAAAAAAAATCCTTTTATTGAAGCACCTTCATCATAGCATTTTTTTATTCTCATTTTATTTCATCCCCATCATCTTCATCATACACCACCGTCATCATTTTTTATTTTTCCTTCTTTTTTTCTCCACAATCATCTTATTCCCTGTTTAAAAAAAATAAAAAAAAATATAAAAAAAATAAACAAAAAAGGGGTTTTTTTATTATTATTGATGCAGCAGTAAAAAGAAAAAAAATAAAAAAAATAAAAAAAAAGACCAACGACAGCGGTGGGGAGAACCCACCGCCACCCGCCCCTCCTCCGCGCCGCCGTCGCCATCACCCGCGCGCGGCCGCCGCCCTCCCCCCCTAGAGGCCCCGCCGCCGCCGCCGACCTCCCTGCCGTTGGGTTCTTTCCACCTGCGAAGAGAAAGGTTGAAGAAAGGTCTCTTTTCTTTCATTTTTTTATTTGTAAAAATTGCATGTCTTATATTTCATGTTTCTAATATTACAAACAAGTCCTTGTAAATAAGTTGCATTGTATATATTGTTTTCTAATTTGCACATACACCCTTGTGTTTGCACTTTAATTCGGATACCTGTTATGCATCTTTATATTTAATGAAAAATGTTTTCATGTTGAGCAACTAATTCTCTACATTGTGGGCATTTATTTATATTTTTGTGGTCCTTGGGTAATTAAATTAAATTGATTAACTGAAAATCCATATAGTTTACCCATTCTAGACTCTTAAAATTATATCTCACACACAGTTGCTCTAAAAATTCCACAAAAAATATATGTGATGCCTTGAAGATTGATAAACTTACTGTCCAAATTTCAACCAAAATGGAGTTGTCTTGTGCTTGGAATAAATTATAAAGTGATTTCAGTATTTGATTTTTAATTAAATCCACATACATTATTTTTGCAAAATTTCAACTCTCCTAGATTGCTTATCTAAATATCTTTCTGAGATAAATCGCACTCTGATTTATTTGATAACGTGGATTTATTAGGAATTATTTACTCACTGTCACTCTGTTTCCACTAAAAAATCCATAAAAAATTCATAACTTGTCAAAAAAATTCCAAAAAAATTACTATAGCTTCCTTGCATCATGTTTTCATTCCAGTATTTTTTTCATGATTTTTGCTTTCTGTTTGTGTGATAAATTGCAAAAAGACCCTTAAAAAGTGTGCATTTTTCATTGTTGCATTTTAAGTCCTAAAATTTCAAAAAAAATGTGTTTTGTTTTCATCTCTGGATTAGTATTCTAGGAAAAATATAATTTGGGTAAATTGGATTAATTTCTCATTAAAATTAATTTGGCTAAGTTGTATGCTTTCGTAGTGTTTTAATTCAACTGCATCTTGCATTGCTTCTCTTTTTGCATTAAAAAAATCTAAAAAAATACCGTTTGGATATCTAGATCTTAAATTTGCAAATTAAACCCAAGTTTTTCCTTTGCCTCCCTGAGTTCGACCCCGGACTTGCCCGGGATATAAATTAAAGCTGAGACACTCTTCACGGAGATCCTTCTCTCGGTTCTGACCGACTCGCTAAGTACACGTGCTACAACGTGACCGAATTAAACAACGTATTTAACGACTCGTCAGATGGCGCCGTTGCCGGGGAGGCAAACGGCTTAGGGACTAATTTAAAAATTTGGATTTAGATTTTCTCTACTCGGGTAGTCTGACCCCCGAGCCACCTTGTATTTATTCCATTTTTTTTTGCAATTATTTCTCTTCATATTTTTGTATATATCTTGTTGTTTATCTCTCTAATATAAATCTTTGTTTCCTTGCGAGGGCCCGGTGGACTTGGAGTGCATCGGAGGTCGACGGACGCGAGCAGCGCCGACTGCTGAAGTGCGAGGATAAAGCAATTTATTTTTGAGAGAATTTTTGTAAAATTTTGTAATTATTTAGCTTGCTCTTTATAGCGGCTCTTGTTTGAGAGCTCGCGTGTGTATAAAGACTTGGACTTTATTTGTGGTGTGTCGAGCCTGTTTCACTCTCCGGCGAGGGTCGGGCTTGACTTGAGTGGCGAAATTAAGGATTAGGCACACGGTAGTTTAGATTCAAACTTGTTTGTGCCCATCGTAAATTAGGCCACACTTATCTTATAAGATTCACATATCTTATAAGATTCATAATGAGACGCACATAGACACGTACTACTTAGCTCAAATTCAATCAATTCTTCCCCGCTAATAGTATATTGTTTAGGTGCGGTTTCCTCGATCTGCATGCATTAGTGTAATATTTACAAATTCAGTTTTGCATAACGCATGAAGAGTGCTGGGATTCACTGTAAGTATGCCTTCTTCTGAGCATGCATCATAGTTTCTCGTTTGCATTCTGATTTCCGATTCCCATCTTGTTTTACAACTTAAGGTCAAAAGGAAATTGGGACTGAACGGTAGACGTGCTTGTGTGTTCACATAAAATTCAAGTGATAGCCTAACTCTAAAATTGGGACTGAATTGAGCAGGTCGATCTAAATAATTGCAATAAAAAGAACCCTTGTTCTCGGGTGCATAAAGCCCTCATTGTTTGTTTTAATTGCAAGTGAGAGAGAGACGACCCTAGGATAGAGCCAAGTCTGGATTTCTTACTTACTACCGGTTCTTTCTTTTTAGGCGATTAAATACTTTTCAGTGAGGATTTACGGGTAGCCGGTAAACGGTCCGGACTTCCTTAGCAGAGTGGGAGGTTTAGAGGATGCCTTAGTCCTCAAGGAACGGGCAGCCGTATTTATACGGTCCGTACTTACTCCTATACTGGCTGAAAGTAGGTCAAACTAGTCGTAAGAACTGGGCCAGTCTGTAGGAAAATACGGGCACCTAACAGCTCGTTAATCTTTCCAAGATTGTATTCTCACCAACTAAAATTGACCAGATAAATCGGCCGAACTCTTATGGTCATCACGTGTTGAGTTGGTGAAATTGGGGGTTTGAATTGCGTTTGAATTGTGTGAGTTCACTCCGCACATTTACGTTCACCGTATAACTAGCGCCTCATTGATTATCGTGATCTAATCGGTTCTTTTGACATCGAAGATGACTGATTGGGGGGATATTTATTCGGACTTTGCGAATCTCTCATTGAACCCTTCAAAAAGTACGTCTTCAAAGGTCCAAGCGCAACTTGGATCAACCTGGACTCATGACCCTCTTGAGCCCAGGATCACTCACTCTCGGGATGGTTACTCTCAAACCATTCCCTTTCTCTCTTCCCACCTCACCGAGGAAGACCATCGCCTTGGTGAGAATATCATGATTCATAAATCCTCTTCTAATAAAGAACACATTGCTGATTCAGGCCATATAGAAGACACGAGTAAAATGCCGCCAAAGAAGAAAGAAGAGGAAGAAGAAAACCATGAAGACCCGATGAGAAGTATACTTGCCCGTTTAGCTGCATCTGAGCAGCAACAAGCATTACTGAGAGCTCAGTTGGGACAGTTAAATGTTGGGGTCCAACTACCAATGGATGCGGCGTATAACCCCGGACAATATCAAATTCATAACTACTTGAGTCCGGTCGAACCCGAGGTTGATTTTGAATTGAAGCCGCATTTTCTGAACCTGTTGCCACACTTCTATGGGAATGCTTCTGAGGAACCATATGCATTCCTAAGGGACTTTGAGCTCATCTGCGCTAACCTCAAACATCAAAATGTTAGCCAGGATTATATTAGGCTCAAAGCCCTTCCATTTGCCATGGGTGGAAAAGCTGATTACTGGGTAAAGAATCTTGGGATCGTCGTCACCACATATGCCCAGTTCAAGGACATGTTTTTGAAGAAGTTCTACCCTTTGAGTAGAACTAACATGATGAGGACGCGCATTATGAGTTTTTCCCAATTACCCCATGAAGCTTTTTGTGATGCATGGGAAAGATTCAAGGACATCCTGCAGAAGTGTCCCTGTCATGGACTAAATGATAACATCTTGGTCCAATCATTTTTCACTGGTCTCAACCCTGAGATGCAGGGTTTAGTGAGCGCTGCCTGTGGAGGCAGCTATACATCACGAGGAGCGGATACCGTCTGGAGGGTATTCGAGCAGATGGCTGAAACTAGCCGCTCACAGATGGCCAGCAGGGCCCGCAACCCCAGCAGCAGAGGCAGCAGTACCAGCAGTATGGCCGACAGGGCCATTACCAGACGGGCCAGCAGGGCCCGCAACCCCAGCAGCAGCAGCAGAGGCAGTACACTGGCCAGCAGGGCCATTCTTCCCGTTCTTCTTCCCAGTCTTATCCACTTCCTTCATCATCTAGTCCCGTGGATATTCAGCAGCAGATACTCGACGAGCTACGTTCCTACAGGAACGAGGTTCAGGACTTACGGGTGGATGTCAACCGCCTGTCAAGATGGCGAGACGAGCAGACTGCACCCTCTACCTCGATCCCAGCCCAAGTTCAGGCTAACCCCAATAGCCTGAACCGTTCTAGTTCTCAGCAACACTTTGGTCAGGTATACTATTCAGCATCTCCTAAATCTGAACATGAGATTCTTTCGTGTGACGAGGCTAACCACATGTCACTCAGGAGCGGAAGGACCGTGGTCGTACCTGACCGGGCGAGGGACATGAGGAGGGGCATCTCTGGAGCTCTACCTGATGAGTCTTCAGAGGACGAGGAGGAGAGGCATCATATTTCAGAGCCCCATCAGCACCATTCGAGGATTTCTACTCAGGGAGCCGAGAGGAGGAGGAGAGTACGTATGCAGCATCGTCAGCATGGATATTCTTCTGAGTCTACGGAGGACCTTGCATCTCCGGTTGTGGCGGATACCACTCCAGATTCTATTCCACAACCTTTAATAGATAGTCTAGATCTTGAGTCCATGTTGCATCAAAAAGATTCTTGTATGAAGAACTCTGTTTCCGTTAATGCAAAGAATGATCTTTCAGTTCATGATTCAGATTCTTCATCCTCTGTTTCCCTAGCTTCAATCCCTTTCCCCCGTGCTCTTACGGCAGGAAAGCGCATCAAAAAGATTCAGAAAGGTGACCCCGACATGGCACGATTTTGTAAAGAAAATATCACTGTGAAGGTGCCATTTGATGAATATGTGGCTAATCATCCTGCCTTTCAAAAATACCTTAAGGTGAGATGCACACCTACAAGGGTTAGCAGGAAGAAAGATAACTGAAATATAAAGACACATGTCTTATCAGTAGCCACAACCTATTGTCTCAAGAATTAGACTTTGCCAAAGAAAAAGAGAGACATGGGTGCTCACTATGTGGAGAGTCGTATTGACGACATTGCGTTTGCATGCACACTCTTAGATAACGGTTCTTCGATCAACTTACTCCCCTTAGCATTATATCAGAAATTGGAGTTGGGACCACTTCGCAAATCTAGAGCTTTACTCCAATTCGCAGATCGTTCAATGAAGAGACCTAAGGGAGAAGTGAAGAACGTCGTTATCTCGATTGAGGGGTTGAACTATCAGGTGGACTTCACAGTCTTGGACATGGAGACCCCCAATCATTGGAGAGAATCTCAGATCATTCTCGGGCGACCCTTCCTTAGGACCGCAGGCGCAGCTTTCGATTATGGTACGGGAATGATGAAGTTCCGTTCTCCAGGCGGAGAAGTGAACCTTGAGATGAAGCAAACCAAGTGTCAGCGACCTGATTCAGAGAGTAGCACAGAGTACTCATCTTCAGAGGCAGACTGCAGTTTGATTAGCACAGTTGGGATTTGGGGACAGATTCCTTCAGGACAGAGCGAGACCCTTTCATCTGGAGATGATATAGTGCATGATGCAGTTTGCCAGGTGTTGTCTGACCTTGTTAGAGATGTATCATCCTATTCTCATGATGACTTAGAGATCCATCCGGATCTGTCAGTTCCATCCTCTTCGGAACAATCATGGGACATAGATGATGAGTCGGACGTGGTTTTTGCCGATTGTTTGGATACTTTTGACGATCCGACTCCCGATACTTCTGATTTGGTGGCGAGTACTACTCAGCTTAGCCCACCTTCATGCAGCACGGAACCAGATTCAGATTCAGTTCAACCAGATCTGCTTGATGATACCACATTGCCAGAACTGAAATCACTACCTCCTACACTCAAGTACGCCTTTCTTGCGGGACCCAAAGAGAGATATCCTGTCATCATTAGCTCAGACTTGACTTTAGAGAAGGAGTCCAGGTTGTTAGAAGTCTTAGAGAGGAACCGCAAAGCAATAGGCTGGACAGTGTCAGATCTCGTGGGCATCAACCCCGCTCTCTGCTCGCACCACATTTTTACTGAGGATAACGTGAGACCTTCCCGTGAGTTTCAGAGGAGACTTAACCCCAATCTACGGGAAGTGGTGAAGAATGAAATTGAGAAATGGTGCAAAGCAGGGTTTATATACCCTATTTCTGACTCCAAGTGGGTGGTCCCACTTCATGTTGTCCCGAAGAAGTCAGGAATTCAGATGGTCACCAACGAGGAGGGGGTAGAGATCGCGACACGGGTACCCACGTCGTGGCGCGTCTGTGTCGACTACAGGCGCCTGAATGCTGCGACCAAGAAAGATCACTTTCCCTTACCTTTTATTGATCAGATCTTGGAGAGACTTGCAGGGAAAGAGTTCTTCTGTTTTCTTGACGGGTACTCAGGCCACAACCAGGTGGCCATAGCCCCTGAGGACCAGGAAAAGACCACATTCACATGTCCATTCGGCACTTATGCTTTCAGGCGCATGCCATTCGGGCTCTGCAATGCCCCGGGCACATTTCAGCGGTCATGATAGCCATATTTGCCGAGATGGTGGGAGATTTCCTGGAAGTGTTCATGGATGACTTCTCGGTCCATGGTGATTCTTTTGATACATGTTTAGCGCACTTGGACCGAGTCCTCACGAGGTGTAGAGAGGTGAATCTGGTACTCTCCTGGGAGAAGAGTCACTTTATGGTGACGGAGGGTATCGTGTTGGGGCATGTCATCTCCAAAAGGGGAATGGAGGTTGACCCTGCCAAGGTGGAGGTGATCAAGAAACTCGATCCACCTACCAACGTGAAGTCAGTGCGGTCATTTTTAGGGCATGTTGGATTCTATAGGAGATTCATTCAAGATTTTTCAAAGATCGCCCGCCCACTGACTGAGATCTTAGGGAAAGACATAGAGTTCGTTGTAGATCACCGGTGTCTGGAGGCCTTTGAGCTCTTTAAGAGGAAGATTTGTGCCTCGCCTATCCTACAAGCTCCTGACTGGTCTCTCCACTTTGAGATCATGACTGACGCTTCAGATTTCGCTATAGGAGCTGTGTTAGGACAACGGCGAGAGGGGATTCCGTTTGCGATTCACTATGCGAGCAAAGTTTTAGATCCTACACAGAAAAATTATACAGTGACTGAAAAGGAAATGCTCGCGGTAGTATGGGCCCTCGAGAAGTTCAGATCATATATTTTGGGCTCTAAGGTGACAATTTATACTGATCACACAGCCATTCGATACTTAATGGAAAAGAAGGACGCGAAGGCGCGTCTTCTTAGGTGGATTTTACTCCTCCAGGAATTTGATTTGGAGATAAAAGATAAACCTGGAGTGAAGAATGTTGTGGCTGATCACCTTTCTCGGATTGAACTTAAGGATTCTCCTGATCATGAGCGGATTAAAGAGACCTTCCCAGATGAGTCAATTTGTGTTTTTGACTCCCTCCCGTGGTATGCCAACATGGTGAACTATCTTGTCTCCAAGCAGGTTCCCCATGGTTGGACTAGGAGCAGCATTGATCGACTGAAGTCGGATTCGAGGAGATACCACTGGGACGATCCTTTCCTTTTCTTCGAAGGACCGGATTGTGTTTGGAGAAGGTGTATTCCTCAGGAGGAATACCAAAGTGTCCTCACATATTGTCATTCACTTGAAGCTGGAGGACACCATTCGGGAAAGAGAACCGCTCACAAAGTACTTCAATGTGGATTGTATTGACCGACCTTGTTTAGAGATGCCATTAATTTTGTACGGTCGTGCCCGATTTGTCAAAGGATGGGAGGGACGGTTGGACAGAGAGATGAGATGCCCATGCAACCGATGATTATTTGTGATGTTTATGATGCATGGGGCATAGATTTTATGGGTCCCTTTCCCAACAGCCATGGACATGAGTATATTTTATTGGCGGTTGATTATTTATCTAGGTGGGTGGAGGCTATCCCAACCCGAACCGCAGACAGCAAGACTATCTGTAAGTTTGTGAAAGACCATATTATTGCTAGGTTCGGGGTGCCAAAAGTTTTGATATATGATGGGGGTAGCCATTTTGTGAACCGAGATATGAGATCTTTAGCTAAGGACTATGGATTTGATCACAGAGTTACTAGTCCTTACCACCCACAGTCCAACGGCATGGCAGAGGTTTCGAACAGAGAGGTGAAGAGTATGTTACAGAAATTGGTTCGTCCCGATAGGAAGAACTGGTCTCAGCTCTTGGACCAAGTTCTGTGGGCCTATAGGACAGCCTACAAGACACCATTGGGTACTTCACCATTTAGAATGATCTATGGCAAGCCATGCCATTTGCCCGCAAAATTGATTCATAAATCCGAATGGGCAATTAAGAAGATTAATTGGAGTTGTCACCTAGGGAAGCTTTGCCGAGACTTGAACTTGAACGAGCTCGTGGAAATCCGAAACAAGGCATATGACAACAGTTTGATTTATAAGGACAAAGTAAAGAGATGGCATGATCAGCACATTAGGTGCAAAGACTTTGTCCCTGGACAAAAGGTATGGTTGTTCAATGCCAGGTTGAAGATGTTCCATGGGAAGCTCAAATCTAAATGGACGGGTCCCTTTGTGGTTAAGAAAGTGCACGAGAATGGAAGTGTAGAGATAGCTGATCTCACAGATGGTGCACAATCTCATGTGGTGAATGGACAACTGTTGAAGCATTTTGTTGATTCGAAAGAGCATTTAGTCCAAGTCGAGGTCGTCACCTTCATACAGAGTGAGCACAGAGCAGATACATCATATTACTCGTCATGAAGATGCAGCATACAAATTCAACATCTTAGAAGATTCAATCACTCTTGTACATTCTCCCTTCCTTGTATATTCTCAAGATCACATCGGTTCTCACACTTACTCTTGTCCTATACTTAGGCTGACCAAAGCCTAAGTATAGGGGGGACCGATGCCCGCCATGTGTATTTACTCATCATTTCTCCTCTTGACCTCATCCGCCCCATTTTTGCTCTTCTTCTACACTTAGGCTGTCCAGAGCCTAAGTATAGGGGGGCGGATCGACTTCTTTACTTTTTATTATTTTTAGCTTTCCTACGTTTAGTACGAGCTATGTCTTTTTGTCACCTAGTGCCATGAGGACATAGCACAAGCTAAGTATAGGGGGGCGTGTATATATTACATATATACTTTACCCATACCTCGTACTTTCACGTATTTTATATATATATTATACAATAATTATGGGGTGGGTAAAAAAACAAAACAAAACAAAACAAAACTTAAAAAAAGTAAGTAAAAAAAAACTTTTTCTATTTTTGTATATACTATACAATAATTATGGGGTGTGTTAAAAAAAACAACAAAAGTAAAAAAAAACTCTTTTTCTTTATTTGCTTAAAAAAAATTTTTCAAAAAAATCCTCTTTTGCTAAAAAAAAACTTTTTCAAAAAAAAAGTCTTCTCTTATTCACCTATCTTTTTCAAAAAAAAACTCTTGAAAAAAAAAGCAAAACTTTTCTAACAAAAAAAAACTTCTTCTTTGCTTTTGTTTGTCAAAAAAAAAACCTTTGTGAAAAAAAAACTAAAAAAAAAACTAACTAATAAGTTGGTTTAATCCCTGACACAATTCACTTTCACACAAGACTAGTGATGTTCAAGAACACTTGGTTTATGAGGTCTTGAGATTTTGAGTTAACCAGCCTTAGTCATTAGGGTCCTTGACTTAATTATTCACATTTCCCTAGTTTGAAAGATGTGTGTGCTATATTGCATGCTTAGTCTCTACCTTAAGAATATGATATGCACCTCACATACACGACTGCAGTTATGATGAGATGAGTTGAAATTTCACTTGAGGAACTGGGATGAGGGATTTGAGTTTGGACTTGATTTGATGATGCTCGAGGATGGGATAAAATCAATGAAGGCTTCATGAAGCCTGAGTGTCAGCACATTTAGCCAGTATGAGAACATGGTTCTTGTACTATCTCTTGATATTTACCTATGTGCCAGGGTGTGATAAAATAAAAAAATGTTGATCAGTGTGCGCCAACTCTTGGTAAAAGCAGTGGAGCTAGCCAAAATTACTACAAAGCAATGAAATGTCAAAGAAAAGCTCTCATTCCACAAAGTCAATTATCAAAAGAGCTTCCACCAAAGGCGAGCGCTCCCAACCATTTCAAAGTGTCCACTTGGACCACCGCTATTAGGACCAAGAGTCGGGCTTGCACCAAAAAAGGGCTCTGCATCGTAAATGCTACAAGTTTGGGTGTAGAAGGTACGATAGGTACTCAAAAAAGGCACACCCCGGTGTACTCCCAGGAAAACAAGTGCAGACGGCTCTAACTTCTCTTGACGGACGCACTGATCAACACCAAAAAATGCGTTGCGTAATAAGGCACTTGAGAGGTTCCTTGTTCCAATGAGAGGGAGAGAAGAAATGACACAATCCTATGCCCTCCATCAACTGGCCTTCCATCTACACTTTCAAGTCTGACAACTAAAGAGACTGTGGATTGGATGCAAGAAATGATTTATTCCCTAGTGTTGAGGATCGGGTCCATAGGAGAGTCTCTTGGACTGGAACCTTGGGTGACGTTGTGACTCTACTCTTGTAACTGTAGTCAACACTTAAAGTCATATCCCTTATATATACATATACAAAGAGAGTCTGATTATTAGGGAAATTGGGTACCTTTTGACTAGAGCTTGGTTCAGCTTAGAATTTTAGGATCTCTAAAACCGAGAGTTCTTGAACGGATCAAGTCTTGTATTCACATGCACAGTCAGGGGTTAACCCAACTTATTCATTCTTTATTTGCTCGAGGACTAGCAAAGTTTAAGTATAGGGGGGTGACGAATCCGCGATTCATCATCGCAATATCTTGATCTTAGCAAAATCCCCGATTAAATCCCCAAATAAATGTCCATAAAATCAATAAATTAACAAAATAAGTTTTGTAAATAAAATACACTAATTATTGTATATAAGATTGTACAAAATAAATTACACATAAAAAGCCGCAAAAATAAAGGAGTTTTATACTTGTAAATAGCCCAAAACATCATGTATTTTTAATAAATTCATTTCAACTCCTTTTTGGCTTATTCTTTCTCTAACTTGTTCATAATAATGTACATAAAAATACAAAAATATAAAATAAATTATATCTCAAATAAATGCTCCTAGATCCCAATGGGAAAAAGCCGTAAAGACCAACTTCCAAGCTAAATTCCCGCTCCGTATGAACTCCAAATTCACCAAACTCACTTTTAAAGTTCAAGTTAGAAAATTATCTATCCAACGGAAGTGGTTTCATTAAAATCGGAGCTCGTTTGCAAAAGTTGGGTTTTGGGACCTAGATGTACATTGTATACCTTGTATATATTCATTCTTGTTCATTTTTTTATCTTACCTTTCTTAATTATTAAAAATACAAAAAAAAATCATACTTATGTTGTCTTTTAATTGTAGTATTTTATTGTATTTTTCCGTTGTAAATATCTCTTATTAAAAAGATAAAAAAAATTACATATTAGAAAAGTAAAAAAAATGTGTACATGTTGTTTGTCTTCCCTTGTAAATTCTCCACCATTTCTCTTCTCTTTTTATTTTATTGTAATTAAAGTAGCCAACTTTATTTTATTTATTTATTTATTTTATTTTACATTCTCTACAACAACCACCAATTCAACTCCATTATTCCATTATTTTTTCCCAACTTCCCATTCAACTCCATTAATAATACAACCTCCCATTCAACCCCACCACTTTAATAACCTCTCATCCCATCATCTTTATATACCTCTCATTCTCCTCAATTTTGCCTTTGATCCATCTTTATGTGAGGAGAGCCTAGTTCCCTGAGTTGAATCGGTGACAGCGACGCAACCGCGGTCGAGCGACGACGGCCCTCTCTCCGGTGTGATCCGTTGGCTTTTTGGCCAACATCGCAGCCGCAACCGCGCGCTGCTCGAGCTCATCACACGCTGGAGATTCGAGCGAAGACCGTGCTCTCACGAGCACATCATAGGCGACCGTCTCCACCGTAGGTAATTTTCTTCTCATTTTGTCATCTTGGTAGTTTTGCATTTTTTTTAGCACATCACATTCACCAACCATCCTCCATTTGTTTATATTGATCATTCACCACTATCATCACATTTTTTTTCCTCATCATGTTCATTCCCTGTTTTAAACAAAAGTAAAAAAAATATAAAAAAATTAAAAAAAAAATCCTTTTATTGAAGCACCTTCATCATAGCAGTTTTTTATTCTCATTTTATTTCATCCCCATCATCTTCATCATACACCACCGTCATCATTTTTTATTTTTCCTCCTTTCTTTCTCCACAATCATCTTATTCCCTGTTTCAAAAAAAATAAAAAAATAAACAAAAAAATAAACAAAAAAAGGGTTTTTTTTATTATTATTGATGCAGCAGTAAAAAGAAAAAAAATAAAAAA
This sequence comes from Ottelia alismoides, assembly GCA_037367405.1. Classification (NCBI taxonomy): domain Eukaryota; kingdom Viridiplantae; phylum Streptophyta; class Magnoliopsida; order Alismatales; family Hydrocharitaceae; genus Ottelia; species Ottelia alismoides. Next base: position 891,126 of record JAZKJV010005738.1, read on the forward strand.
AATAAAAAAAAAGACCAACGACAGCGGTGGGGAGAACCCACCGCCACCCGCCACTCCCAGCGCACCGCCTCCACAACCGCCCCTCCTCCGCGCCACCGTCGCCATCACCCGCACGCGGCCGCCGCCCTTCCCCCCCAGAGGCCCCGCCGCCGCCGACGACCTCCCTGCCGTTGGGTTCTTTCCACTTGCGAAGAGAAAGGTTGAAGAAAGGTCTCTTTTCTTTCATTTTTTTATTTGTAAAAATTGCATGTCTTATATTTCATGTCTCTAATATTACAAACAATTCCTTGTAAATAAGTTGCATTGTATATATTGTTTTCTAATTTGCACATACACCCCTATGTTTGCACTTTAATTCGGATACCTGTTATGCATCTTTATATTCAATGAAAAATGTTTTCATGTTGAGCAACTAATTCTCTACATTGTGGGCATTTATTTATATTTTTGTGGTCCTTGGGTAATTAAATTAAATTGATTAACTGAAAATCCATATAGTTTACCCATTCTAGACTCTTAAAATTATATCTCACACACGGTTGCTCTAAAAATTCCACAAAAAATATATGTGATGTCTTGAAGATTGATAAACTTATTGTCCAAATTTCAACCAAAATGGAGTTGTCTTGTGCCTGGAATAAATTATAAAGTGATTTCAGTATTTGATTTTTAATTAAATCCACATACATTATTTTTGCGAAATTTCAACTCTCCTAGATTGCTTATCTAAATATCTTTCTGAGATAAATCGCACTCTGATTAATTTGATAACTTGGATTTATTAGGAATTATTTACTCACTGTCACTTTGTTTCCACTAAAAAATCCATAAAAAATTCATAACTTGTCCAAAAATTCCAAAAAAAATACTTAGCTTCCTTGCATCATGTTTTCATTCCAGTAATTTTTTCATGATTTTTGCTTTCTGTTTGTGTGATAAATTGCAAAAAGACCCTTAAAAAGTATGCATTTTTCATTGTTGCATTTTAAGTCCTAAAATTTCAAAAAAATGTGTTTTGTTTTCATCTCTGGATTAGTATTCTAGGAAAAATATAATTTGGCTAAATTTGATTAATTTCTCATTAAAATTAATTTGGCTAAGTTGTATGCTTTCGTAGTGTTTTAATTCAACTGCATCTTGCATTGCTTCTCTTTTTGCATTAAAAAAATCTAAAAAAATACCGTTTGGATATCTAGATCTTAAATTTGCAAATTAAACCCAAGTTGTTCCTTTGCCTCCCTGAGTTCGACCCCGGACTTGCCCGGGATATAAATTAAAGCCGAGACACTCTTCACGGAGATCCTTCTCTCGGTTCTGACCGACTCGCTAAGTACACGTGCTACAACGTGACCGAATTAAACAACGTATTTAGCGACTCGTCACTCCTCTCAGTAGAGAAGTAATCTGATCTTAGTCCAAATATTGGACATTGATCTGAATGTGATTCAGATTCAATGAGAAGATTAGATTTGCGTTCTTGATTTAATCATGCATCTTTTGGAGGCCCGAGATCTGGATTTGAGATGTGATCTGAATATCCATGTCACTATACGTGGAACAATACAATCGCCCTGTCCTTATCTCTAGGTACGCAGAGAAAGCGCATTATCCTTGAAAGAGTTCATGGATAATTCTATTGTTGATGTATGTATCCGAGCATTGAGAAAATGGATAATTAAATGAGATTTCATTATCATGAATGATATGAATTTGATTCATATTATAAGGAGAGTTGTCTTAGATTATTAAATGTGATTTGATTATCAAAGATGTGAATAATGTGAATGTGATTCATTTTATTTGGGCACGTGAGTATAGAGATCTAAGATGATTAAATGTGATTTAATTATCATGGATATGAATAATATGGATAGCACTATCCATATTATTCATAATATATTATAAAGGTGATTTATAATGTATTAGAGAGAGGTAATTATAATTTATATTTGTTAATTAATTATTGATGTGTATTGGATATACATTGTGTAATTAATTGAAAATGTAAATTATATTTTGTATTGGGTTGTGAATGTGATTCACAATTTTCCAATGGCAAGATTGCAATATTCTCAAAATTAATTATGAGTTATTTTTGAAGAATAAATCACAACAAAAAGTTATTGGAAATTATGGGAGAAATCCATGGAGATATGCAATCTCATGATATTGCATGAGATTGTCTCCACCATAAGGAGATGGTGGACGGCTACACATTCCCACAAGGAATGTGGTAGCCGTCCCCCCCTTACCTTATGGGGAGTGATCTCCATGCTAATCTCACCTTAATTGCTTGATCTAATTTAGGATTGAATTATATTTGATGTGCCAAATATATTTGATTTAAATTAGATTATTAGTTGTTGGTCTTTACCAACAACAATCTTGACCAATGGATTAGACATAAATCAATTTCATCCATTGAATTTATATGTCCCATAGAATGAGATCCATGGATCCCAAAACCCTATAAATAGAGAGACATACCATGGTCTCAAGGGCTATGTTATTGGAGCATATCCCTCTCTATTTCTCTCTACACGTCTACTCTCCCTCCCTTTCATATGGTCGTCCACCATGGATGCCCTAGAGGGAGTCTCCATCGCCGCAGCGTCGTCGTTATATTGCCCGGTCGTCTGCTCGTGGATCTCTGTCTCCTTCGGTGCGCCTCGCTCGAGAAGAAGAAGTCGGATCTTGTGTGTCGAGATCCGGAGATCCGTCGCTTGGATCATCAACATGGATTGCGAGAAACACGCGATTCATCCTCGCACTCGCAAGTTTCTCCTCCGTCGGATCGGACTTGAGACAGGAGGTATCTTCATTTAGAGACTCGATCGCAACCACGCTTCAAGAGGTAATCCTATTACTTGTTTGTGGTTTAGACGAAATGATCTGAGAAGTATTCTTGGATGCTGTGGTTTCGTCGCATGAAAATTTTTTAAATTCCGCTGCATAGAACAACTAGTGTGACTAGTTGTACCTTGAATACGACGCTCACGCTTCCGTGATGCACTTGAGGATTATCCCATATCCTTCAGGAGCTTAACAAGTGTAGCCAAGTCTCCATCTGCAAGCTTCCTTGAGATGAGATGGTGGAATACATAGGCTTTGTTTATTCACTATATACACTCCGGCAGGATTTTTATTTTCAATAAAGCCTGTCCCCTTTTTAGAGTTTTTGCAATTTTACATTTTTATGTGCATATTTACAACTTATTTGCTTGTTGCAACATGTATATAAGGAGTTTTTCTTCTTGAGCCAGCAGATTGTCCCGCTTTTGAAGCATTATTGCAACCCACAACATCTTGTCATTAGACCTCATGCTACCAGACCATGTTGAGGTGCACATCCCTCCTTAGAGGAGGACGGGAGGTTCCGGGTAGCCGTACTACCTCCATTTGTTACTCCAATCCTAAGGACTCTGCCTCCTCACCAGTTCATTCGTGTTGAGCTACATGTAAGGTGTGTGTCCAAGTCAAGCCATTGTCTCAGAGAGTTATGTGCACGTTGTTAAGTGTTCTACTTAGGCTTATCAAGATGACATGTGAACATAGACTTGTGGACTCAAGGAATTAAGTCTCTATGGACCGGAAAAGTCTTAACCCCAAGTCCTATAAAGTTTCTCTGAAGTTAAGTGCATTAAGTTATTAACCGAGCTCCATTTTTCAATTTAATTCCATACTAGTTTAAATGTCAATAATGATGCAAGTATTTATTAAAACTCTTTTTTCGTGGGAATTTTTTAAACTTTGGAAAAAAATTTTATGGATTTGAATTTTCAAATTTTTAGGTATTTTGAAAGATAAGGAAAGATTTTTACAAAGCATACTTACAAAAGGGTTTATGTTACAGGTTTTATGTACAAAATGGATTTTATTTACACGATATTTATATACAAAGAGTTTAGGGGTAGATTGTGGTTTTTAATGTACACATATATACAAATGGTTTTTATACCCCATAATCATTCCCCACATGGCAAAATAGTTTTGTAAAGATTTTCAAAAGCTTTTTCAAAACTATTTATAAAATGTTTTTGCAAACATTTTACAAACATTTTATTTTCACACAATTTTCAAAAATTTGTACTATATACATAATTTTGATACAGAAAATAAATTACAATTTTTTTGTAAACACAATATTTTACAAACATTTTTACAAAATAAATTTGAAAAGGTTTTTACAAAAAAAAATTGCCAATATTTTTATTTTAGTAATAGGCATGTTATTAACACACACTTAAAGTACGAGTTATTACTAAAGTATATATACAATATATGCAACACCCCCCCTATACTTAGCTCGAACGATGTCTTCAAAGAGATCAGAGAGCGATGAAGGAAGACATAACCTGTGTTGAGCATAGAGAAGTGGGAAGAATGCTATACTACAACGACTCAAAAGAATGAAAGAATAGAATCAATAGAACTCGGTGACCCCTTTATACTTAGGATCAAACAATCCTATGTATAGAAAATTGTACATAAAAGGGGAAACCAAGGAGTAGAATGTACCGACATTACCTCCCCTATACTTAGGGTGAAATATCCCTGAGTATAGGTAGCAAAAATAGAGGCAATGGAAAAATAAATAATCACAGGTCTAACACCCCCCTATACTTAGGATAAGATCCATCCTAAGTATAGCACAATCATAAGATGGATCTGTGGTATTATACCGAAATTAATGAATGATATAGACAATATGGATTTATACATCTGCGGAGTAGAAGTGGAACTCAAGTATGAAATGCGGGTGATGTGAGTCAATGAACACATCTCATACAAAATGAATAGGGGCAACATCAACTGTCAAAGGATCATGATCAACATATGGCTTCAGGCACTGACCATTGACACGAAAGGTGGACTCAGAAGACAACTCATATATGTCAATGCTTCCGTTGTTGTGCACCTTTCTGATCAAGTATGGTACCTTCCATTTGCTTTGTAATTTCCCCGGAAATAATCTCAACCTAGCGTTAAATAGCCATACTCTCTGATTGGGATCAAACTATTTAAGGCTAATGTGAGAATCATGCCATATCTTCACTCTATCCTTATATTGTAGGCTACTTGAGAAGGTTGTGTCTCTCAACTCCTCCAGGGCTGCCAATTCTACTCTCCTCTGATCTCCTATGCTCTCTGGATCCAATAATAACTCAGTAACTGCCCAAAGTGACTTATGCTTGATATCAACAGGTAAGTGGCATGGCTTTCCATAAAGAGTCGAAAAGAAGATGTGCCCAAAGGTGTCTTGAAGCAAGTCCTATAGTCCCACAAGATCGAGTCCAAAAGCTGTGATGAATCCTTTCGGTCTGTCCAGATAACCTTCTGCAAAATAGTCTTAATCTCCCTATTTGAGACCTCAGCAAGACCACTTGTTTATGGATAGTAAGATGTAACAACTCTATGGTCATTGCTAAACACGTTAGTAAGGCCCCTTACCTTATCGGTGATAATGAGTCCCCCCGTCAGAAATCTAGACTTTAGGTACCCCAAACCATGTAATTATATTCTTCCTCAAAAATTTGCAAACAATCTTTGCATTTGCGGCTCAGGAGGGGATGACCTCAACCCAACGACTAACATAATTTATAGCAAGAAGATTGTACTCAAATCCCTGACTCTTAGGAAATGGATCCATGAAATCGATGCCCCATGCATCAAAAACCTCACAGAAGTGAATGGGTTGCATCGACATCATATCTCGTTATACACAAGTGCCCATCCTCTGATAGTCAGTGCACCTCTTCATGAATTCGTCTGAATCCTTGGAGAGGGTATGCCACCAAAGGTCGGATTAGAGAACATTCTGTGTCGCCCGTCTCCCATAGTGATGTCCTCCTGCCTCAAGTTTGTGGCAATATGTGAGGATGCTATGGTGCTCCTCCTGAGGAATACACTGTCACCAGACATTATCCCCTACTTCATGGTAAATGGTAGGATCTTCCCAATGGTACTACTTGGCCTTTGCGAGGAAGGTCTCAAGTCGTTGTCGGGGTCAATCATGTGGAACTTTCTTAGCAACAAGATAGTTCACAATGTCAGCGTACCATGGGAGTGAGGTGATAGCAAGAATCTCCTAGTCTAGGAATGTCTTAGTGATAGGTGTGGTCCGATCAGATTCCTCAAGATGCTCTAATCGAGAGAGGTGATCATCCACCACATTCTTGACTCTAGGTTTATCCTTAATCTCTATATCAAACTCCTGGAGTAGAAGGATCCATCTGGTCAATCTGAATTTGGCATCCTTCTTTGCCATGAAGTATCGGATGGTAGTGTGATCGGTATAGGTAGTCACTCTAGATCCACAAATATATGATCAAAACTCATACAGAGCAAATACTATGGCTAGCATCTCCTTCTCAGTCATTGTGTAGTTCAGCTGAGCAGCATCCAAAGTCTAGCTAGAATAGTGAATGGAAAATGGTACATTATCCCTCCTCTATCCAAGAACAGCCCCTACGGTAAAATCAGAAGCATTTGTCATGATCTCAAATAGGATAGACTAATCGGATGGCTGAAGGACAAGAGCCTGACAACCAAATTCTTGAGAGTCTCAAATGATGAAAGATACTTATCATATACGAGAACTCGGTGTCTTTCGTGAGTAAATTAGTAAGCGGTCAGGCAATTTGACTGAAGTCATGTATGAACTATTGGTAGAAACTGACATGCCCCAGAAAAGACTGCAACTGCCTCAAATTGGACGGTGAAATGAGCTTCTTGATGATGTCCACCTTGGCCAGATCAACCTCCATGAGCCTATTAGGGATAATGCGACCATGGACCGTCTCTTGAGTCATCATGAAATGGCTCTTCTCCCAACATAAGACTAAGTGGTCCTCAATGCAGCATTGAAGTACTCGATCTAGGCAAGCAAGACAAGCTTCAAACCCATCACCGTAGATCAAAAAGTCATCTATAAAGACCTCCAAACAGTCACCCACCATGTCCAAGAAGATGGAAAGCATGCACCTTTTGAATGTAGCTAGGGCATTACATAAACCAAAAGGCATCCGTCTAAAAGCATACGTTCCAAACATACATATGAACATTGTTTTCTCCTGGTCTTCGGGCGCTATGGCCACATCATTGTATCTTGAGTACCCGTTAAGAAAACAGTAGTGACTCTTCCTATCTAGCCTCTCAATAATCTGATCAATGAATGGTAGCGGGAAAAGATCCTTCTTGGTGGCTTGATTCAATCATCTGTAGTCCAGACAAACCCTCTAAGAAGTAGGTACTCATGTAGCTATCTCCTCTCCAAACTCATTCACAACAGTGGTGATAACCGTCTTCTTGGGTACCACATGTAAAGGACTAACCCATTTAGATTCTGATGGGGTAGATAAAATCGACGCTCCATCACTTAGATATTTCCTTCATGACTACATCTCAAAGATTCGAGTTCAGCCTTCGTTGGAACTCATGTGTTGGCTTGGCACCATCTTCGAGATATATGTGGTGAGAGCACAGGGCCGAACTTATCCCCTATAGATTAGCTATACTCCATATGGATGCCTTGCGGTTTCTCTCAAGAACCTCCATCAAACGAGATTCTTGGTGTTTAGTCAAATCAGTTGAGATAATGACTGGGAGCATCTCAGGCTCAGCAATAAGGAATATGTACTTCATGCTTTGCGGCAAGGTCTTCAGTTCTGGATATAATGGACTAGGAAGATCTGATCCCTGAAAGGTCTGAGTGAAAGCTACCAGATATGCATGGGAGAACTATCGTTGAATCTCTGAATCTAATGAAGACGACCCTGCTGGTGCATCTATCAACTATACTTGCTCAATCTCCATCCTTGTTGTAGGCTCTCTGGATATCAGACACGGTAAATAATCATCAAAATCTTACCAATCGAAATCGATGTCTGAGCCCAACGGATCTGAATCTAAATCACAAGAAATATACTTTACTACCCAAATCACGGTCATAAGCCTCTAAGGAGTCACGTGCCATGAGTGTGCTCTCCAAACTCTTACCCGTTGTCATCTGTAGATCTGCAGTCTCTGAAGGTATGACAAGAGCTCGTGAAATCAGATCTGTTTTAACGGCTTCATCATCTTCAATCAGAAAATCACACTCATCGTGGACGTCTAGCTCTAAATATATCATCTGCTCGGAACTCTGCTCGAAGCACGCTGAATCTTTGGCTCTGATTTCCTCAATCGTCTCTATTTTATACTCTTGCCCTCGATGTGAAGGTATACCTTCCAGCTATCATGATCGGGAACCGTCTTGGTTTGTAGCCAAGAACGGTCGTAAAATGATGGGGGTATAGGTCACACAATCAAAGATCTCCATATCCAAGACGACAAAGTCCACAAGGAATTTCAAGCCCTGAATGGTGACGACAACATCTTTTAATAACCCCTTCGGCCTCTTAACAGATCTATCTGCAAACTGAAGAACTGTCCTGCTCTGTCTAAGAGGGCCGAACTCGAATAGGTTGAGTAAGGCAGCCGGGAGGAGGTTAATTTAGGAACCGCTGTCTAATAGAGTCTGATCAAATCGTTGCTCATGAATATGGCATTTGACATATGGAGCTCCTGCATCGAGTTTCTTGGCTGGAAAATGGTTTTGTATGGCAAAGCAAGTGGCTCAAGTGAGCACATGGATTTATGAACTGTGGTTTCTCCTCTTCTTCCTACGGACGATGGTCTTCTGTCTCAAGTTCTTCTGGAATAGAGGAATGTGCTCAAGTGCTTCCTGAAGAGTCAGCTGGATCTGGAATCTGTCTATCACCTTCTCATTGAACTCTGTTCGGTGCATCTTTTTGGGATTTTCCGGTTTAGGTCCTTTCCCTAAGTGGAGTTCATGAGGGAAGGGGATGGAGAGACCCTCCTCAGAAGAATGAGGGTCAGGAGTAGGTTTCTGAGTATGCAAAATGCTAGAATCCATGCAAGCATCATTAATCACCACAGATGGATCCAAAAGAGATACAGAAACCTTTTCTTTATTCATATTTTTTATTTTTTAGAGTTTTTCTATTGCTTGTATTTTTCCATAATGATCCTCATATACAAGGGAGGAAAAAACAAGTGTATGATTCTTGGTGGCATCAATACCACTGACAACATCTGAAACTGCAACATCAGTACCGCTCTCTGGCATATCATCATGTAAGTTGGTGTCTTTAGCACCACCGTCTGCAACATGATATATGATGGCATCAGTTTTGTCGTCCGGATCATCCTTAGTGGCATCAGTACCATCTTCATCATCATGGTTAGCGGTATCAACATTGCTACAGACTTTGTCTAGCACCCTCAGATCGGCAGTGCGATGTCGCCTAGAAGAGTCACCGTCGGCTAGCTTCTTACCACTCCTAAATGTCACAAATCAGCATCAAATAAATAATAAATGTCATCCAGAATATCACTAGGAGAGTTGGTGTCTGTAGACTATACCTGCTCAGAAATCCTCCTTAGATTGTTCAGGTTAAGTTCAATCTTAGCGGGTATGGCGACGCTGCCCTTGATTATTTACCTCATCTCATGTCAGAACTCATCCATATCTTGCCAGATGGAGGCTTGCTAATCAGAAGAATACGGGCGAGATCATCAAGGGTTGGGTTCTCATACGGGTGTGGATGAGAACCGGACGGGTTGCCTCACTGGAAATGAGGTTGTGTCTGCTGCTAGTAGTGAGGCAGAGATTTGGGGTACTATTGATGAGGTTGCCATTTGCTCTATTGTTGACCCTGGTCTGAGGATCGAGAATCGTGTTGCTGCTGCTCGGAGTATTGGGGCTGCGATGGTTGGGTGCCCTGCCCTACTTGTGCTAGAGGTTGCTGCTAGGATGAAGTGCCTCTAGTAGATCATCGAAAGCCTAGGAGGTCACGACGAATCCGAGGATGTGGTTGGTACGAGGACTACCAGATCTCGTTGACTTCCGTCAATGACTCTTGATGATCGTGGATTGGTGGGGGGAAGGGACGCCAACGGTTGATCTAGATGGTGCACAACCAACTAAGTGTCTAAGGAAGGCGGTGGTGGCAACTGGTATTGCGGGAGTGGTTGAATCGGTTTCTTGCCCGAATGTGGTGAACCAGTCGATATGAGGTGGAAGGCTGAGAAGAACTATTCCATGGATAAACCCATGACCTGGAATGGGGCTGAGAAGATGTATGTTCCTCTTGAAGACACATGATCTGGGTCATGTCACTAAGAGTTTGGTCCATCTCATCAATCTTGTTGAGCTTGTCAAGGCCCCGGCACGCCTTCTTCTCGATGATCTCTATCTGGTCCAACTTCTGGCTGATGATACCCATATCAACAACTGAAGACTCTACTAGTGCTTATGTCGTAGAAGAGGTAGAAGGACCAACATTAATGTATGCTATCCTCTGGTATGAAACCGCTCGCGGGAGAGTCTTCCCCTGAGTGTGGACCCGAGTCTGGACATAGTGTAGCTTCCGGCTATTTCCTCATAAATGGACAAGACTTGGTCTTCATCCTTGGAAATATAGGAACCTCTACATGAGGCGTTTACTAGCCCATGCAGCTCAAGTGTCAGCCCAGAGAAGAAACTCTAGATGAGGTTGGGCTTGCTGATATCATGGTGGGAGCACCTGTCGATGAGCTCTCTAAATCGATCCTATGCTTCATGGAATTGTTCATTGGGGATCATAGTGAAGTTGCTAATCAACGCTCTAGTTGCATTGGTCTAGCCGAGTGGATAGTACTTATTTAGGTACTATGTCCGGAGCTGCTCCCAAGTAGTGACAACCTTCCCTAGGTACTTCAGCTAGCAGGGTGCTCAGTCAACCAAGAAGAATGGGAAGGCTATTAGCTTGATTATGTCCTTGTCTACCAGTCTGTCATGGACGGTGCTTCAAATCATCTCGAACTCGTGCAGATGGAGATGGGGCTCTTCGATGGCTATCCCATGGAACTTGGGAAGTAACTGAATGGTCTGGGGACAGAGCTCGGAATCGCCCAAGATAGCGGGAAGCTGGATCCATCTGTGTGTGAGGGTTGCATCAGGTTGTGCATCTACCTCATGGTATGGGTTGGTCTGGCTGGGTCCTGATGCTCGTCCTGGTGTCTGTCATCTATTCAACCCTACTAGCATGGTATTTCTCCACCACTGGGTGGTTGTTCTAGATCCTCTCGCCCGGCTCGCATCTGCATAAACTCTCTCCTTACTTCTGACAGGAATATCCATTGATCCCTGATCTGTCTCTGCATGGTTTTAAGGAAGCTAGCAGTGTTGTTGATGTACACCTAATCTAATATGAAAGACGAAGTCTCAGGATGGCCATCATTCTGTCATCACTGGCCATGTCTCCAGTCTCTACAAGGAAGAAAACCCTAGCTCAGGTGTTGTCAAGTGAATGTATAACTGTGTTGGCCTGTCTGACCATACCTCAAAAGTGGAAGAAGGATGGTTGAGAGGGAACAGGGTGGAAGCGAACTCGGGTTCAGAGAGCTGGTCTGACTTCTCTGAAGCTTCCCTAGATGAACGGGGGGGGAGTGCTGGAAAGAGATGCTGCCAGAGGTAGCTTAAGAGATCTCTTCCCATAATACAAACCCCTATTTCACCTACTAAACACAATATGATGATCGTAAAAGCTCGGTCGTTTATCTTGTCAAATTTTATTAGGTGATAATCCAATCTCATAGAGTGGGTTAGCGAGTTGTTAGGAGCTCGATTCTCCCTGGAGACTGGCCTAGATTCTTACGACTAGTTGCACCTACTTCCAGCCTGTATGGGTGTGAGTATGGACCGTTTTCAACTACTGATTTGCTTGAGGACGGAACCTTTCACAAGGTCTCTAAACCACCCACTCTACTATGGAAGTTCAGACCGTTTATTGGCTACTTGAAAGTCCTCACTAGAGAATAGCTAATCGTTTTTGTTATAATCAGTAGTATGAAAAAAGTTCAGGCATGACTCTATACTAGTGTGCAGGTTGCTTAACTCTCAGCAATAAAATCAGAGAGTAGGGGGTCACTCTCCCTAAAACAAAATTTTTGAGTGAAGTTCAGTTTTAGGTCAAGTATGCTTTAGCAGTCCTGATTTTATTGATTCTCTTTTTTAGGTATTATAAATGTATAAAGACAACATCTAACGAATTTTCCAATTTCCTTTTTATTTAATGTCCAAGAAAACATGGGAGGGAAGATGGAAAAGCTGATGCACAATGAAATCAATAATGCATGCAGAGTAAGAAATACGTACCTTGCTCCAACAGTCTACATGCAAAGTGATCCACACATAAATTAAAGACAGAAAATTAAACTAATATAAATGATGCACGAGGAAATCGTCCTTAGATAGCTTCTATTACGTGAAGAATTGGTTCTAACTAATCATAAAAGAGACCTGAGTCCAGTCTTAGATGCCAATCGGTGCCCACCATAGTGTATCCTGCAAGCGTTGTATACGGCCTCTCTCGGCATGTGGTCTCTAGTCCAATTAGTTTCTCTTTTTATTTGACTAAGTCCAAAATGTGATCTATAGGATAGTCTATTAGTGTGTTTGGACCTTAGCTAATTACCGAGCTCCACCAGAATAAAAACTAAGTCTAGGGGCTAAAACCTAGTGAAACAAATAAAAATACAAATACGAAAAACCATGAAAAATTCAGTAAGGTCCTCCGAGTGCACTAGCACTCGGCGGAACAGGCCCCGAATATTGTTCAAGTCCAAGAGAGTTCAAATGTCTAAGTTATTACAAAAATATTTGGAAAAAATAAAATTAAGGCTAAATTCTCTCTACTAGAACTGCTCCTCTGCTCCTCCTCTAGCGTGGGTCTCTCCCAAGCAGACCGAGTAGTCCTCCAGGCGGTACTTCGTACGAAAAGCAAAACAAAAGATGGTCAGAAATAGTTACAAGAGAGAGAAATAAAGATAGACATAAACAAATAATATCTAGCTACTTAGCAGTACTCCCAAGCAACGGTGCCATTCTAATGATTCGATATTCGAGATGGTTAAGGTGGATTAAATTAAGAAAATGTCGTTATCCTAAATCAGTCGAATCAATTAACGAGAAAATAAACCACATTAAAGATCAAACAGTGAATGTGAGCGGTTTGCTACTTTTATTTACCTGGTATAGCGACCAGGGTCGAACACAAGGAGCACAATTATACAGTAAATAGTGAGACTTCAGAAATAAAATCCTTTTTAATGGTTTTTAAATTTTCAAAATTTTAATTTTCCAATGTAAGAAAACAAGTAAGACACACACTCAAACACTCTTTTTGTTTTTTTCAAAGGGGTAAAAATCAATCAGAAAATTACTGTAAAAATATTTTTGGGTTGTGTATATTTTGTAGTGTTTTCGTTAATTTTTGGGTATTTTTCAGATTTTTTTGTGATTTTATAAAAATCAAATAGTGATAAAATAAACTAACAATGAACAACCAGAAGTAATTTCTAATTAAAAATAAATAAAGTACTAAAACTACTGAAAGTAATTTTTATGATGAAATATAAGAAATAGAAATAAAGACTAGGATCACAAATTTTGGTAATATTCTATTATTTTATAGAACTTTTATAATTTTCAAGTGTTTTCCAATTTTTGGTTTTTATAAAATATTTTCGAGTAAAAGTGATACTAGAACCTAAGGATAATAAAAGACAACTACTCTATTTTTTTAGATATTTTAGATATATTTTAGAATTTTTATGATTTTTCTAAGGCAAACATGGCACGTTTTAGGGGTTTTTGAATTTTTAATAATAGAAAATGTAAAGAAATTAACTAGCAAAACTTACCATAAACAAAGCATGCAAACATGATTCAAATATAATTCTCGGGTAATTTATTGAGTTAATTAGATATTTATTGCACTAAATAAAAGACATGTAATTAAAAATAGTTTGTAGGGACTAACTATAATTATTCTAAGTTTATGAACCTCTGGAATAATAAAATCAAGAACTATAAGGGGTCGATCAGCAATTTGTCCAAAAATACACGTGTCACACTTAATCATCACTCACAATGGTGTAAATGCAAATTCTAAAAACATAACATTCATTTCATTACAACTGAGAAGTTCAAGAGAAAATATGCAAAATTACCACAAAAACATGTACGAGTGTACGTGACTACAACCTAGATGGACTAAACTACAATTATATAGAAACTACAAGAGACATTTTACAAAAGTTCTTAAATACAATTTTTATTTATTGGACTAAAGGGAAATAAAAAGACATGCTAGGGAAAAGAGGAAAATACCCTCGATGCACGTGGCACACGCATGGGGTCTCTAACGGTTATGATGCACTCCTACGAAAAGATCTAACGGTTCTGACTGTATCAGGGCATGTCGTCAGATCTGATAAGCTCGGTCTGATCCAACATTTTGCAAGACTATTTGGTTTGGTGGAGTAGATGAGGAACCAGCTTTGATCAGACGGCTGGAAGTTGGGCAATATCGGTCGGCTCTGATCAAGTCTAGAGCTCCCTCTACAGATCGAACGACAAATAGGGGAGCTGGATGAACACAGCTTAGGAAAACTTCAACCAGACATGGAGAGAGATCCATGGGTCCGATGAAGTCTTTAGGAGGTCCGACATCGTCGTGAAGTCACTTTGCCTCGACCAGGGTGCTCGGATGAGGCAGTTGATGGTTGGATGATCGAGACGGTGGTTCTCCACCTAGAGGTGCTCCACCACCTGGGTTAAAGCTCAAACCACGCTTCCTTGCGCGTGTAGGTACCTGTGAAGGAACGAGAGACTCGGAGGCTTTGCTCCGGTTACGTTATTGCTTGAAATATGAGGAGAAGCGAGATGGAGTGGGGCTTTTGGTTTCTGACGGAGGAGAAGGAGGAAACCTATCCTAATCTTGCTCCGGTGGGCGAGACTCAAGGGGGTAACACTATAAGAGAAGGATGGTTGTGCAACGAGGCAAAGATTGGTGCGGATGGAGGTGATTGGGGAGCTCTGACCATGGTAGTCGGAGTCGATAAGAGGGTGGATGGCAGACCATCGGAATAGAGATGAAAAGCTAAAATAAAGGGGAATGAAGGTTACCTAAGTATCCTGAGGTGAACGACAAAGTATGGTGAAGGTGAAGGCGAGGTCGTGGCCTCAATTCTACAGCGGGAAGCAGAAGAGGATGATCGCAGTAGAGCTCCGACCACGAGATGAGCAAAGTCCAATCCATCACCAATCCGAGCATCTAAAAGCTCCTCTATAATCCTGTCAATGTTTTGGAGATGCAAGTGGAGGAAAGAGGGCAAAAGGGATGAGCTTGCGAGTGATGGAGGTAGAGTTAAGCTTTTATAGGATGATCATAGGGTCTAGAAAGATCAGCAAGGCATGAGAAACCCTACGTAGATCGGACCTCGCATAGGGATCCGCGAGGATCACGGATCCTAGGAGAAGATTCGGATGCAAAAAGAGAGGAAAATAGTAGTCGGACCCAACCACGAAAATTCTAAGAAATCGTGTCCGACAAAGAATCTGTTGGGTCAGGTCAGTTGGGGGGAAGGTTGACTGAGGTCAACAAACTAAGGTGGACCAATAGGAAAATTCCAGGCTAAAAGAATGAAAGAATAATGACTAAAAAATAGCAAATGATTTTAAAATAAAATTTAAATAAAATAAAAGTTGCTTATTATTTTACAAACGATTTTTCTGTGAATTTTAAATATTTTTATGGCATCATATATACAGTATATATAATATTATGTATAATATATAGGTATAATAAACCTATATATTATATACGTGTAATTTTATATTATTATTTTTACAAAAATATGCTTTATTCTATATTTTATTTTTTTACAAAATAATTTAAGGAATATAAAATGATTTTTATTTGATTTTTATAGAATGAGTAGATATATTAATTAGATAGATGCTTTATACAATATACAATGGTGTCTCTTTTGTACAATGAACTTTGGATTTTAATTTTGTCTTATTTGTGTTTCCTAATTTTTTTTATTTTATAGATATGTATAAGTATTTTAAAAGTATACTATAATATTCACAAAGTGTATATTAAATATGAATATTTATATGTATAGGTGTTATATACAAGGTTCCCTATCTCCCTCTACATATTTCTTGTTGATTAGGTCAATTATTGACCTTCTCTTAGGGTTTGGGTCAATCAGTAGTTATTATATAATTACCTCCTTATTGTCTTTTTCTTTTCTCTTTATTCTTTTATTTTGGAAAAATAGTTGTTAATTGTGGAATATTAACAATGGCATGCACAATGATAACTTATTGTATTTACACAGTTTTGTAGATGTTTTTGCTAAACGATGAAGCTAAAATAAAAGAATAAAGTATGAGAATCATGGATTCATCATTGCTCCTCCTGAAGAATACACCAATGCCAAATGCAATCTGCTCCTTCCCTGAATAGAAGTGGGTCTTCCCATTAGTAGAAATGGATGGTGTACAAGAATTTGTCATTTTTATTTTTTGTCCAAACTTTTGGGACTACACTGGAGATGAGGTAGTTCACAATATCGACATACTAAGGAAGTAAATCCATGGCCAGAATCAACTCATCAGGAAAGGTGTATGTGATGGGTACACTGCTCAATAGAGGCTATTGCTACTCAATTCATGAGAGGTGGTCTGCTACCTCATTCTGAACCCTAAGCTAGTCTTTGATTTCCATGTCGAACTTCTGGAGGAGAAGGATCCATCTGATCAGTCAAAGCTTGGCTTCTTTCTTCTGCTGTAAGTATTGGATAGCTGAGTGGTCAGTGTAGATGGTGACTTTAGATCCCAGAAGATAGGATCTAACTTCTCAAGGGTGAATACCACAACCAGCAAGGTGAATATCACAGCCAGCAATTCTTTCTCTATTACAGTGTAATTTCTCTTTGCTTCATATAACATTTTGTTGGCATAGTGAATGGCATAGGGCACATGGTCTTTTCTATGTCCTAGAACAACCCCAACTGCAAAGTCTAATGCATCTGTCATGATCTCAAAAGATAGCCACATATTCGGCGGTTGTAGGATGGGAGCTTGAGTGATTAGCTCCTTCAGCTAGTTAAATGAGTGGAGAATCTGCTGATCAACATTAAACTCAGTGTCCTTTCACAAAAACTCTATGAGAGGTCGGACAGTGTCGCTGAAATCTCTAATGAATCTCCTTTAGAAACCCACATGCCCCAGAAGTGACCTCACATATCTGATGTTCTGAGATGGCTCAAGGTTGTTGACAACATCCACCTTTGCTGGGTCGACTTCCATGCCGGGCTTGGAAACGACGTGACCCAGCACAATGCCTTTTGTGACCATGAAGTGGCTCTTTTTCCATGATAGCATGAGATTAACTTCACGGCATTTCTAAAGTACTCTGTCCAGGTGCTCAAGACATTCATCAAAACTGTCACCATAGACTGGGAAGTCGTCTATAAACACCTCAAGAAAACTGCCAACCATCTTAGCGAAGACTACAAGCATGCACCTTTGGAATGTAGCAGGGGCAATGCACAAACCAAAGGGCATCCTCCTAAATGCATAGGTGCCAAACATGTAAGTGAAGGTAGTCTTCTCTTGGTATTTGGGGCGATTGACACTTGGTTGTACCCGTAATACCCAACCAGAAAGCAGAAGAACTTCTTGCCGGCTAATCTCTCTAGAACTTGATTGATGAATGGAAAGGGGAAGTGGTCCTTCTCGGTTACTATATTGAGGCGGCAGAAGTCAACACATACAATTCAGGATGTTGGTACTCAGGTGGAAATCTCCTCTCCTCTTTCATTTGTAACAACGGTGTGCCCGGATTTCTTCAGAACTACATGTAGAGGGCTCACCGATTTTGAATCGGAGATGGGATAAATGAAGCCTGCATCACACCATTTCGTGATTTCTTTCATTAAAACATCCCGTAAATTTGGGTTCACTATTATTTGAAACTCTCGGGATGGCTTGGCATATTCTTCCAAATAGATATGATGTGAACATATGGCATGATGTATCCCGTAAAGATCTGAGATGTGCTAACTAAGTGCCTTGTGATTTTTCTTTATAACCTCGAGAAGTCAAGATTCTTGATCTGAGGTTAGACTGCTGCTGATTATGACCGGATACATCTTCTCTGCAGCCGCAAGGAAGGCATACTTAAGGTCTGCCAGAAGTGGATTTAATTAAGGCTCTGATCATGCTTGCTTCTCGATCACTTCAGAAACTATGCTAGTATGTGGATACTCTACCATGACTTTAGAGGTACTGCTCACCTCAGTGGCTTCTTGTTCAATTGTCAGGGTGTCGAACAGATCTGCAATGAATTCATCATGTTCGTACTAGCATGAATCTTATAACTCAACAAGATGCATAAGCAAATTTGATTATGTCTCCCAAGTGCTATTGGAGCTTGTGTCGACTACGCTTTCATGGTCCTCCTCAGTAGAGAGGATTTTCAAGGTCCATGTATCATTGAAAGAGAGTTTTGTATCTCTGGTTTTAACAATAAAATCATAGTCTACTTCAGGCGGTGCTGCATGACTTTCATCAGATACGATTTTTGGCTCGCTAGCCATGTCTATGGTAACTTTGTGATTGCTAGAGCTGAATGTGATCTTTTGAGACCCATAGTCAACCAAGTCCTCTTCAGTACGCAAGAATGGTCATCCAAGGATAATTGAGCTATGAAGTAATGGTACAGTAGAGTCCATATCAACGACTACAAAATCAACTGGAAATTGCATGTCCTACACCTTTATGACAACGTCTTCCAATAGCCCTCTAGATCATTTTAAGGATCGATCAGCGAACTGATGGATCATGCTTGTCTGCTTCAATGGATCCAGCCCGAACTATTGCTCAAGTGATGAGGGCAGGAGGTTGATGGAAGAGCAGTTGTCAAACAAGGTTCTCTTGAAGACTTGATCAAAGATCTCGCATCTGATCAAAGGTGCTCCTTTGTCTTGCTTCTTCTGAGGGAGATTGCTCATGGTTGCAAATGTTGCCATGGTAAGGATGTGCTCCTCAATTTTCTGGCGTCTGTTATTGTGGTTCGACTGACGCTTGTTTGTACATGCTTCCTTCCATCCCTTCTTCAAAAAGGGCATGTATTCCATGGCTTACAACTGATCGAATATCCACAACACACACTTTTTCTTTTTGTAGTTTTTTTTATTTTTGCATTGCATCAGGAAATGGAATATTTACATAATTGAAATCAAAGGCAGTGTAATAATTTACAACATAGTTCTTGTCCAAACTAGTTTGTACATCTGGAAAAAGGTGTACATTCTGGAGATGAAGGTGCTCTTGTTGGTGGACAGGCAAAAAGTGTGGTCTCTGCTTCGTCGGTCGGCATTGGAAATGCAGTTAGTGCTGGCTCCTCCATTGCTAGCTGATAAACGAGATTTAGCAGAGGTCGTGTTAATCTACAAGGCGGATCAACAGCCGTTGAGATGACCTCACACGAAACCCCAATTAATCAACAATTAACCCACAACAGATAATCAAGTAATGAAAAGCAGACGCAGAGTTATTATAACTCTACAATAAGGATGTGTATAGGTGCAAGTATGTAGAGGTCGAACACAGGGAGCAAACGGCTAGATCGAGGCAATGAAGTACAAAGATGATTGTGAACTATTTATCTATATGTTCCTTTTTGGGCTTTAAATTTTTTATTATTTTATTTGATTTTTAAATATTTAAATGATTTTTATTTTATATTTATAAATAAAATAATAATAATGTAACGAGTAATGAAATATATATATATATAGATATCTAGATAATAAGTGAGAGAGATATAAATAAAAGAAATAGAGAAAATATTTTTGGATTTTTTAAAAGGGTCAAATAAAGTTAAAATAAATAAAATAAAATCTTTTTGGTGTTTTAATTAATTTTTCCAATGTTTTTAGAAATTTTTAGAAATAAGAAATTGCAAGTAATAAGATAAAAGGGGCAATTCTATACTTGGAAAAATAAGGCAAATAGGTCACTCAAAAAAATCTTACAAGTAGCTCAAATGAAGTCCTAAATTTATACCTATATTTTTCCTAGATAGAGAAGATTATCTAAAAGAAAACAGAACTTTATTTTTGGATTTTTGATAATATTACATTTTTTAGTGATTTTTTCAAGTTTTTATGTGTTTTTGAGTTTTTGGAAACTAGACATGATATAACTTAATGCCCTTCGGATATAATATAGATAAAGATGAGGGCAATCCACAATATTTTTTTGGTAATTTTTTAAGGTGTAATAAATATATTAAAAATAAATGATATTAAGAAGGTTGAAATGATGTTTTTTATTTTTTGTACTATCAAATTACAAGATAAAAATAAAACAAAAATCCCAGATTATAGAACAAATTAGGGCCACATGGACATATTTTTAGATTTTCAAATAGATGAAAGATACTCTAGAAATAAATCAATCACTCAAAATATTGTAGAAATTCTTTAGGACAAAATTTGTAATATTTTAATGAAATTTGAATACAAATTCGACCCCATAAATTTCTATAACATGTCCAAAAATAAGCATGTGATATCATGTATTGAAAGAGTTATTAACGAAATACACCAAATTAGTGCCTAAATTCAAAAATTCACCATTAATAGTTTTATACCAGAATAATTGAAATTTGGAAATGATAAGATATTCAAAGCAGCTTTCTAACAGAAAAAGCTCATAGAAAATGAAGTTTAGATGAATGATTTAGGAGAGCTTAAGTGCACGATTGCAGATGATAATGCAAAAATGCAACTGCAGTTCAAAATATATCTCGAAAACTCATGGAATATACCAAAAATGAGGGGGTGTGATTGCAAAATGCCCCACTAATCTAGGTGGTGTCAAGCTGCTCTTGGACAGTAAGGGTATGCGCATGAAACTCCAAAATGGTGAGGGCTTGTGCGTAAAAGTTCTACCCCTTGGTTGGATGGCTAAGATTATAAGGATGGATCGAGTATAAAACTCAACCAAGTTGTTAGGTACACAAAAAATGGGGTATGAATGGGTTTTCCTTCGATTTGGTGAGGGAAGAAGGAGGTGCTTCGGCCACTTTATGTGGTCGAAGATGGAAGGGGTTGTGTGGGGAGATACGTAGAATAGAGGAGGATGGCAGCGGTGAAGTGTGAGCCGCGTCGAGGAGGGCGAATGAAAGTTGAAGATGATGGGTTGTTACACTACAACAAGAAGAAAAATAAAATCTAAAAGTTACCTACAAGAAGTAAAACGTAGCATGTGAAGATAGTCGCATATGGTAATTGATTCTCCGATGAGAATGATCGGTCATTGCCTCGATTCTGATGAAGAAGAGGCTTGACGAAGACAAAATCCATGGTACAATGGAGCAAGAACACCAAGGGATCACGCCAAAGAATCCTCCCTTCGTTATGGCTTCGTCTCCAACCTTCACTCTGTCACAATGGAGGTAGAGGAGTTAGAATGAAGACTCTAATGGAGGATGATCTCAAAAAAATGGTAGTTTAGGCTCTTTTATTTGGTGGTGGAATGGAACATATGATGGCTAATGGGAGGATGTATCCACCAGCGAGAGTGGGTTATTTCAATTTTTTTGTCTCTTAGTAGTTGGCAAGTGGATGATATGGATCAATGACAAAAAAGAGAGTGTCTCCCAGTGAGAATTGCTAATTCAAAAATTTTGGACTCTAGTGGTTGTCTTCATTGTACATGTGGACCAATAACAAAAAGAGAGGTCTTCCAAATGAAATATGCTTGAAATAAGTATTAGGATACCTTAAAATAAGAATGCAAATCATAAAACTTTCTCAAAATGATGTCATAGAAAATATTGCAGAAGAAAGTTTTGCAAAAGATGTAAAAAAATATAAAAAAAACTATTTTTTTGAAGGTATAAAATACCCATTTTAAGATTTTAATGATTTTTGGTCTTGTTTTCTTGTTAATAGTATTAGAAACTTGGAAATATTTTTGTTGATTTTTAATTTGATGAGATAAATAAAAAGGCACTTAAGATAAAATACAAGCCAAATTGACTTGTATAGAGAAGATCTATTTTTGTATCTTTTTTATTTTATAATTCTTAGTTGATTTTATATTTTTAATAGAAATTAGAATATACAACTAACAAAATAAAATTGAAATCAAAAGAAGAGAAGTTAAAATGCAATGTACACAAAAGAAACAAGTACACGTAAACTAGTGTACAAATGGGTCCCAAAATCGACTTTTCACAAAATATCTCTGACCACTTTCAAAGTATTTTTAGAATTTAAAGGATTTAAAATGTGAACTTTAAAAGTGACCTTGGGTTAATTAGAGTTTGTATGCTCTGGCTATAAAATTTGGATTGCATGTATATGGGAAAAAGTGAAGCTGTTCCATTTGTCCATTATTCATGGTGATATTTTTGTAATAATTTTTTTATTTTATATACATTTTTATTAAATTAATACAACAAAAATCATTTGAATAAGAATTGTATAAAAATACTTACAAATATTTAAAGTTTTAGTATATTTGTTTTTTTGTGCAGTTATTGGCCCTATCTCTCCCTACTTTATTCCTTGTCAACAAAATCAATTCTTGACTTAGTCTCGGGATTTAAGGTCATAAAATATCTTCAATATTTTATTCTTTTTCTTTTCTTTTCTTTATACTATAATTTTGACACTAAAAACTGTATTTTTTACACTATTTTCACAACAATTTATGAATGCTAAAATGCATGAATTGTGGGTATGTACATGCATTTACTAGGGTTTTAAGGCCAAAATGATATAATAAAGGTGATGAAATAGAGATTCATCACACCCCAATACTTGCCTTTGCTAGTCCCTAGCAAACACTTATGAAATATTTGCAGAAAATAAAAACAAAAGAAAAGAAAAAGAAAGAAGATGGATTAAATTTAATTATCAAACTTGTCTTCACAAAATAAAAGTTTGGAGCTCAAGTCGGACCTTTGGAATTTTAGTGCGGGCGGAACCTTAATGAGAATCAGATTTGAAATCCAACAGCCATCGAGAATCTCAAAACTCTGCTCAAGTCTCCTCAATAGCCGGGACAGAATACTTCAACTCATACGCAAACCCTTAGGACTATGAATCTAACTCGTATAGTGTAAGTGATAGTGGCTCTCCCCAGCTGAAATGACAAAGAGACTGACTTCTCCAACATGACAACCCAGTGATTCCACAATCTAGTAACTCCTTCCACGAGGAGCGGGGTATTCCCTTCTAATTTCAAGTAACAACCAGCTCAAGAGGAGGGGTGAAGAGAAGAATGGACGGTAACCAGTGTAGATACCTATCCTAGGATGCAAGACCAGTGTAGTCAAGTCATCCAGCAGTAGGCTCACATGATTTGACTTTGAAGCACGAGCTTGCTTATTGACTATACAACATATACACTCCGACATGCATTTTATTTTCAATCAGGCATGTCCATTTTTTTGAGGTTATTTTCTCTTTTTTTTTCTTTTTTTTTAAACTATATAAAACAACATTTACATAAAGAGTTTTTCCTCTTCAGCCAGTAGACTATCCCTCTTTTGAAGCATTATTGCAACCTACACTCTCCTGTCTTCAAAATTCATCATCACTAGACGGGTTGGGGTGCACTTCCCTCCCAAAAGGAGGACAAATGTTTGCACTTGTGTGTGTCTCATAGTGAAAAATCCAATCCCCTCACCACACCAACTGAGTTGAGCCAAGTGAAAGGTGCAGGTGTCCAAGTTAGGTCATTATCGACAAGAGTCGTGAATGTGCTCTGAAATACTCTACTTAGGTAGTCAATAATCCATTGAACCAAGTCTCATGATCCTCAAAGACTTAAGTCAACTAGATTGAAGTACCTCAATTCTAGCTCCTATAAGGTTCCGGTTATTTAGGTAGATTTAAGGTTTAACCAAGCTCCAATCATCGGATTTTACTTAGAGTTGGTCAATTACAAACTCAATCCGGAAAATGCTAATGCTATGCATAAATCATTTTTGTGATGCAATTTTCAAAGTTTTGAACTTTTTATGTATTTTTGAAAAATGATGATGAATATGCAATTTTTTTGTATTTTCAAAAAGATTTTCCAAATGTTTTTTGCATTTTTTTTTGTTTTGCAAATGTTTTTTTGTTTTTTTGGTTTTGCAAATGTTTTTGTGATTTTTTAAAACAAAAGATTTTTGTCAATAACTACGTAAAAATATTTACACAGGGATGTATCTTTTATTTACAAGGGTCAGGTTTTAGGAATCTACAAGGGGTAAATGGTCAATTTTATTGAACTATATACATAGTTAATAAAGAATTTTTAGTGAGATGTATACATTCCTCAACCTTATTTGAATAAGGTTTTTCAAACAATTTCTGAAAACTATAGTCCAAAATAGTTTCTACAAACAATTTTTACAAACATGTACACACATTTGAAAATCATTTTGCAAAGGTTTTTCAAACATTATATATAGATTTTCAAAATATATTTGCAACCATTTTCAAAGCATTTGCAAATAGTTTTTCAAACATTCTATTTACAAAAAGAAAATAAATTTTACAAATAAAAATCTATTTACAAAGGTTGAAAATATTGAACAAAATGTTTTCCAAATAGTTTTCAAAATATTTTTTTCGAAAAGATTTTCAAACTATTTTTAAAACATTTTCCAAAAAATATATTTTTACCTTGTTTATTAATCAATAAATACAAAAAGAATTAGAGGAATAATATCATCTTTTTATTCAGTATTTTTAATTAATTTTAATAGTAAATTTAGCCATAATTATTAATAAAAATATGAAAGTATGAGTTATCGCTAAAGTATATATGGAGTATATACGACCCACCTATACTTAGCTTAAGCTATGTCCTCATAGATCAGAGAAAAAAGAAGACATAACTCGTACAGAGTATAGAAAAGTCTAAAGAATAAAGAACGAAGAAATGAATGAATGAATAGGAAGTTGACTGTCCCTCCTATACTTAGAATCAAGTAATCCTAAGTATATCAGATTGTTCACAAAGCAGGGAGGGTCAAGGGTGGTAATGAACAGATCGTACTCAGACTGTCTCCCCCTATACTAAGGGTAATATGTCCCTATGTATAGACAAGAAGAGGAGACAGTGGAGGAGATCAAAGAATAGAAGATCTCGGGGTGCTCACCCCCCTATACTTAGGACAAAGTACGTCCTAAGTATAGAAGACTGACAAGAAGGGGTAAAACCTTTTCGATAGGTAAAGAAAATAGAAAAGGAAAAGAAGAAAAGAGATCGAAAGATGGAAGAAGATATATAAGGATGTATACATCACTCCCCATATACTTAGGGTAAAAGAAGCCCTAAGTATAGGCAACAACAGGAGTAATGAAACGAAACGACGAATGAACACTCGGCTCATCCACCCCCATACTTAGGACAAAGTACAACCTAAGAAAGGCACACGAGAATGGAGTGGATAAGCAAAATGGAAGATGGAAAGGGATACACGAAAGCGGATATACAACAGAGTGGATGTATAGAGGATCAAGAAGGTCAAAAGCAAACCTTCTTGCGAGACCGTTGAGGGATAGATCGGATATGGTGCAGGTCAACATCGGGGTCCTCAGATGAAAAAACCGATCAGAGTCGACACAGTGTAGGTCTTCAGTGGTCCTAGGGTGTGAAGGCACAGACAGGTTAGTAAAAGTAGTGCAGCTAGGTATGGCCTTGGGTGTCTCGCTGATGCCGAAGTGAAAAGGGACTAACTCATCATCGTCAGAAGAAGTAGAGTCAAAGTCGTCCTGTGAGGTCTCATCTAGGTCAAAATCAAAAGGCACGAACTCATTGGTGGAAGTAGTCGACTCATGTTCGTCCTCTCAAGTCTCAATCGGATCATCTTTCTCATTAAAAGGCATGAATTCCTGAATAAAAGCAACAAGATCAAATTCGGCCTTTTCAGTCTAATCTGAATCTAAGTGAAAAGGAATGGACTCATCAGTGAAAGTAGTCGAGTCATGTCTGTCATGTATAGTCTCTCAATCTGCCCTCTGCTCAATAGTATCAATCGTGTAAATCCCATAGATGTCATCAACACATCTCCAAACAGCAGAAGAAGGAACACTAAGATCCATGCTTTTCGGTTCTTCCTCTATAGGGAGGAATTCTTGGGTCTCAGTGGAGTCCAACATGCAACAAAAGTCTCTGATCGACTCATCAAGGGCATGGTCCTCGAGGTTAGCTATGATAGGTGAAGTCACATCAGGTGCAGGTCTTTGGTCAGCAGTGGGTGCAGTGATGATCACCTCACTCTCATCAACAGGACAGGAGCGAATCTCTCCTGATCCATAATCAATAACGACCCTCGTAGAATTAAGGAAAGGTCGTCCCATGATGATTGGAGAGTGCTCCCCTGTAGAGGCCTCTATGGGCAATACAACAAAATCAACATTGTATCTCGTGCCCAGAATCAAAATGACGGCGTTTTCAAGGATACCCTTCAGCCTCTTGATAGATCCATCAGTAAACTGAACTATCATCCTAGTTTTCTTTAGAGTCCCTAATTGAAGAGAATGTACCAGCGAGAAAGGTATGATGCTAATCGAAGCACTGCCGTCAAGGAAAGTGTGATCACAAGTGAAGTCAGAGATGGTGCGGCTAATGAAAGGAGTAGCTGTGTTCTTTTTCCTAGGAATAGGGCGGTGTGTGATGGCGTGGGCAGTGGCCATGGTCAATATATGATGCTCAGATCTGCTCCTGTGCTTTCTCTCCTTATGATGAGGAGCGGATAATTGGGTCACGGCCTGGCGAAGAAGGGCATCAATGATCTTATGAATAGTGACCTCTACTTCGGGTTCATTCAAAAAAATTTTGAATTTTTGGATCTTCTCCATATAAGGGAGGAGATCGAAATCATCATATACACGAGGAATGCCAAGAGCAGTATGTACAAAAGCATCCTCGGGGTCAGAGATGGTACAGAGTGTGAATGAGTATGTGGGTAGATGATCAGGAAAGTGGACACCCTCCTCACAGTCTGATTCAACCAAAGGTCTCTCGAATTCTTTTTGGATTTTAAAATTTCTCATTTTTTTGTATTTTTGGTAGCTCTCATGATAATCCTCAAATGAATCCAAATCCTCAAAGAATGGAGCGTCATGCTAGATCTTATTAATAAAAATCCAAAATCTCAGGATCGGGTGTGGAAACCATCTGGGGTGACTCCAAAATCTCAGGATCGGGTGTGTCGAATGTGGATGGTGGGTGTGTACAAAAATCATATTCCGGATCATGATCAAGGAAGAGCGGGTTGTCGAAATATCTGGGAGATGGTGGTGGAAATGATTGGTAAAGGTCAAAGTCTGATTCTTGAAATAGTGGGTTAGGCGTATATGTAAAAAAATTAGGAGCAAAGTCCTCATGAAAAAAGTGAGGTGAATTGGCTGGAGGGTACGAAGGGTCTGCAAAGTACAGATAGAAATTGCTCAAGTCGGCCATCTCAAAATAAAAGGACAATGTGATCGGGAGAGTACGATTGTCAAACCAAGAGAAATGAAGGAAAGGCGCAAATGCGTAGAGGAGATCTAGAATGCACACAAACAATCACAATCAAAACACACACAAAGCAAAACGCACCCCTCAATTCACCTATTCAACTCGGTGAAGATCACAAAAGTGCGATATTTTTATCTTGTATGTTTTAGAGTTAGGTGGGAAGTCAAGAAGTTACACAAACACTTAGGACGCTTGATAGAATTTGGGCACTAATCCTTAGTGTGTGTGCGAGCAAATAAAAACGAAGACAATGGGGGGATTACTTGCCCCAAGACAAGATTTTTTTTTATCTTTTTTAGGGGAAAGTAATATTAGCAGTCCCAATATTATTGATTATCATTTTTAAATTTTAGTGAGAAATGCACGAATCCTATCAAGGAGTCAATTCCTTTAAGCACCTAGGTTGTCAAAATGAGAGGGAAAGTCAGAAAATAATTACAAGCAGCAAATCGATGATGGATGCTCAAGAGAAATGCCCACCTTGCCTCCAGCACTCTACATGCAAAGATGCTCAGCAGAATTGAAACCTATCTATATCCAATGTAAGCTGATAAAATCACCCTAGGATGACAAACTGTTATTAGCGTGAATAACCAGATGCTAAATATCTAGAAGAGAGATCCAAATGTCTGGTCTCTGAAGTGTATTGGTGTCCACCAC
Source organism: Ottelia alismoides (assembly GCA_037367405.1). Classification (NCBI taxonomy): domain Eukaryota; kingdom Viridiplantae; phylum Streptophyta; class Magnoliopsida; order Alismatales; family Hydrocharitaceae; genus Ottelia; species Ottelia alismoides. The sequence continues at coordinate 919,231 of JAZKJV010005738.1, forward strand.
AACGGATCCTGCAAGTGTTGTATAGCACTTCTCTCGATGCTCTGTCTCAATTCCAAATAAGAAGCAATTAGATTTTGACTAGATCCAAACGTAGACTATAGGCACAGGCAGAATAATTAGATATATGGACCTAATAACATCGTCAAGCAGTTCCTAAAGCTAAGGCTCAATCACACAAGAGAAAGAAAACCAAAACCGAGAAACAAAATAAAAAATGTGATGAAAACCACGATAAAATCGATGAGGCCCCCAAGGAAACAATTCCTTGGGCACTGGACCTTGTAAAGTGGCAGAGTCCTTAGAGTGTCATGTATTAATATAATCAAGTGGTCTCTCGTTCACTTAAATTACATCAATAAATACAGAAAAAAATGCTCCAAATGTGATTGTCTTCTCAAGTCCTCCAAGCCTCCTCTGATACTAGGTCAGAAGTCTCACACCGCCTTCACACAGGTGCACAGGTGCCTTGGGTAGAGTGCCTCCCTCGATCCACGGTACCTCGCACATAGTCAACAAGAGAGGGTGATTAAACAAGTCAAACAATTATATCAAATAAAAGATCAAATACACAAGGCAAAAATATAGACAAACAACACAATCAATCAAAAAACCGATCTATGCGTTGTTGCACCCCCAATAACGGTGCCATTTGATAAGCGAGATTTAGCGGAGGTCATGTTAATCCACAAGGCGGATCAACAATCGTTGAGATGACCTCACACGAAACCCCAATTAATTAACAATTAACCCACAACAGATAATCAAGTAATGAAAAGCAGATGTTGAGTTAAAATTTATTATAACTCTACAACAAGGATGTGTATAGGTGCAAGTATGTAGAGGTCGAACACATGGAGCAAAAGGCAAGATTGGGGCAAGGAAGCACAAAGATGATTGTGAACTATTTATCTATATGTTCTTTTGTGGGTTTTAATTTTTTTATTTGATTTATAAATATTCAAATGTTTTTTTTATATTTATAAATAAAATAATATTAATAATATAAAGAGTAATGAATATATATAGATTTCTAGATAATAAGAGAGAAAGATACAGGTAAAAGAAATAGAGAAAAATTTTTTGGATTTTTTAAAAAGGTCAAATAAAGTTAAAATAAAGAAAATAAAATCTTTTTGTTGTTTTAATTAATATTGCTAATGTTTACATAAATTTTTAGAAATAAGAAAATGCAAGTAAAAAGATAAAAGGGTCAATTCTATACTTTGAAAAATAAGGAAAATAGGACACTAAAAAAATACTACCACTAGCTCAAAATGAAGACCTAAATTTATATCTATATTTTTCTTGGATAGACAAGATTAAATAAAAGAAAACAGAACATTGTTTTTGGATTTTTGACACTATTTCAATTTTTAGTAATTTTTGCAAGTTTTTAAGTATTTTCAGTTCTTGGAATACTAGACCTAATATTACTGAATGCCCTTTAGATATGATATAGATATAGATGAGGGCAAGCTAAAGTATATTTTTGTTATTTTTCTAATATGTAATGAATAGATTAAAAATAAATGATATTAGGAAGATTGAAATGATATTTTTGATTTTTTTGACTATCCAAATTATAAGAAAAAAATAAAACCAAAATCCTTGATTATAAAATTTACGGCCACATGGACATATTATTATATTTTCAAATAGATGAAAGATATTCCAGAAATAAATCAATCACTCGAAATATTGTAGAATTTCTCTAGGACACAAATCACAATATCTTTTGATTACGACCCGGCTAATTCCTACAATGTTTCAAAAAATGAGCAAGTGATATCAAGTATTGAAAGAGTTATTAACGAAATACACCAAATCAGTACCCTGAATAAAAAAATTCACCATTAATAGTTCGTACATCATAATAATTTGAATTTGGATATGATATAGATATTCACGGTAGCTTTCTAAAAAAATCTTACAAAAAATGAAGTTCAGATGAATGATTTATGAGTGTTTATGTGTAGGAGTACAGATGATAATGCAAAAATGCAACTGTAGTTCAAAATATAGCTCGAAAACTCGTGGATTATATCAAAAATGAGGGGACATGATTACAAAATGCCCTACTAATCCAGGTGGCTTCAAGCTGTTGTTGGATAGTAAGGGTACGTGCATGAAACTCCAAAATGGTGAGGGCTTATGCATAAAAGTTCTACCTCTTGGCTGGATGGCTAAGATTAAAAGCAGGGCTCGAGTATAAAACTCGACCAAGATGTTCGGTACACAAAAAATGTGATATGAAAGGTTTTCCTTCGATTTGGTGAGGGAAGAAGGAGGTGCTCCGACCACCGTATGTGGTCGAAGATGGAAGGGGTTATGTGGGGATATACATAGAATAGCGGAGGATGGTGGCAGTGAGGTGTGAGATGCATCTAGGAGGATGAATAAACGTTGAAGATGATGGGTTGTTACACTACAACAAGAAGAAAAACTAAATCTTAAAGTTACCTAAAAGAAGAAAAACGTAGCATGTGAAGGTAGTCGCCTATGGTGATCGATTCTCCGATGAGAATGATCGGTCATGGCTTTGATTCTGACGGAGAAGAGGCCTGATAGAGACAAACTCCGTGGAACAATGGAGAAAGGACAAAGGGATCACACCAAAGAATTCTCCCTTCGTCGTGGCTTCGTCTCCAACCTTCACTCTGTCACAATGGAGGTAGAGGAGCAAGAATGAAGACTCTAATGGTGGATGATCTCAAAAAAATGGGAGTTTAGGCTCTTTTATTTGGTGGATGAATGGAAGAGATGATAGCTATTAGGGGATGTCTCCACCAATGAGAGTGGGTCATTTATTTTTTTTTCTTTTAGTAGTTGGCAAGTGGATGATGTAGACCCATGACAAAAAAAGAAAGTGTCTCCCAATGGGAATAGGCTAATTCAAAATTTTTGGACTCTAGTGGTTGTCTTCATGGTCCATGTGGATCAATCCCAAAATGAAAGGTTTTCCAAATGAAATATGTTCGAAATAAATAATAGGATACCTTAAAATAAAAATGCAAATTATAAAACTTTCTCAAAATGATGTCATATAAAATATTGCAGAAGAATGTTTTGCAAAAGATGTAAAAAAATAAAAAAAAAATATTTTTTTGAAGGTATAAAATACCAATTTTGGATTTTAATGATTTTTAGTCTTGATTTGTATTTAATAATATAAGAAACTTGGAAATATTTTTGTTGATTTTAAATTTTATGAGATAAATAAAAAGGCACTAAAGATAAAATACAAGCCAAATTGACTTGTATAGAGATGAACTATTTTTGTATCTTTTCGATTTTATAATTTTTAGTTGATTTTATATTTTTAGTAGAAATTAGAATATACAACTAATAAAATAAAATTGAAATCAAAATAAAAGGAGTTAAAATGCAATGTATACAAAAGAAGCAAATAGACGTAAACTAGTGTAAAAATGTGTCCCAGAATCGACTTTTCACAAAATATCTCCGACCACTTTCAAAGTACTTTTAGAATTTAAAGTTTTTATAATGGTGAACCTTAAAAGTGACTTTGGGTTAATTAGAGTTTGTATGCTCCGGATATAAAATCTGGATTGCACGCATATGGGAAAAAGGGAAGCTGTTCCATTTGTCCATTATTCAAGATGATAGTTTTGTAATAATTTTATATTTTCTATACATTTTTATTAAATTAATGCAACAACAATCATTTGAATAAGAATTGTATAAAAATACTTCCAGATATTTAAAGTTTGAGTATATTATTTTTTTGTGCAGTTATTGGCCCTATCTGTCCTTACTTTATTCCTTGTCGACCAAACCAATTCTTGACTTGGTCTCGAGATTTAAGGTCATAAAATATCTTCAATATTTTATTATTTTTCATTTATTTCTTTATTTTATAATTTTTATATTAAAAATTGTATTTTGTACACTATTTACACAATAATGGATGAATGCTAAAATGCATGAATTGAGGGTATGTACATGCATTTACTTGGGTTTTTATGGCAAAAATGATAGAATAAAGGTGATAAAATGGAGATTCATCACTAGCACAGCTTCACTTTGACTACTATCTTCTTTTTGGTATTTTTGATTTTTTTTATTTTATTGTTATTTCTGTGGATGAAGGTGATGGTGACTGGCAGCTTGCATGACTCCTCCTCCTTCTTCCTCACTCGAACTGTGAGATGTCATAGTTGATGCAGAAGATAAAGATTGACATGTTGAAGCTTTATTCTTCCCTTTAATGGTTGTAGACGAAGGCAAGATCCTATTGCTACTAAGCGTAACAGCATTAAACAAAACAAAATTACAACCATCTAACTCCACAGGTACATACCGGACATAACATTCTACATGCCTTTCCTCTTAAATTATTGGGATTAGCTTCGACCTGGGCTAGGATAGGAATTTTTGTGGTTGTCTGGACATCTAGCTTCTTTGCCATCTCTGCTAGACCCTTTATGAGTTGGGCCAAGCAATCAAGGTTGGGGTTCATGGGAATTGTCTCAAGAGATTTAGCATGCTGACTACACTATGATTGCTGGTGGGGGGTTGAGGCTGAGACTGTTGGTAATGTTGTGGAGGTGGAGGAAGCTGATATTGTTGGTATGGGGGAGTAGGGTATTTTTGCTGATGTCCAGCCGTGTACTAAGGGTACGACTGATCATGATGGTACGACGGTTGTGGATATTGTCGCGACTGTCTTCAATTGTTATGGTACTATGGAGACTGATGGTGTGGATACTGGGGTTGAGGCTAAAAGGACTGAGTAAAATGACCACCCTGAGGTTGGTGGTAAGTTCGGATGGCCGATGGTTGGCCTTGGGGTAGTCCTGTAGGATGGGCCAACTGCGTGTCATTTCTCCAGACACCATTGACTTCCTGTACAAGGGGTGGTGGCGGGAATGCTGGATCAGAAGATGGAAGGAAGTATAGTTTGTAAACCACAATCTGTTGCTACGGTGGGGCCTACTCAAGGGTTTTCACGTAGTACACGTGATGGATCGTCGGTTGTTGTTAATTCGGCTAAGGCTGATGTGGTGGTGATGGTTCATCCTTCTTCTAATCCAGAGTCTCTGATGATGGTGTCACCGACTGATATGAACTAATGGTTCTCACCTGCAGCTCCAACTACTTGGTGATTAGTCCAGCTTATCCAAGTTATGCATCCTTTGTTCGATCACAGTGAGCTTTTCAAGGTCCTGTGACCGCTTCTCAATAATGTCAACCTTAAAAAGATGGCCCTCAATGATATTAAGGTTGGAGCTCTCATCTTTCTATGCCTAACGCAATGCTGGTGTATGGACTGGTTTGTGGAGGACTTGAGGTTGTCTTTGATAAGCACGTGATGAAGAGATGGTAGCCTCTCCCTCAACCATTTCTTCAAAGATTTGTCATACTGCATCTTCATCTTTATTAAAGTGGGATCCTCCACATGCAATGTCAACTAGTCTTTGGCTCTCTATATTCAGTCCCCGATAAAGTGTTGGACCAAGCTGGTACTGGGTATGTCGTGGTGGGGGCACTTTTCCCACAAATAAATTTATCGTTCCCAGACCTCATGTATATACCGGTGGGCTTCATAAGAAAAGTTGCTAATCCTAGCTTGCATCTAGTTGAGCCAACCAAGAGGGTAGAACTTATGAAGGAATGCAGATTTCAGTTCCTCCCAGGTTGTCATGACCTTTCCCAAATGATTGAGCCAGTACAGGGCCTTGTCTTGCAAGCTAAAGGGGAATGCAGTCATCTTGATTACACATAACGGAAAGTTAGGGTAGTGGGTGGTTCTATAAATGTGAGAGAACTATTGTAGGTGAATGTATGGCTCCTGATTGGTATTCCCATGAAATGAGGGTAGGAGCACAAGGAACTAGAGCTTTACCTCGAAGTGAACATGAACTAGAGGGATGTGAATCCATTCGGTCATCTGACTATCCCCTGGATTATATGTTTCTTTCAGTGTTGGTTTGGGGTTCCCATTCCTTTGTTCCTCTTCTTCTTGGTCTGGATCATCATGGGGTCCTTCTCCACCACCTCCTCCTCCTGTTGGTCTATTCCTCATGTCATTCAGTATATCTTAAAAGTCAATCAACACGAGGGCTTGTTCCATCAGTTGCTGTTGGATGGCCTAGATGGAGGCCAGCAAGTGAGCGTTCACTTGATTCTGTTCGGCCGGGGAACCTGGCTCTGGTTGGGGCAGCTGCTGCCCCTTTCCCTTTCCTTGGGGAGCCATTTCTGGATCTGAATATGAGGATATGAACTCGGTTTTGGGATACATGACTGGGACTGGCTTCTACCTGCAATGTAAGAGAATCCCAATCATACCACTTGAAATTGAACTCCACTTACCATGATGAATCAGAGATTAGGTTCAATCTTAGATGGTTATGAATGGAGAAAAAGATATAGACTGAAATCGATCTTTACTCGCAATAGGCAGTAGTGGGACAAGAGTGGCCTCGATTTATTTAGGAAAGTGGAAAAAACACAAGGAGTCTGGAAATCAGTTCTCAAGGTCTGAACCGAGTCCTCAGGAATCACCTTAATTGTTGATGATATCGAGTTCAAGGAATCGATGTAGGTGCCAGCATAGTCTCGACTAAACCATCTATGGATCGACATCATGGAGCAAAAGAAGATCGATGTAAGAAGAAGGATACGGTGGTCAACGAGGAATAAAAAGGAGTTTACAACAATAAAAAGGCTCGAAAAGAGCAGGGGGGTCAAAGAGAAGACATACATGACAAAATTTGAGCAAGTGCGCGGGACTTGATCTTTGAATAATAATCAAACCATACAAACACAATACAAAATTGGGTTCACCAACTCAACACAATGTGAAGCCGTACAGGATCAGCTATTCTTATCTTTTCATTTTTAGAGTTGTTATTTCTCGCATATCTTATGACAATCCTTAACACGCTAACCCTATAGGAGCGAGAGTGCTGCTAGAAAAGTATCTCGTACTTATCCTCCTCCCTCGTAACCTATAGTATGCACTTTTTGAGGTCCTTATAATCCTTCCAGGATCCCTACTCAGCCAAAGAATAATATGTAGGAAGCCGATAGGCAAAACCACTACTTTGGACCTCGCTCACAATGGAATCACCCGTGATCGTGCAAGGACCTACTCGGACGCAAACCGATGAGACAGACACACCCATGAGGATGTGGCCTAACCCCAGTACTTTAGACCAAGTCAATGTTCCAAACAAGGTGGGAACACCATCGTTGATAGGGTCGTACTTGATCACTTATGATAGAAGTGCCAATACATCAGAAATCCATGTGATACACAAGGCAGTTACAGATTGGGTTTTTGGCTCTAATCCTTAGCGGGTCATGCCTCGCTCATGGGAGGGGTTTTGGTCCCCCTCCTAAGGTACTTGAAAACAATGAGGGCTTTATGACCCGAGGCATTGAAGTCCATTACAAATTTTAATTAAGGTCAAAGTTTATTTAGCAGTCCCCTTGTTTTAGATTTTTAGGTTTTCACTTTTTTTAGATAATTTGCATACAAGCGCCTAACGATTTTGTAGATTTCTCATTTAAGTCCTAGGTGCTCAAAAATCAGAGTGAGATAGCAAAAAAGTCGTGCAAGTCGATTCGATGATGGAAATCTCATCATTATATCTAATGAAGCATGAAGAGTTAGAGGGCTTACAATGCTTCCCATCTCTCTCCATGTGGTATGCAAAAGAGATTTCTTTTAAACCTATCTACATGGCAGTGTGTAATCGACAAAATCACGCTAAACAATAGCTACAATTATGCGTGAAGAACCATAAGTTAATTATTCAGAAATAAATCATAGGGTCCGTTTGGAGACATCTTGGTGCCCACCACAACGGATCCTACTAGCACTGTATTATGCCTCTCTTAACTCACATTTACTAATTTGACTAAATCTAAACATAATAGACTATTGGTACATAATTCTTATTAGGGTTTGGATATAATTATCTATTCAAGCAACCTAAGGTCTAGAGACTCCATGCCCATAAAACAAAGGAAACGAAAGGTAGAATACTCAAAACATCGAGTAACAAAAAAATAAGGTGATGAAAACATGAGAAAACCATGACGAGGCCCCCAGGTGAACAATCACCTAGGCATTGGACATCGTAGAGAAGAGTAGTGTCCAAGTCCTTAATTATTACAAATTAATAATGAATGAATGAATAAATCTCTCTCACCAAAATAAAAGAGAAATCTAGACTAAATTTTCTCCTTGCTATGCATGCTTGTCACATAGGTGAAGGACCAGTCTCCACCTTGCTTGGATGCATCGCCCTCCTAAGAGGTCGTCCTCGCGTAGGGGCCCTCGCAACAAACACAACAAAAGAGATGCATTAGCACAATGAATCAAATAGTGTATAAAATATGTAATAAGGTATATACAAGCACGGGATAGAAAATAAATGAATCAATTAAATGCTCACAATGAAATGCATAAATGAATCAATAAATAAAAGAAAAATAAGTACAAAATAGGCCACACTATGTTGCTCCCCGGCAACGGTGCCATTTGATGAACAGGACTTTGGCGAGGGTCTAAAATAATCCTCACTCAATAAAAGCAAAGATAACATGTCGCTGAGGCGACGACTCACGAAAGCTTAGTTTAATCAAAAAGTGTCCATAATTAATGAATGAACCAATTAAATCCCAAAGTTACGAGTCACTATTTATTTTTAACTCTACAAACACAAGTGTATAGCATGGACATATGTAGAGATCGATCCACAGAGAGAAAAACTAGGTAGCCTATGATCATTGCTAATCAAATTTTCCGTACACCCTTGTCTTTTTATTTTTGTGTTTTTTTTATTAATTATATATAGTATATATATAAGTTGTATAAATACAAATAATATATAGTATTAGATAAATATATGTATAGTTGTATACAAAAAGACAATCAAATACATAAGTAGATTTTTTTAAGGGTTTTAAATTTTTAGGGTTTTAGTTTTGCAATTTTTAGTTTCTTTTAAATTTTTGAAAATAAGATAATTAATATATGTAATATTATATATAATAGTATAGGGTATATACTATAGGCATATGTATATAATTACATATAGTGTATGGTGTATATATATGTACAAATAGCTAAAAATATATAAGAAAATAATTTTTTGTTTTTATATTTTGTAATTTTTTTGTGACTTTTCTGATATTTTTGCATATATAATGGGTTTTTAAATAAGAGAAGATTGAAAACAGGAAATAAATAATATAACAGAATGATTAGTGGATTTTAAAATATCAAAAGTCCCAAAATATCCAAAATCATTTTTAATTTATATAATAAATACAATTTCTTAACAAAATTTAATATTTTTAGGTTTTTAAAATAATTTTTATGATTTTAATGAGTTTTTCTGTATTTTGCAATTTATATGTTTTTCATTTATATTTTTATGTGATTTTTGGTCTAGAGTGAACTTATAGTATAATATAGATAGTAGGATTTTTTGGAATTTTAAAAGGTGTTATAATATTTTTTGTGATATTCAAAGTTATGTACGGAAATTTAAGTCATTATTCGAATTTTAATAAATCGATAAATGCATTAAAATCCAAATAAAAAATTATAGAAATAAGGAACATGATCCAATGCATATTCAAGAATTTTTACAAAATAAAATTAGAGAAGAGGGCATTTTTAACCAAAGTCATAAGAAAATAAAATGCATTTACTGGCAAGGACCATTTTGCAATTAAAATTAAATATACTTACAATTCAGAACAACATTTACAAAATCCAAGGGTGTCTCTACAAATTTCACACTAAATAAAATCATATATGCACTTGGGAAGGGTATGCATGCAAATAGACAAAACTTCTTCTCCTTTATACAAATTATACACGAAAATATAAAATTAATATGCAAATAATTGGACTAAAAGCAAATAAGGGAAACTGGCTAGATGTGCGTGCAATTTGCCCAACTTACGTAGGGACCCCATGTGAGCTGAGCTGGCACGAATGGATATGCAATATACACTAAACATCCGAGGCTTTATTGCAATTTATCATACATATTTTACACTCTAAATGACATTTATTATACTGGAAATAAAATCAAAAAGGTGAAGGGGACTTTATGGAAATTACCCTAGTTGCGCGCTGAAGAATTGCGAGGATCATTTCATTTCGGCGCGATCGGATTGCTCTGGCGCTCGACATTTCATCTCGCATCCAATGGTTGCGATTTGATCTGGAGGTTGGTCGAGAATCGGACGGTCGCTGCATCTCTAGAAGAACGGGGAAGAACGTCGAGATCTTTGACCTTCGATCGATGATCGTTGGTGGTATTCTTCGATTGTCTTTGTCTCTACACCTCTGGGTAACGATTCCATAATGAGTGATCGACTCGAGAAAGTCTAGGGCCCACCGATGGGGTCCTGGTCATGCAAACCGGAGCACCTGGAGACCCTCGTCCAAGCACGAATGTGACCCGGGAAGGGTCTGTTGGCTTTGGAACCTGCATGAAGAAGGTTTTGGGATTGAGGCGATGCACCTTGGTCGAGAATGAAACTGAATAGCATAAAAACTAAGATGGGCAGAGAGGTTCAGGCGTAAGGCGGAGGGGGAACCTTGATTCGCCAATCAAGACACGATCAGGTGGTCCAGATGGTCGATTCAGATGAAGAACATGGTAGGGACTGGAATGGGATGAACATTGTAGGCAGAAACAGTCGGAAACAAAGAAAATGGTTAGAGACCTAGCAACTCTGGCGAATGAAGTTATTAAAACTACTGTTAACCTAATGCATTAAAACCTAAACTAATTACAGAAATGAAAAAACCGATAAGTAAATCAACCTAGGAATTAAAATGGTGCAGTTCTTATACCTGCTGGTGGGCTGGGAGCAGGATGGTCGGAGAGCCACTATGGATCATCTCCTCTCCTCGCTCCACCATCTCCGAGCACGAGGGAAGATCCAACTGTCACCTGACCTTCGACGCACACACGCTGGACACGGAAAGAAGCTTCAGGAGATCAAAATTGAGCAAGGAGGAAGAGGGACTTATTTATAAACAGAGCTGAGGATCCTTATTGACCAGTGATTTGGGAAGATTATGGACTATATACAAGGGATTGAAGGGGATGAAGTGGATTAGGGATGATCAAAGAAGCGTTTGGTAAAAGATCACCTCGGATCTGAGTGATATGAAGCTCGGGAAAAATGGGAGAAGACACGTGTCTTCTCATCTTACGGTGGTAGGTGACCTGGGTCGAAGAGTTGACCCAAGTCAACTAGGGTTGGATTCTAGTTGGTCCATGTGGACCAACCAGAAAATTCCAATGGGAGATGATTGGTAAAATCAATATTAAATCGATAATGAATTAATCAATTTTAGAGTATAAAATAAAAAATGTTTGTTATTTTATGTTGTATTTAATTACAATTTTTATTTATTTTTATGAGGTTATTTATTACAAGTTATTATTTACAAGAATACTTATAAATATATTTACAATGTGTTGTACATTTTTATTTTTATTTTATATTTTAAATTTTATTATTTATTCTCAAATTTTATAGATTTATAATTATTTTTATGTATTTAAATGTATTTTTATTGTATTTTTTAATGTTATTTGTATACTTAAATAAATAGAGGTATATATTATATATGTATAAGTATATGTATTTTATCTATGTATTTATATAGGCTATTTTATTTTTGTATTTTCTTTATGATTTTATTCTATTCTAAATACGTACATATATTATAAATAATATTTTCAAAATTATAAAATATAAATTGTAAAAATAATAAGGAATAAATAAAATGTATATTTTTTTAAGTAAAATATAAAATATGGGTCCAAAACCTAACTTTCACACCTTAACTCCAAATTGAGTGAAACTACCTTAAATAAATAGCTAATAAAAAGTTGTATATAGTTAAAGATGATTTCGATGCATTTTGAGTTTTTATTTAGGAGATATGGGTCTGAGAAGTTGAGATTTTGGATTCTTATTTTTTAGTATAAAATGTACATTGTACATTATTTTTGTGTAAAATCGATTTTGTATTTTTCTATGTATTATTGTCTACAACTTTCATCTACAAAGTTTATTGAATTCATGAATAAATAATCAAGAATAAAATATGTCCCAAAATGAATTATTGATGAATAAAATAATGGGGTCTTTATTGTGTATTTGGCCATTATCTCCCTCTACTTTATTCCTTGTTGACCAAATCAATTTTTGACTTGGTCTCGGGGTTCAGGGTTATAAAACACATTTGGCATTTTATTTCTTTTTCTTTTCTCTCTTTATTCTTTTATTTTGGGCTTTAATTAATGTAATTTATACAATAATTATATAATAAATAATGAATGTTAAATTTTAACAAATAATGATATTTACATGCATTTATCTAGAGTTTAAAGGTCAAAATGAAAGAATAAAGGTGATAAAATGGAGATTCATCATGTACGAGACTACACTTTTCAATTGGTGCCAGCGGGTAAAATCGAATCTTGTGATAGAGAAAAAGAGATGGTGCTCTTGTTTGGCTTCACTACTCTTGTTTGGCTTCTCCTCAATAGCACCATGATGCGTGGCATAGTTTCGACAACAATTCTGACTTAAGCGTGGCATAGTTTCTACAACAAATTTGACTTAACATAACAAATAAATTGATTATTCTTGCTCGATCTTACACTGATAAATATAATATAATGAAATATTACTTGTTGTAAAATTATCTCTTTTTTTGAAACTAAAATGAATATTATATCTGTTGCTATATTTTTATAAAATAATGACTATACATTGACTTTTTTAGGGAAAATATATAGTTGTCATTACTGATATATCAAGGATTAGAAGAAAAGATCAATGGAAAACTATTGTTATATGATTTGTTATTATGAATGCAACAATGATTACAATACTCGTTGCAGACTTAATGAATTAGACAACAAATAATATCTAATTTATAAATTTAATTATGGAGAATATGATAATGAATTTGCATTCTTTATTATAGGTCAATTTTGTTGTAGTGAGTGTTGAATAGTGATTAGGCATAATTTGTTATCAATGTGAGCTCAAGATGAACCAATCCTACAATAAATGTTATTGTAATGTTTGATATATCAATAAAAGTTATTGGTTTATTTTCACTTCCTGTATGAGATTAAATGAATGACTTAACTATAAGGTCCCTTTGTACAATTAGGGTTATGTACCATGGCCATCTAGTTGATCATACAAATGTTGATTCAATTGTTGAATTATAAAGGATGGTGCTTGGATGAATATCTAAAGAGTTAGATTGAGGACTCATCAAGCACCGTCAAATGATTGTTAAGAGATGATCTTAACACTATGTAGAAGATGGCAATTCTTTCTCATTTGGCTGATATCTGACCGACATCTTGATGCAGATCCTCTACATAGGAATAGAGATTCGGAGGTGTTAGATAAGTTTGGTCAAAGAGTTAACTTAAAGATCGAGATAACCAAGTCCCGTGTCGTATACTATCATGATATAAGCTTGCATCATCTGATTGGAGATAGATGTATTACTATATATCAAAGTACATATATTTGGTAGAACGATAGGTTGATGGCCTAATCAAGGTATATACTCCGACGAGCTAATATGCATACAAGGTCATATGAATAATACGATCTCTCAAAGGGATCATACAGGTTCACTTGTGAACTGGAAGACATGACTTTACTCTTGAGGTATTGGGACCTATCAAATTCCATGCTTGGTTATCTTACTTTGGAAGCATGAGAAGAATTTGTAGGTATGATATATGTTTTTGGAAAGCATAGGATGAATACCAAGTCCCAATGACCGAATGAGAAACTTATTGATAAAAGCCTAATGACGATAGCGTAAATTGATCTATATCATGGAGTTTATTCTCGATCTTCCAATATGCAGGATATACATGTATTAAGAAAAGTTGAGGGTGATGTGACCATTAAAGATTGTATAACACGACGCTTCCATTCAGGGGAAGTGATGAAACAGGTCTAGATTTTGGTGACTCCTCTTATTAGAAAATTGATCCGATCTTAGCCTAATTGTTGGACATTGATCTAAATGTGATTCAGATACAATGAGAAGATTACATCAACGATTTTGATTTAATCAAGCATCTATGAGAGGTTCCCAGAATTTGGAATTGATATGTGATCTCAGTATCCAAGTCACTATACCTAAAACGTACAATCGCCCTCTCCTTATCTCCAAGTATCCGCGGAGAAAGCACATTGTTCTTGAAAGAGTTCAAGAATAATTCCATCGTTGAATTATGTAACTGAGCATTGTAATAATTAAATATGATTTAATTAACAGGAATAATGTGAATACGATCCATATTATTTAATACATGAGAATGATCATCCAAGATAATTAAATGTGATTTAATTACGAAGGATGAAAATTACATGGATCCATATTATTTACATATATTATAAATACAATTTATAATATATTAAAGAGAGCTTATTGTAAATGGTATCTTCAAATTAATTGTTGATGTGAATTGGATTCACATTGAAAATTAATTGGAAATAAAATTTACATTTTATTTTGGATAGTGATATGGTTCACAATTATTTAATGGTATTATTGCATTGTTCACAAAATTAATTTGGAATTATTTATTGTGAATTAATGTACAACAAAAGTTGTTGAAGGATTGAGTGAGCCAACACCATCAATTTAATGGATGGTGGGTGGCCACCCTTTGACTTGTTTACATGGGTGGTTGTCCTCCCCTTTTTAAGAGGGTGGGCAGCTTCCCTTCTAATTATTCGATGCTAATTAATTTAGTTCAAATTAAATTATGTTGATTATTCAATATATTTAATTTAATCTAAATTAATTGTTGTTTTGTCTTTACAACAAAATCATGACCATTGAATAGAAACACAAATCAATCTCAACCATTTATTTTGTATTTCACATGGACTGAAATCCATAGACTCCCAAAGTACTATAAAAGAAGAGGCAACCCTAGCTCTTCTAGTACACACAACAATTGAGTAATCTCTCTCTCTCTCATTCTCATACTAAATGCCCCATCTCTCTCTCGTAGTGGTCGTCCACCTTGTGCCCTAGAGAGACTCGCCATCATTACCACGCCATCGTGTTGCTGCTTCGACTGCTTATGGATTTTCGTCTCCTTCGATATGACTCACTCATGAAGAACACATCAGATCTCGTGTGATGAGTTCAGGAGAATCATCGCTTGGATCATCAACTTGGATTGCGAGGAGTACGCATCTCATCAGCACGCTCGCAAGTGTCTCCTCCATTGAATTGGACTTGAGACAAGAGGTCTCATGCTTTAGTGACTTGATCGCAATGATGTTTCAAGAGGTAATCCTAAATCTTACTTGTGGTTTGATAAAACGATCTGATAAGTGTTCTTGAATTACATGGTTTCATCACTTTATTTTTTTAAATTCCGCTGCATCAAGCAACTAGTGCGCCTCGTCCCTCCGATCGCATAGAATACGATCATCACGCTTCCATGATATGCTTAAGGATTTTTTCCATATCTTGTATGTGATATCAAAGACGATCGAGGTTCAAGTTTAGGATGTGCGTGAATCATTATTTTTTCATTGGATGCAAGATTCGAATTGATTTTTAGCTTAATTAAAAACCTACTATTTATACACAGTGGAGAAGAGAGACGGAATGGAATATCTATTCCATAGGGCTAGGGTCTCTTATATAGAGAGAAAACCCTAGAGAGTACAAGAGGAAAAATACATAAATACCCCTGAGGGGTTACAGAACCCAAAGGGGTCAAGGGTTACGGAACCCGAAAGGTCAAGGGTTACGGAACCCGGAAGGTTACAAATATAATTGTAATATAATAATTCTAACACTCCCCCTCAAGTTGGAGCATATCTGTCAATCATGCCCAACTTGGATACTAAGTAAATTAGACGCTTCCTTGGAAGAGCCTTTGTAAGGATGTCTGCAAGTTGAAGTTCAGTGGAGATATGTGGAGTGCTTATTCGTCCTCCTCGGTTCGCATCACGAATAAAATGGCAATCAACTTCAATGTGTTTTATCCGCTCATGAAAAACCGGATTGGTGGCGATGTATGTGGCAGAGTTGTTGTCGCAGTATAAGGGTATAGGAGTGGCGACTGACATGCCAAGTTCTGTTAGGAAAGAAACAAGCCATGTGATCTCACATGTGGCCTTAGCCATTGCCCTGTATTCTGCTTCCGCACTAGATCTTGATACCACTGTCTGCTTCTTGCTTCGCCAAGTGACAAGGTTATCCCCAACAAACATGGCGTATCCTGTAGTGGATCGGCGGTCCTCAGGAGAGTTAGCATATGCAGAATCTGTATAAGCGGAGATATTAGTGTGTCCATTCACCCCATAGAAAAGTCCACGTCCGGGAGATTCCTTCAAAATCGAAGGATCAAAAGAACATCCTGCGAGTGACTGTGAAGAGGCTTCTCCATATATTGACTGGCTCTGCTCACAGCATATGATATGTCTGGCCTAGTAACAGTAAGATAGAGTAATTTTCTCACTAAGCTTCTGTATCGTGTTGCATCCTCAAATGCTGGATCAGTAGATGCTGAATATTTTCTCACTTCTGTTGGGATGCCAGATGGCTTGCATCCAAGAAGTCCTGCCTCAGTCAGAATTATCGAGGCAATACTTTCTCTGTGAAATATGGAGCCCCTCTGTAGTTCATATTACTTCGATGCCAAGAAAATAACGAAGTTGGCCGAGATCTTTCGTGACAAAGACCTTCTAGAGGAAGGCCTTGGTCTCCTGAATACCATCTACATCATCTCTTGTGATAACCATATCATCAACATAGACAGCAAGGATGATCGTGCCAGTAGACTGTCGTCTAACAAAGACATAGTAGTCAGATGTTGTCCTTTGAAAACCAAGTGTGTTGATCTCTATAGTGAGCCTGTCAAACCATGCCCATGGGCTTTGCTTCAGGCCATAAATGGCCTTGCGTAGTCGACATACATGCTCCCCCTCGACTACATACCCCGACGGTTGCATCATGTAGAAGTAAAATGTGACATGGGGTGATACGTACATTTCTTTTTTTGCTTGCGTAGAGCTATAGGAAGCTCCCCAGGTACATCCGGAACAGCAGTGGTGGGAGCACTCGAAGTGGTCATATCATCCTGCATAAAAGGGACATGCAAAGGTACAGACACTAGTGTAGAAGGTATAGAGGTACGCAGGAGAGTATAGATGATTGGTGGAGGAGGGAGGTCCAGATGAATGCCACATACAGTCTGTGTGAAATAACCTGTCTGCTCAAAGAAGGTGACATAAGCAGATACATAGTATCGACGTCCAACAGGATCATAGCAGCGATAGCCTTTCTGGGTATGTGTGTACCTAAGAAAGACGCATTTGATGGCACGAGAGGATAATTTGTCAGCTGCATGAAAGTTATGGACAAAGGCAATACAACAAAAAATTCGCAGAGGTATAGGAAAAGGAGACTTGGTAGGATAAAGTAAGGAAAATGGAGTTTCCTCTTTGAGAACTGATGAAGGAACACGGTTGATGAGATACACTGCAGTAAGGATAGCATCTCCCCAGTATTGTTTAGGAACACTCATTTGAGTAAGAAGAGATCGGGCAACATTTAGCAAGTGTCGGTGTTTCCTCTCAGGCTATACCATTCTGTTGTGAGGTATATGGACATGATGTTTGGTGAACAGTTCCCTGGGATGCAAAGAAAGAGTTCAAGTCATGTTGGGTTAACTCAAGAGCATTGTCAATATGAATGATCTTAACAATGCTAGAAAAGTAAGTTTTAACATATTGAAAGAAATTTCTGACAATTTGATTAATCTTCGAACGCTCCTTTATTAGATAGACTGAAGAAGATCGGATATAATCATCAACAAAAACTATAAAGTAGCGATGGCCACTTAATGTGCGGATCGGACAAGGTCCCCAAACATCACAGTGAACAAGATGAAAAGCAGCAGTACTACGAGACTCAGTACGAACAGGAAATGAAGTTCGATGGTGTTTCCCGAACTCACATGCCTCGCACTGAAAGGGCTTCAGAGCAGAGAGTTCAGGAAACATCATGGAGATGGCCTTGGCAGAGGGATGTCCAAGGCGCATATGCCATAGGAGTGGATCTTCGGAGATAGATGCAGCACCAACAAAATTGGAGTCCGAGGGTATGCCAAGGTAATATAGGCCGTTCTTCTCATGACCCCCACCAAAAATCCGCCTCATCCGAGTGTCCTCAAAATAACAACAAGACTCATCAAATATCACACGACAATGAAGCTCAACACAAAGCTTGTGAACTGACAACAAGCTAAGAGGAAAATCAGGAGCACAGTGAACCCCCGAAAGTCGGAGCTTGGAAGAGAATTCCATAGTTCCGACAGTAGTAATCTGTGATTGAGCCCCATTAGCGACTCGAACTGAATTCACAGAGGTAGATGGTATGGAAGAGGTGAGCAAACTACCTTCTCTAGTGAGATGAGTAGAGGCGCCAGAATCAATAATCCAAGCCGGTGTAGGAGTGATAGCAGAGTTGGCTATTGTACCTGAAGGAGTGGCCAGAGCAGCAGTTGTAGTGTTACTAGTGGTGGTAGGCCCTGGAGTCTGAAGGATCTGCATTAGGCGAGAGTAATTTACATCATTAAGATGAACAGTCTTTCCACTGGAGGTAGGCGATGCTTCTTCCACATCATAGGCATCCTCATAAGCATTATTGGCGTGATAAGAAGGTACGCCAAACTTCTGACAGCATCGTTCAGTCGGGTGGTTCCACCTACCACAGTGAGTGCATGGGGCAGTAGAGTCTCGCCCACGACCATGACCAAAGTCACGGCCTCGTCCAGATTCACGTTCACGACCACGACTTGGATCGCGACCGCGTCCTCCTCACAAGTCGTATCTTCCTCCTCGCCCAGATGACACCATGTGTGCAAGTTCTCCATTGAAGGTAAGACAGGAGGTCAGGCAACGGATGTCTCGAGCTCCTCAAGTCGGCCAAATATGGCCTTCATTGTTGGCAGTATGTTTGATATGAGAAATTGCTCCTTCGCTGCATGGTACCTAGAATGCAGGCCATCAAGGAAGCGGTATACCTTCCAGTCAGAATGCTCTTGTATCTGTTTGGTGCAACATGAGGGCTGGAATATTGCAAGCTCCTCATACAGACTGGATAGATGCCTGTAGTACTCGATGAGGGTGGAATCACCCTGAGATACTGACTAGATTCGTCTGTAAATATCTGCAAGGCGTGACTTTGTCTTCTTCTGGGAGTATGTTTGCTCGAGATCCTCCCCCATTTCCTTGGCCATATTTTTGTAAAGAAGATTTGAGGCAATATGAGCCTCAACACTGTTGGTCATCCAGTCGATAACCAAATAGTTGTCAGTATTCCAGTTGTCGTACTCTTTGTCCTTTCCATATAAAAGGATCTGTAGTCAAAATGTAGAGTTTCCTCTGACCACCAATGAACACCATAAAAGATCAAGACCAGAGCACGTAATTTTCTGTGCCCCTGAGTTTGATAGTATTGCCTTGTGGCATAACATTCGTGGCCAAGGGCTTTGTCTCGGTAGAAGAAGGTGCCATGATGGTCTTAAAATAGAAAGACGATCCTGTGATCAACTTAAGGATGCATATAAGAGCTAACAAATGCCCTAAAACTCATGTTTGCCCTTGAAGAAGGGCTGAAAACCCCCAATGGACAACATATCAGGATTTTTGGAAGCGATCCGTGATGAGTTTTGGATCTCCAAAGAGTCCTACAGTAGCCGTGGAGGGTTGCTGTGGGGCTAACGACCTTCGTAGGAGGTCCTGAAAGCACAGGGTAGCGCTAGCGTGGGGGCTGCTGCACTGGAGGCGATTGGAGGGCCTTGCGCGGGGCCTTATTTCAGGGAAGAGGGCCCTCGCATGCTTTTACAAGGCTTGAAGGAGGCGGTGGGGATTTTAGGTCAGAACCCCGGTCTAGGATCGTTGCTGTGATACCATGTGGAGAAGAGAGACTGAATGGGATATCTACTCCATAGGGCTAGGGTCTCTTATATAGAGAGAAAACCCTAGAGAGTACAAGAGGAAAAATACATAAATACCCCTGAGGGGTTACGGAACCCGAAGGGTCAAAAGGGTTACGGAACCCGAAAGGTCAAGGGTTACGGAACCCGAAAGGTTACAAATATAATTGTAATATAATAATTCTAACTTACACTATTTCGACATTTTGGTTAATAGAATATGTTTAGAATATCTAAATATCTCTTGAAAATAGTAACCTATAATTGGTACCAAAAGTGCATGAAAATGATTCAAAGAGTTCCCACTATAAAAGATGTTTCACATGAATTCACAGATTTGTAATATTTTGTTTTTTCTTATTGCTTTCCTGTTATGAAAATTGAAACAAAAACTTTGATTAAGTGGAGAATCAAACCAGCAAACTACTCGAATTTATTTCATGCAATTCCAACTCTTTTTGCCCTAGATATTCCATATTTAGTGCAAATGGGTCGGGAAATGATTAGATCATTAAACCTCATTTCTTAATGTATTTATAATTCAATGGAAATCATGGAAATTATGAATTTTTCTTGATTAAAATAATTATAGAAAAATTTGATTAATCATAATAGGTTATTGAATGAATGTTTCATGCAAATCCTTGTTTATCCTACAATAGTTGTAGGACAATCTCTACATGCAAAACATTGTTACTTGAATATGATTGGGGATTTGTTTAGCAAATCTCCTTATAATATTAATAAAAAAGATTTGATAAATATTATATGGTATAACTTCGGTTGAAAGACCGAATACAATCTCAAATATAAAATGAACAAATCACATTATCATGATCTGAGGTGGATATGGTGTCTAATCGGGGATCGATGGGGTAGCAGATGACTCCGTGAGCGATCTGTCCAGCATCCTGTGCGTACTGGTCATGATAGAGGGTAAGGAAAGGATAATGTTTAAAGAGATCATGATGTATTTTTCTAATTATTAAAATTTGAATAATATATTTTTTGAGATTATACCATCCTTTCAAGTAACAATCAAGATTTTTTGTTGGTTGATTAAATTAGATTGATAATTGATTTAATAGATTAAATTAATTATATACAATAAAAAACACTCTATTATGAATAGAGTTGTATTTCCCTTAGAAGAAATAATTACGTGAATATGGTTCATAATAGTTAATTAAAATTTGAACATGATATCGAGGATAACATAACTGACATCTAAGGTCTCTCGTCAAGGCGAAGGGTTCCGTCGCCATGATTGTATGTAGGAGACGCTTGTACGAAGTGACAGCTCCTACATACAAGTGCACATGGGTTGTGCTCTTTGCTTTTCGAAAGATTAAGGTCATATGCATAGCGACCCCAATATCGGTTCCTCATATTATTGAGGCGATATTGGATTGCTTATAGCGAGTTCTAAACCTATTGACGGTTGGTTCAATTAACGACGGGTCAACATCGCCTTAGGGGTGGTGGTCCTAGGTGTTAAAGATCGAATTAGAAAATGCAAGTTGCACTTGCAAGGTGGAATGTATTCCCGCTTTTTTTAACCGAATTACAGTTTCTCATATTATTGGGATGTAACTAAGGTAGAAAAGCAGATCTCGGTTCTTTTTATGTATATAACGGTAAGTATCTATTACTTTGAAAGTGATTGAGGGGATGAACTTTTAAAGTCGAAGAGATAAGACTAATTTGATAAAAAAAACCCTTAATCAAGGAATCTAATATTGAATATATATATAGAGAGAGAGAGAGAGAGAAAGAGAGAGAGATTAATGGGGTTGCCCCTTGGGGCAGCCAACATGGCTGCCCCCGTACCATTTTCGATGTTTTTTTTTATTTTATTTTTTTGAAAAATATCGCTATGCATATTCATACCTATATCCCTCCTATATGCCATTCGAATTTCGTCAGAAAACAGAGACTCCAACAGCCTCCATCCATACAGTTATTTTTTAGCAGTTGCAGGATTGTGTAAATCGACACTATCTTGATGGAGGCCCTAAGAGTCTCTGTTTCTGGAAAAATTCGAATGGTATATAGGAAGGATATATGGATGAATATACATGGTGATAAAAAATGACGAAAATATGGGGCGGGGTAGCAATATTGGGGCAGCCCCATTAAATCCATATATATATGTTCTTATATAGTGCATTTTAATTTCAGACAATGAAATCCATGAACTCTCTCAATAGGCTTCTGGAGGTCAATGAATTGACCAGACCAAATTACTCGGATTAGATCTGTAATTTGGATCTGTCCTTTCTACAGAGCGCATATCATATGTGTTGTCCAAGAAAAAGCATGAAAACCCTATGACACCGGAAGAAATCACATACAATAAAAAATGATGAAGACCATACATTGGCCAAGTGTTCTATTCTGGGATCTTTGTCATATGTGCTTCAAAAGAAATATATGGAGATGGACAATTGTGAGGATATAATGTTGAATCTCACGGAGATGTTCAGTGATGTCAACCATACTCAGTGTTATAACATCATGAAAGATCTTATTCGCTATAAAATGTAGGAAGGGATTTCGGTTGGGGAACACGTACTCAAAATGTTTGGATACCATTTGAAACTGGAAACTCTCGAGGCTAACATGGATGCAGATAGGCAATCCAACTTCATTCTGCTATCCTTCTCTAAGTTTTCCAATAACTTTGTGGTGTTATTTCATGGTGAATTGGTATAATGTTGAGTTATTTGCTTCATTAAAGTCTGGAAGACATAATGAAGAAAGATAATATCTCTGACAGTGCAATGGTTGTATAGGTTAAAGGGCAGAGCAATCGGAAGTAAGGATCTCAAAAGGTCCCGGTCTAAAAGAGAAAGAAGAAGAGTCAAGGTGTTGGCTCATCTTTTACTACTTTCGCACTAGTGACATCAAAGAAAGCTGATGTGTGTCATCAATAAAAGAAGCCGAGGCACTAGAAGTGTAACTACCTAGATTACCTGAAGTCTACTGATAAAGGAAAAATCCAGTAGGTATGAATTCTACTTTCATCATTGAAACTGATTTTCTCGTTGGATGAGAAGGTAATTGGATCATCGATTCTGCTGCTTAAGTTCTTGTATGC
This sequence comes from Ottelia alismoides, assembly GCA_037367405.1. NCBI lineage: Eukaryota > Viridiplantae > Streptophyta > Magnoliopsida > Alismatales > Hydrocharitaceae > Ottelia > Ottelia alismoides. Next base: position 942,361 of record JAZKJV010005738.1, read on the forward strand.
AATTTGTCGCATGTATTTCAGGAATCTAAGAGTCTTGATGAAGGAGAGATAGTCATCCAGATGGGATCTGATGCAACTGTTGCAGCAGTCGTCATCAGGACCTGCAAACTATCATTATCTAGTGGAAGAGTCCTAGTACTTAACGAATGTCTTTACAATTCAGATGTAACAAGGAACTTAATATCTATATCTAAATTAGTTAGAAATGGACATTCGTTTCTATTATGCAATAAACTTGTCATAAGTCGTTATGATAAATATATTGTGAATGGTATTTGGACTTTTGGTGGACTCTATGAATTGTGCATTGATGAAAATGTCATGAATGTTACTAACACTAATAAAACTCCTAAAAGAACTAGGGAGGATGAAAATTATTCTAACATAATTTGGCATCAAAGGCTTTGTCATTTATCTGTCGATATGATCAATAGATTTATAAAAGGTGGACCTTTAGATTTTCTATAGGTCCAATATTTGCCTTCTTGCGAACATTGTATTTGAGGTAAAATGACTAGGATGTCTTTTGATAACATGGTTACAAGACATGAAGGTATTCTTTACCTAATACATACTCATGTATGCGGTCCCTTTAATACCACGACCCGAAATGAATATCGATATTACTAGGTGTATATTGGTGAACATTCACGATACGGATTTATCTTCTTATTACGTCATAAAAATGAAACCATTGAAAATTCAAAGAGCTCATGGCTTTGGTTGAGAACCAAACTGCGAGGAATATTAAACGGATTTGATCTGACCAAGGTGGTGAGTACCTCTCAGATGAATACAAGGAATACCTTAAAAAGAATGAAATTGTCTCCAATCTAAATCCTCCTAGAACTCCTCAACTTAACGGTGTTACTGACAATAGGACCAACATGGACACAGCCCGTTCGATGATGAGTAAAGCGGGTTTACCACTTAGTTTCCGAGGATATACAGTAGAGACTGCAATATATATCCTGAATAAGATTCCCAGCAAATCCATTCCTAAGACTCCTCACGAGCTTTGGTATGGAACCAAACCTAGTGTTAAGGATTTGGGGTTGTTTGGTCCATGCGAAGAACGTCGATGTAAGTAAGCTAGAATCTCGCACTCATGAGTGCTACTTCATTACGTATGTTAAGGATAGTATTGAATACCATCTTTATGACCTTGAATCTTAGAAGGTCTTCATCTCTAAAGATGTAAAATTTCCAGAGGATGATTTCCTTAAGAGTCAAGACAAAAATGAAGCAAATGAACTCATTGAATTCCCTAAGGATACCGAGTTTTCTGAATCAGAAATAAAGTAAGTAAATGAAGATGTAAAACCCGTACCTTGTCAAAGGAGTTCGAAGGTGGTTACATCACCTGAAAGGTACGGATTCCATGTGTCAAGTAAAACAAACAATGATCCATCTTAATTTTATGAAGAACTTGCGGATCATGACATGGATAGATGGATGCTAGCAATGAAGTCTAAAATAGACTCCATATATAAAATGGTGTATGGACCCTAGAGGATCAACCTAGAGGGGTAAAACCCATTGGGTGTAAAAGGATCTTCAAGAAAAGGAGGTGATTTGATGGGAAAGTAGAGACTTTCAAAGCACATCTCGTAGCCAAGGACTACACATTGAGAGAAGGCATCGACTATGATGAGACATTCTCTCCTATGGCAATGCTTAAGTCCATCAATGCACTGCTAGCTATAGCTACATATCTTGACTATGGCATCTGATAGATGGACATCAAGAAGGCCTTCCTCAATGGATACCTCGAGGAAGATATCTATATGGAGTAGTCCCAGGAGTTCATAACCAAGGAAGGCAAAGTATGTGAGCTGAAGAACTCCATCTATGGGTTCAAACAAGTTTCTTATAAGGGGAACATCAGATTTGACGAAATCATAAAGAGTTGTGATTTTGCGCAGAATCCTGATGAACCATGTGTGTACAAGAAACGTAGTGGGAGCGCCATTGTGTTCATCATGCTTTATGTAGATGACATCCTCATCATTGGGAATGATAAGAGGATGATGACCAGTGTTAATATTTTTCTATGCCATACCTTCGAGATGAAAGATCTTAGAGAATCGTCTTTTGTCTTGGGTTTGAAACTATTCAAAAACTGAGAAAAGAGGATCTTGGGATTGTCACAATATGGGTATATTAAGAAAATCTTGGAGCGGTTTCATATGGAGAACTCCAAGAAAGGTTTCCTTCCCTTAAGATATGGCACCAACCTGTCTAAAGGGATTGCTCCTCAAAGTGTTGAGGAAAATAGAGCCATAGATGGATGCCCATATGCATCAGTTGTAGGAAGCTTAATGTACGCCATGATGTGCACAAGGACATATATCTACTATGTAGTGGGAGTGGTAAGCCGCTACCAATCCAGTTATGGAGAACAATACTGTAATGTAGTGAAGAACATCTTCAAGTATCTAAGATGGATGCAAGATTACATCTTGATCAATGGAGATGGTTATCTCCAAGTCTTGAGATACACAGATTCCAACTTCCAATCTGATATTGATGATCGAAAGTCGACATTAGGGTTTATGTTCCTGTTGAACGGTGGTGTTGTGAGTTGGAGAAGCAATAAGCATGACACTATGGCCAATTCAACAACATAAGTTGAATATATTGCCGCATCAGATGCTGTAAAGGAGGTGGTGTGGTTATGCAAGTTCATCTTGGAGCTTGCGTAGTTTCCTCTGATACTGTCATCCCGCTACTCTGCGATAACACAAGAGACATAGCTCAAGAGTAGGAACCCATATGGTATCAAAAGAATAAGCACGTGGAAAAGAAATACCACATCATTCAGCAGACTCAAAATCGTGGTGAAATCATCATTACCAAGGTGTCCTCTACCGATAACATTGTTTATCTGTTAATCAATCCTTTGACACCAAAAGTTTTCGACTAGCATGTAATGAGCATAGGTTTAAGGATTGTACATGAATGGTTCTGAGGGATAGTGGGAGATTGTTAGTAATGTGAGACTGAGGTGAACCATTCCTACAATAAATGTTATTGTAATATTTGATATATCAATAAATGTTATTGATTTATTTTCACTCTCTATCAGAGATTAAATGAATGAAAGTTCTATAAGGTCCCTTAGTACAATTGAGGTTATGTACCATGGGCATATTGATGATCATATAGTTGTTGATTCAATTGTTGAATCATAGAGGTTGGTGATTGAATGAATATCTAAAGAGTTGGATTGAGGACTCATCAAGAACCGTCAAATGATTGTTAAGAGATGATCTCCATCTTGAGTAGGAGATGGCAATCCTTTCTCATTTGGCTGATATCTGTCTGACCTCTTGATGTAGGTCCTCTGCATAGGAATAGAGATTTGGAGGTGTCCTATAAGTTAGTCAAAGAGTTGACTTAGCAAGGTCAAGATAACCAAGTCTTATATCGTATATTGTCATGATATAGTCATGCATCCTCTGACTAGAGACAAATATATTATTATATATCTAAGTATGTATATTTGGTGGACCAATAAGTTGATGGCCTAATCAATGTCTATACACAGATGAGCTAGTATGCATACAAGGGCATATGAGTAATGCGATCTCTTAAAGGGATCATACAAGTTCACTTGTGAACAGGAAGACATGAGCTCACTCGTGAGGTATTGGGACCTATCAAATTCCATGCATGGTCATCTTGTTTTGGAAGCATGACAATAATTTATAGGTATGATATATGCTTTTGAAAAGTATATGATTAATACCAACTCCCAATGATCGAATGAGAAACTTAATCATAAAACCATAAAGATGACAGTGTAAACTGATCTATATCTTCAGGTTTATTCTAGGTCTTCCAGCATGCAGGATGTACATGTATTAGGAGTACATGCGGTTAATGTGATCATTAACGATTGTATAACCATGATGCATCCATTCGAAGGAGTGATGAAACATGTCTGGATTTTAGCGACTCCTCTTATTAGAGAAGTGATCTGGTCTTAGTCCAAGTGTTGGACATTTATCTGAATGTGATCCAGATGTAATGAGAAGATTAGATCTTCGGTCTTGATTTAATCATGCATCTATGAGAGGTCCCCGGGATCTGGAATTGAGATGTGATCTTAATATCCAAGTCATTATACACGAAACGTACAATCGCCATATCCATATCTCCAAGTATCCACAGAGAAAGCGCATTGTTCTTGAAAGAGTTCAAGAATAACTCCATTGTTGAATTATGTATCCGAGCATTATGATAATTAAATGTGATTTAATTGTAATGAATAATGTGAATACAATTCATATTATTTAAATACATAACAATGATGATCCAAGATATTTAAATATGATTTAACTATCAAGGATCTAAATTGTATGGATAGTACTATCTGTATTATTTATATATATATTATAAATGTGATTTATAAAATATTAGAGAGAGCTTATTGTAAATGGTATCTTCAAATTAATTGTTGATTTGATTGGATTCACATTAAAAAATAATGGAAATACAATTTACATTTTATTTTGAGTTGTGAATATGATTCAGAATTATTTAATGGCTTGATTGCAATATACACAAAATTAATTTGGAATAATTTTTGTGAATTATTTACAACAAAAAATGTTATAAATATGTATGAAGGATTGGTGGATCCAACACAATTCATTTAGTGGACAATGGACGACCACCCTCTGACTTTTTCACAAGGGTGGTCGTCCCCCCTTTTAGGAGGGTGGGGGCTTCCCTCCAAATTATTCTATGCTAATTAATTTTGTTCAAATCAAATTATCTTGACTATTCAATATATTTAATTTAATATAAATTAATTTTTGATGTGTTTTTATAATTAAATCATGATCATTGAATATAAACACAAATCAATCTCAACCACTGATTTTGTATTTCACATGGATTGTAATCAGTGGACTCCCAAAGTACTATAAAAGAAGAGGCAACCCTAGCTATTCTTGTACACACAGCAACTGAGTAGTCTCTCCCTCTCTCCCTCTCATTCGCATACTACATGCCATATCTATCTCTTAGTGGCCACCCTCCTTGTGCCCTAGAGAGACTTGTTGTCGTTGCCACGCCGTCATGTCACTGCTTCGACCGCTCGTGGATCTCCGTCTTTTTTGATGTGCCTCTCTCGTGAATAAGACATCGGATCTCGTGTGACGAGATTAGGAGATTCACCGCTTGGATGATCAACTCGGATTGCGAGGAGTACGCGTCTCATCAACGCGCTCGCAAGCGTTTCCTCCATCGGATCGGATTTGAGACAGGAGGTATCTTGCTTTAGAGACTTGATCGCAACCACTCTTCAAGAGGTAATCCTACATCTTACTTGTGATTTGATAAAATGATTCGAGAAATGTTCTGAGATCATGTGGTTTCATCACTTTAATTTTTTTTAAAATTCAGCTGCACGGGGCCACTAGTGTAACTAGTCACTATGATCGCACACGATGCAATCATCACGCTTTCGTGATGCACTTAAAGATTTTTTCCATATACTGCATGCATGACTTGGGCTAGCATGCAACCTTATAAGCATACCCTCTATGGCTTTACCTTAACCAACCTAGGAGATAGTTGATCTTCAATTTGAGCACCCACTTCTTGAGAAGCTAACAGCATAATGATCCGAAAGATGTGTATTAGTTATCTCTAAAAAAATCAAGTCTCTCGTCAAATTAAGTTTCTTGATCTTGCTTAAGAATGCAAAAGAGCGTGGTATCCCACCAGAGAGGAGGCCTTTCATCATGTGTAAATATTTTTGATAACTTGAACCTTCTGTTTCGTTTACAGTACTGGAACCTTCCAATACTTGAAATTGGAATGCTTCTGCACATATTCAAAATATCCCACGTGATTACATATTATCGTAATCTTTCCGTCTCCCATGATAAATAATACAAACTTGTGATTCAAAGGGACAATTCCAAGAATGCATATAAATAACATCAACATATATGCCATATCAACTTCACACTCCATAGATACATTTAGATTAGTCCTAATGTGACATCCATATAACGATGTACCCGACAAATTAAACAAACAAAAGTTAGTAACATAGTAATAATATTAATTTCGTTGTGACTTTTACAAATTAAATATAATTCACACCAAATAATAGTTTTTTTTTATGAGTAAGTATTTGTATTCCCAAAAAATTGAATATTACAATTGGATCACTGTAAAGCAAAAATCCCAATGGGGAGAATAAAAAGCTGTAGACAGAATTGAGCAGGAGCAAGACAAACCAGACCCAAATAAACAAGGTTAGCCCAGGCCGAAGCCTAGGCCTCCCCACAAAAAATCATCGCAAGAGTTGAACCAGCTTCACCACATTGTTCGCAGTTCTCAGAGCATCGACGGTGGGGGCCGGACCCAGAAGCGGGTTCGTCCAAAGCCTGTTTCTCTCACCCCAAATATACCAGACTACCGCCGCAAGAGTGCATGTTTCCTAATAGTGGGGGAACCATTGGTAGTTTGAGGGCAGCACAGGAGGTAGTCCAGACGGCCACAGAGAATGAGCAGTTAAAGAAAAGATGGGCATGAGATTCAAGATCCTCCTTGCAGAGGTAGCAGCATGCGTGCTCGCAACTCCGGAAACGAGAAAGTCTATCCATGGTGGGGAGACAGTTCAGAGCGGCTCTGTAAAGAGTGAGGGAGCACTTCAGGGGCGTTCCTTTGGCCCAAACGCAGGCAGCCCGGGGATGCATAGGTTGGGCGAAGGAAGTCCAAGGCGTTGCTGAAGGAGAATCCCCATGGGGAGTGGATCCATCTACAGGTTGGCAAGTCCCTATCAATGGCCGGCCTTATGACGTCTATGAAGAGCAGGATTGCCTTCCAAGTGGGGTTGTGGGAGGAGGTTATGATCACGTCCCAGAAAGAACCCCATCAAGGTGCTTACTCCTAATGAAAAGGGCCCAAAGGGAAGCATCGGCAGTGAGGAGCCTCCACGTCCAGGAGGCGAGCATGGCGTCACATACGGAGGAAAGCGACCGCAGGCCCAGACCACCATGAACCTTGGGCCGGCATAGATTCGCCCAAGCGATATCGTGCCTACTACGCCCCCAAAGGAAGTGGGCACACAACATCTCTATCTTTTTAATGGCGTCAATCTGAAGCGTAGTGGCATTGGTCCAATACAGTAGAGTGCTAGCAGTGACAGACTTAAGCAGCTGGAGGTGGCCAGCCATGGATAGTGATTTGGCTTTCCAGCCCGAAAGTTGGGCCGCAATCTTTTCCACCAGAATGTTCCCATTACCCCTGACCGCATATGAAGGGTGAATAGGGATCCCCAGATACGTCGTCGGCAGATGTTGAGTGAGAATGCCCAGCCTTAGGTTAGCACCAAGCCCTCATGAAAGTCTTTAGGCCTGAAGAGCTTGCACTTCCGCGCATTCATTTGGAGGCCAGATATCGAATGGAAGTTGTCCAGGATGTCCCGAACCTCTTTAAGTGAGTGTGCTGACCCTTTGCATAAGAAGAGTAGGTCGTCTGCGTAGATGAGGTGCGCGGGCGCCTTAGACTTACCGTGGCCCATTGGTTCAAGCCGACCTGAGGAGGAAGCTTGATCAACCAAGCAGGTGAGGAATTCAAGACCGATAGTAAACAGAAGGGGACTCAGAGGGTCCCCCTATTGTAGAACCCTAGTGCCGCTAAAGAAACCATGCGGGGCACCATTCATCATAACTGAGAATGAGGTAGTGGAGATACAATTGTCAATCCATCGGATCCAAATATTGTCAAATCCCATAGCAGATAATCCAGCGCGGACGAACTCATGTTCAATGGAATTGAAGGCTTTTGTGATATCAATCTTCACGCAAGCCTTATTGCGGTTGTGCCTGCGATTGAAGCCGTGTAGAAGTTCTTGTGCCAATCGAATGTTGTCCCCGATGGACCGGCCCTTGATGAAGGCAGTTTGATTTGGGGAGACCAAGTGCAGGAGGACCACCGCTAATCTCATAGCCAGGATCTTGGCAAATATTTTGTACAAAACGTTGCAACAGGAGATGGGCTTGTAGTCACCCAAGCCCATCAGAGAGGGGGACTTGGGCACCAGGGTGAGGAACTTGTGATTAGCATGTCTGACCATCTCGCCCCCCTATAGAGGAAATGTATAGCAGCATAGATGTCGTCCTTGATCAGGGACCAGTGGCGGGTGAAGAAGCCAGCATTAAAGCCGTCGAGGCCAGGAGCTTTGGAGGGGGAGATGGAGAGCAAGGCCCTCCAGGTTTGGTCCTCCGAGAATGGGCAGATAAGCCACTTCGACGCTTAGGGCGTAAGGGTGCGTTTAGGTGCAGGTGGCGCCAGAAGTGATGGTCTGGGGGTACAAGGACCGAGAAGAGATTCAAAGTATCCAACCATCTCTGAAGAAACCTCGGATGGTTTGTAGATGACGTTTCCATTAACATCCAGAAGAGATGAAATAGAGTTGGTGTTAGTGCGCACGTTGGCCGCTTGATGGAAGAAGGCAGTGTTTCGATCTTCGAGTTTAAGCCAATCAATTCTGCTCTTCTTCTTCCATGCGGATTCCAAGTCGTTATCGATGCTAAGGAGATGGTCCTTAACATCCAACTCCAGCTGAGCCAAGAATGGGTCCATCGGATCAGAAGTGAGAGCCTCATTCAAGGCATTTAGGCAGGTCTCCGTAGCCCGCTTCTCGGTGAAAGCATTAGCCTCATTTTCCGCCCAAGTTTTTAGTGGCTTCTTAACATTTTTTATTTTGGAGATAACCTTGAAGAGTGGGTTGCCAGGAGTAGAGATGGCCCAAGCATTAGTAACAACCCTTTGATACCCCTCTCTGGCCGCCCAGTAGTCGTAGTACCGGAAGGGCTTGGGGCGACTAATGGATGTCACGAGCTCGACCGTCATTAGGTTTTGGTCGCTGGACGGTATAGGGGAATATTGAAGTCTGGACTGGGGGAGAGAAGAGAGCCAGGCATTTTTGACGAGGGCCCTATCGAGCCTAGCGACAATTATAGAGGGGCCCACCGCTGAGTTGGACCAGCTCCAGGGATTGCCGCTAGCAGAGAGCTCGAACAGGGAGCAACTATTGATGCAGTCGTTGAAGTCCGACATGTGTGCTTGGTTTGCGACACGGACCCCCAACTTCTCATTAGAGTTCCTCACGGCATTGAAGTCGCCAATAACGAGCCAAGGAGTATCAATATGGGCATTCAAGGGGTTGAGATGCACCCACAGTTCCTTCCGTGCCACCGTGTAATTGTCTCCATATATAACCGAGATCACCATAGAGAAGCCTCCCTTGTTGACGCACGCCATGGTGAGGGATTGCGGTGTGAGGCTTAAAGTTGAGCAGCTCCAGGATGTGTCTTTCCAGAGGAAGTAAATACGCCCTAGTTGAGTATTGTTGTCGCTGTGGCTCCATCCATTGGGGATGCACTCCGCAAATTTTGCCCTTGACTGCAGTCTTATTTTGGTTTCCATGAGGCCAATAAGCTCCGCCCGCTTAGAGGCAATAAGCTTGAGCAACGACCTCAATTTGTGGGGTTTATTGAGCACCCGCGTATTGCATATTGCAATAGACATTAACAACCGGTGGAGGAGGGGGCTGAGCCCCGTGATTCCAGGCCGTGTTTGTGCAGCTTCTTCTTCTTGTGCGACTCCGTGGTCCAGATCTCATTAGGAACCGCAATGACCACATGGATGGTCTCCCTATTGGATTGCAGACGTTCCCCCTGGGATGTGCTCGGACCCTCCCAGCCTTGGAGAAGATCTGGGCCTACCGTAGTGGCCGAAGGGGCCGAGGTTGTGGAGAAGAGGGTAGAGCCTCTGCTATCATCATTGAGCCCCTGTTCATAGACGGGGTTGTTGAGATCGAACCTCCCATCCCCGTTCTTCGTCATGGACTTGCCGTTAGAGCAACGGGGGGCAAAGATAAGACGCTGGAGTCGGGCATGCATGCAATTGGGGAAAGAGGTCGTCGGGACACCTTGGGGGGAGGGTCTTCTCGGTTGTCTGTAGGTGGGCCGGGGTTGAGAGGGGCCTGATACAACCACGCGTTCACCAGAACCATCAGCAGCAGGTGGAGCATTAGAGTCATCCACCTGAGGTGAGTCGGAGCAGGGACAATCCCCATGACCGACATCCTCGTGGGAAGCAACAATGGGACCCGAGGGCCTTTTGAGTGGCGGGGGGGGGGGGGGGGGGTAAAAGGGAAAAGCTTTAAAAAAATGTCCAAAGGAATTGCAGAGCTCGCACCTCGGCGGGTTCCATTCAAGCTCGACAGGTATCAATTGCCTCTGACCATTATAGAATACAAGGGGCAGCACCTACGTGATAACTTTCGAGACGTGAATAGAAATGCAGCACCTCGCATATCCAACTCTTTGACCGGCATCCGTTGCCGCGTCCATAAAGAGTGGTGTCCCGATGAGGCTGGCAAGCTTGTTCAGGACGAAGTCGGAGCAGTGGCCCATACTAATCCCATGGAAACGAACCCACAATGGGATTTCCGAGAGTAGATCTTTTTCAAAGCAACAGCTCGCCTCCCATCTGCGGATGACCATAAGCCGGCCCTGGAAGAGCCATGGCCCTCCCGACATGATGCGGAAACATTCCTCCTCGCTGGCCAGTCGGAGGTAGAAGAACCCGTTTGGTCTGGGGAACATCTTGGCTTCCCCCGATGGTTTCCAAACCTTATTGACAAAGTTTGTAAGATGCTTGAAATAAGGACGCTTACAGAGTATGTAGAAGACCAACGTGTTCTTCCACATCTGATCCAGGGTGTTGACTTATGCCTCGGTCACAAAAGTTACCTCCTCACCTTCGAGCAACACCGGGGGCGCGAAGGCCATGCGCATGGGCCTGGGCGCATCAGGAGGGGGGCACCACAAACCTCCTGCCAGGAAGGCTTCGGGGAGTTGACATCGGGGGTGGGGTTGGTGTGGTGTGTAGAGGGATCCGGTGGGGGGGCGGAAGGGGATGTCGAATCCAGGGGTTGTGAGGACCCCCGAAATGTAGGCTGCGGGTGGTTGTCGAGGTTGGGTGCTGGAGGTGGACGCCCCAGGGGAGAGCCACGAGGGGAGGGGGGCGGCGGCCGCCGCATCCTAAGCCCTAGCACTCGGGGGGGGGGGGGGGGGGGGCACCAAATAATAGTTATAAATATATAAATTATACATCGATACCCTGGTAGAACCCACGTTGTTGTGCTCGACACGAAGGGCAGAAGGTGATAAGGTAATCGGAACCGGCGGGGCACGTACACGCGCTGGAAGCTTTATCGAAGGCATAGCTGTATGCCGCGGGACACGCGCTTTTGAACATTTTATAGTACCTGGAGGGCCCGCATGTGGTGGGCGATGCGTGCATGCCCTTTCAGTAGTAAGCGTCGGCTCCAAAGGCCACACACGCGCTGAGGAACGCTACAGTCTCACCCGAGTCCCCACCGACGCGTAGCTCCGCGGGGCAGACTTCATTGAGGTCTGCCACGCATCCAGCGTACTTGCACCTGTTGGCTCCCCTGTCGCTGCTGTCAATGGGAGCTACGCCCACTCCGACGTTGTACCTATTTTAGAATGAACTAGGATGTACCCCACGCTTTGTGGCGGAATAAAATTGAGTTGTATGATTTAAAAAAACCTCATGTTTTACTACTTCTTTTTAAACATTAAAAATGATAAAAAGTTTTACATGTTATGAAAAGATTTAGTTATTTTTTTTACAGAAAAAATACTTTATATTTATGCTATAAATGGAATTAGTTCGTATAAGACAATTGCAGATAACAATCATCATTGAAGTATAAAAGAATACTGAATTGCTTTAAAAGTACTGTAAGAAAATTATATTAAACTAACATAATTATATAGTTACGTGGTGTCGGTACTTTAATATTGACTTAAATGTTAACTGATGTTCTCTTGTAGTGAATATGTGAAAAGTTAATAAGAAATCGTAAGTTAAATAATAGAAGTAAAAAGGAATATACCTATAGAGATTATTTGTATTTTTTTCCTTGCAATTGATGTATACCAAAATTTAAATGATTTAATCGGAAGCAGATGTTAAACATCATAAATAAATAGGATAGTTAAAAGATTACAAAAAAAGAGAAGTTATCTTCTATCCATCACCGCATCTCTGTGATAAATAAAACTTTAAAGATTAGTATAAAAAATATTTATATGCATATATTTCATAATTTAATTTTAAAAATTTTAATATTTGCTACATATAATATAAAGGGAATTTTACCTGGCAGACCCTATAAACTTTGCCAATTTCCTCCACGACCTTTGAAAAAACCTAATTCCCCCATAGACCCCGTAAACTTGCCAACACTTACCCCATGAACCCTCCAGGTAATCTGTTTGAAGCCCGTGAGGGTTCTTGGGGTAATTTACAGGGTTGTTGGGGTAATTACGTTGTCCAAAAGGTCGTAGAGGTAATTTAAAAAGTTCATAGGGTCTGTCGGGTAAAAATCTCTAATATAAAAGGATACTTAATTGGTAAATTATTTGAGATTTGAAGTAGATGAACAAACATAATGTAAAGTGGACAACCGGCATTGAAACCTAAAAAAGGTGAAAAAGTAGACAACTAAATTATAGAAATATGTGAAAATATAATCTAATATGAAAACTTTTCAAATGGAATATCATGCATATGCATCGAATCCATGTTACCTCATGTATATCCATGTTTAATTGATTTTGGATTCTGATTCTCTCTATGAAGAACCATTTCTTTTGGAAATCCGACAACAATTTCCTCCATATTGTAATCAATAATTTCTTGTTGTTGTTCACAATTCGACTTAGAATAATCAATTCACTATATTATTTTCAAATTTTAATAATATCAACAAATACTATTAACAGAAATAGACATAAAAAATTAAACTTAGGATCTTCAGTTTTTATATTTTTTATGAGTTTGTCTTCTATTTACGAATACATATGAATTATTTGCGATAATAAAATAGTAATTATTTATGTAATAATATAAAATCATATAATAATTAATACTCTTAGTTTAGTTAAATGTATGATTGAGGCTTTAATTCTTATAGATTGTCGATTTTTTTTCGAAATAATTGATGAAGTAATGAAATTTTATTACTTTATAGAGAATGTATTTTAAAAATTACAATGATGGAAATTGAGTAGAGATAAAGAGAGAGGGAGAGAGAGTCACGTGGATATAAAGGGAAAGGAGAAAGAGAGAAGTGAGAACGTGGGTGTAATAGGAAAAGAACTTGTAAATAGGGAGGTGAATATATTTGGAGATGAGAGAGAATAGGAAGAGGACGTGATTGGACATTGGCGGGAAAAAATAGAAAGCTCGGCGGGAAGAGAATTTGACGTTGGCGGGAAAAAGCAGAGAGCTCATGATTGACGTTGGCGGGAAGATCCTGTGTTTTAGTATATAAAAAATATGGCCAAAGCAAGAAAGGGTAAAAAGCGAGGGAAGAAAATACCGGACGCTCGTGAAAACACATGTCCGACAACGGGTGAAAAACCTGACTTAAATAGGGTATATAGATAAACCCAATAATGTAAGACTACATTGGCATATGCCCCAAAGCTCCTGGTGACAACGCAACAAGAAAAAATTAGAACGTACTAAACGCAAAGTTACCCATTGACGAGGCTGACATCATAGTAATCCTAACCACCTTCGAGCATGAACTCCACTAGAGACACCAGAGGTGCCCCGCTAACGGTGCACCTGAGAGCCCCGCCGCAGTCCCCCATGGTACAATTGCCACTGCCACCACTGGGATCGAGCTCGCACCAAGTCCGAGCCCAGAACCTCCCCGTCCATCCTGCCAACGCCTCCAGTGAGGCCGACGACCCCGACCTCAGCAGGAACCCTTCACCGCCGAACATCGCCACACCATTTCCCGACAATGTCGCTAGCCACACCGTGTACGGGCAACGGTTCTAGATCGTGAACACCGTGGAAGCTGCCACCAGCAAGTTGGATGCGCAAATCAGTGAGATGGTGAGCGTTGAGAGGACATGGGTCCTTGGGTTTGCTACTTCCATCGCTGGGATTGCATGAGAGATCTAGCCGAGAGAGAGAGATGGGAGCGTAATAAATTTGTATGTGTTTATAATATACAGATGCAGGTACGGACAAGTGACACGTCGCGGCCCGCGGGTGTTTAGACCGAGTGGTTTGAGGTCAGAAGTGTTTGTGGTGGGACTTTTAGTAGAGCGTCAACTTTGGTTCTTTGCAATGGAATTCTTCAATAAGGTGTAATTGTTCAGCGGATTTCTTATGTTTTTGTTAGCGTGAGGAGAGCACCGACGGCGGAGAGGTTGCAGAGAATGCGTTTGGACGAGGAGATGACGTCAGCCACGAAACACAAAAATAGTGAAGACGGAGGGTCCCACGACGAGAGGTGGGATGTTGGATCAGTGATCACGTGAAAGGCGAGGAGTCTAGTTGGTGTCGACGATGCTTTCTTTGGGATGTGAGGTGCAATCATCGAAGAATAATCATCGTGTAATCAAATTCTGTGAGCAAGATATAAAAAGTTACTGATATATTCGTATTCGTTCTGTCATTTTATCCATTTTATACATATTTGACATACGTATCCGTATCTATTTTAAAATGGATACCGATATAGATATCATTTTGATATCCGCAAGCATTCGTATTCGTATCCGTATATCTGTTTCCGTATATAAATATAGTCCTAGATTTATTATTAACCCTATATAACATAATTATATACCTTCTTTTGTCATATTTGTATATTTTTTATTATACACATATATTTAGTAAATTTATAACATATGTTTTCCATCCAATTCGTATATATTTAAGTCGATTCTATAGGGTATTTCTAACATTAAGCATATGTGATCAGTATCCGTTTTACGTCTGTATCCGTTTTTAAGGATAAGGTAAGATAGTTTTGATATCCATCAATATCCGTATGCACATCCGTATTCGTATCCAAAAACGGATAAGGATATGGAAGTAGCTGTATCCGTATCTGTATCTGTCTTTTTGCATCCTAGACCAAAGTGATTATTGCTATAATCTTATATTTTTCATTTAGTATGCAAGACAATAATTGTGATTAGAAAAGAGTCAATATTGGAATGGAATGATGCAAGTAGTGGGAGATTGGTTCTTCAAAGGAGGGCTTAAAAGTGGATAAATTTCAAATTATGATATCTCATCTTCTAAATATAACAAAATAATTTTGCAGCTACATCGAAATAGGAGGCAAGAGGACAACAAGCTGCGTCGCTAGTCCTTTTTGAATTGAAAATCAATTCTTCTAAACACTACATCCATAGACCTGGGAACCATAACATTACTATTCTAAACTTTTGGGACCCTCTTCAAAAGCTCAACAGTTTCCGGTGCTAAGAAACTAAAAGTATCGAAATCAAAATGGTTGAAGGTATGTTGATTTCCAATGCATGTTTTCTCGTACTTCACAACTTTTGTTGAAATGGTTTTAAGAGCAGCATGCCCCGCTGTTAAGATCCCGCTCTTCAACCCCACCAACAGAGAAACTTCTGTCAATTCTACTCAAGTGTGTTTCCCTCCGACCCATCGAAAAATCAATATAACAGCAGTTCTAAATGGATCTTCCGCCTAGGGATCGTTTAACAAGTTCACAAATGCCTCTTTCTTAGCAGCAACACATGCACGTCTGAGTACATCAAATAAAACATTTTTAACAAGTTTGTGTATGTATTTAAAATTCAGAAGTTCCCTACAATGAACTGCATGATCCCCAAAATTGTCTAAGCATGCCTTACAATAAACTGGGCATATCTCATCAACTGGAAATAAAAGAATCAAGAGGTGATATCTGAGGATATGGTGATACTCCACTGGTGACGTGCAGATCAAAGTCCATTAATAGGAATAACAAGGAGAAAATCTTGAGCATGATTAGCTTGAAGACACTGAAAAATTACCTTCTGTCTAACAGTCATGTCAAATTTCACCTCCATGTGTAACGGACCACATCTAAAACTCACAAAGTGTGAAAGTGGATTATAAGTGGTGGGAGCTACTACTTGATAACTTGAGTTTAAGCATTTTGGGTGGTTGACAATGGATCCATTTGGATCTGAACCCAACAAGTTGTCCGGGTCAGTTTTCCTCGATAAGACCAGGGAGTTGTCCGGGTCAGTTTTCCTCGATAAGACCAGGGACCTAAGTTAGGGACGTTACAAATGGTATCAGAGCTAATTTCTCTCTGATAGTGGAAAGAGCAATCCAAGAGGTGGAGCCACCCCTACAAAGAGATAGGAGGAAATGGCTACCCGGAGCGTGCAACTGCCAGTGTCACTGAGAATAAGTGATGGACCATATCGCAAGAGGATGTTGCGAATATAAGTGGGGGAGGTTGTAAAACTTATGCCCCCAAATATAGTACAACATCTAAAACTCACAAAGTGTGGGTGTGGTTTATAAGTGGTGGGTATTACTACTTGATATGATCAATTTGGGCTCGTACCCAATAAGTTTGTCAGGGCAGTTTTCCTCAATAATAGATCGAAGATCTAAGTACGAGACATTATAAATGGTATCAGAGTAGAAGCTCTCTGATAGTGGAAAAAGCTATCCGGAAGGACCTAAGCCGGGAGCGTGTAGCCGCCACTGTCATTGGGAAGAAGTGATTGCCATGTCGCAACGAGGATGTCACGAATATAAGTGGGGAGGTTGTAACACCCTGATAAACCCGGTCCCGACCCTGCGGTTTTGTTGTCGATTGTAGAGAGAGAGAGATAACCGCAAGAAAGTGGCAACCGTGTTTGAATCAAAAAAAAATTTTACGATAGAAATAGGAGAAAAAAATCCTATTCTATCATTCACTACTAATTTAACCAGGTGAGTGTGCCTGGGTCGAACTCTAGGAAGCAGAATGTGTAAACCACGGTTTTCGAGTCAAGGAAATAATTCCAACAAAATCCTCTTTTATTCTTGATTTTACAAGGAAAGAAACTGAAAACAAATTCGAAAACAAACTCAAGAAAATAAAAATAAAAAACTACAAGATAAAACGATGAAAAATACGAAAAAAAATTTTCGGAAAATAGCTCTGGTAGTTATCGAGCTTCCCTAGAAAAATCGATGAAACATAATGTCGAGAAAAGGTCCAAAATAACCCTACAGTACAGGGATATAAAAGTAAGAAAAGGTAATAAAAGTCTCTACAGTTTGGTCTTCAACAGGAACTGTAATGCAAAGAAAAGATGAGTTATTACAATTAGGTCCCTGCACAGGGACTAATTGTAATATCTAGAAACTGTGGAGTGGCTGGAAATGTCTGGAAGCTCTCTGGACTTATGACGCAAGTTCTCCACCATTATTTAGATTCAACAGCGGAGATCAGAGGCTCAGATGCGATCTGGTCCGTACGATCTGGACACGTGTCAGCAGGCTGTACACCTAGAGTGTTCTTGAAGTTCTTCAGGCAGTTCGTGTGGCTGACGAAGAGCACATATTCTCCAATTTATCGCCAATGATAGACACGTCACTTGGACCTCCGGCGGGGCCAGAGTGGAGACACCTACACCCTCGAGCTCACCCACGGTGGTGCTCCTCCGTAGTTGGTATCGATCGACGGGAAAAGACTGATCAAAAAGACAGTCCGGCTGATTCTGGTAGTGATGGAACATTGATGATTTTGATCTTCTCTTTGAATATTTATTGTTGCAGACGATGTGTAATGGCTCCAAATGAAAGATGAACCTACAAAGAATGATTTATTTGCTCGATTTGCGAAGAAATCGTCCAAGAAAATCAATTACACGTTAAGGAAAAAATGTTTCCAGAATCTATGAAATTGTGCGAATGGGAGAGATAGAGGAATGATCTTGGTTTGAATATTGTTGTTTTGATATGTGAATTCGATAGGGCATCTAAGCACTATGATTAACAAACCTAAATATGCAATTATCTACCCTAATCATGGAACGTATTTCGAGAAAGAAAATAGTGAAGGTAAAGGAATAGATTTGGGACTAGAAAGGTATATTACCTCGGATAACAGCTCGACGATCGATGCTTCTCGGAGCTCGACGGTGTGCAAGGCGGCGATGCACCTTGGAACGTCTCCTCCGACGTACTTCTTCCATGCTGGGCTTCTTCTAGGCGCTGTCACCACCTCAGATGGCTAGGGCAAGTCTTGAAAGGGAGAAGGGTCGGCTGATGATCTGTGGTTCAGAGTCAGTTGGGGAGAGTTAGTTGGCTCACGCCAACATTAGGAGATTTTATAGGTAGATTGGAGACAATCTAAGGAAGATCTAATGGAAGGCGTGTAGGAGGTTAGTTAGGAGGAGAAGATGAGGGGATAGGATCGAGTGAAATGGTTGTTAGGTATGCGGGAAAAATCAGCGAAGAGGAGGCCTTGGAACATAATTCCAACAGCCTGAGTTCTTGAAGAAGAACCAGGTGCTGACACGTGTCAGCACCTGGTTGGCCAGATGATTAAATGACATATAAATTATATAATAAATAGTAAATAACATTATTTTAAATTGGTATAAAAACAAAAAATTTAAATAATTAAATTATCAAATTTATGGGATAATTCATTTTCGTAAACAATAAATAGTATTCGAAATATAAATATTATATTAATAAATAAGTATAAATAATACTTAATAAATAGGTAATGAATTTTTAATTCAATAAATAATTATTTATTTATTAATTTTATATTATCTTAATTATTCGAATAATAAATAATGTTTTTATGAATTTTTGTGGATTTTAATAAAATAATTTAGATATATTAATAAATATAGTTATAGGTTAGATAGTTCATTTTTTATCTATAAATTAGGGTTTTGGATTTTATTAAAATAATAAATAATCTTCAAAAATTCTGAAATAAATCATGATGAGAATTCAATATCATGAAAATAATTAGAAATTGTAAAATTAATAAAACATTAAATAATGGGTTGTAAATAAAATAAATAGCCCAGAAACCCCGTTGTCATTAGTTACCAAAACCGACATTTTCCAAACGGATTCCGATTTTATTGAAACTACCTCTATTAATTAGAGAATATTGTTATATGAATTTTAAAGGTGAGTAGAGTGAAATTGGAGTTCGTATGAGGAAGTTATGAGGTTCGAAAGTTGAGAAATTGACAATTTGAAAGTTGGATTTCTTGGCATATATACAAGATATTATTTTTAACTTATTATTATGTTTTTATATACATTTTTAGAAATAATTAGGAAAAGAGTTTGGTGAAAATATGTACATATGACTTAATTAAAAATCAATGAAGATTTGGTATTTATTTGATAAATAGTGAAGAATGTGTGAAGTGTATCTTAATTTATTTTTATGATTTTCTTTTCTTATCTCGCCCTACTTATTGGTTTGTCGACCAATCCATGCTAACTTGGTCTCGGGGGGTTAGGTTATATAAATATATCTTGTAGCTATTTTTCTATTTATAAGTCATATTGTACATATATACATATCTACAATCTGCCTTCTTTTCTTTTCTTTATTATTATTTTTTATTCTTTATTTATTTACATGTTTTTGATGTATAAAAGTGTATTTTTATTCATGAAATAGGATTTGGATAAAATATGATAATTAATGAATATTTACATGTATTTGTTAAGGGTTTTAAGATAAAATGCGATAGAAAAGTTAATGAATCATGGATTCATCAAACCCCTATACTTAAACTTTGCTAGTCCCTTAGCAAACACTTATTTGAAAAGTAAGTGAAAATTAAAGAAAGTTAGAATGAATTTGTTTTCCTAAACCAATTCATGAGAATAGACAAAGGACAGAGCTCGATCGGGCCTGAAACAAGCATTTTTTCGGAGCCTTATTAGGATTAGGATTTTATCCTCAACAGTCCTCAAATTTCGCAAATCTTTATTTAAGATCACCTCATCATCTAGTTCAGACTCACTTATTCACATCGTAAACTCTATCATCCTTGAAGTCAATTTGTACAGTGTGTGAATTGATTTATCTCTTCCTGCTTAAAGAAGCAAAGAAACCGTCCATCCCAGCTATACACTTCCATTGATTCCTCATCCAGCTACTCTTTCCACGGAGAGGGAGGTACTCCCTTCTGAGGTCAGTTCGTGCTATGTCCACAATCGAATATAGAGAGAAAGTAGAAGAATGAGAAAAGAAGTGGAGTGCGACAAGTGTAGACGCATCTCCTTGTGAAGCTCAACCGGTGTAGCTAAGTCTCTACAAGACGTGCAGGCATTTTTGCTGGAAGCTTGTACCATTGTGGTTGTATTTGAATTTGGTGGCTTCTTCTTTGATTTGGCTTTGTAATTTGCTTGAACTTCATTCATCTCTTTGTGCCTTGACGGATATAGCATCTTTTGTTCCATCCCTTTTTTGAGGTCTTAGAAAAAATTGTGTTAGCATATCCTTCCCTCATCCGAAGCGACTATCGCAACCCCAGTCTCTCCTGTCTCTAGATGTCAATGCTGCAAAGACAAGGATAGAAACGTACTACCAAGGTGTACTACCCTTCGTAACTTCATGCAAGTCGAACTAAGTGCAGAGTGCATGTGTCCAAGATTGGTTCACTGGTGCAGAGTTGTGCAGATGATACCAAGTGGTCTACTTAAGCACCTATGAGTTGTTTTCCCAAATATAGTCTTATGGAACCCAAACATGTTAAGTCAAAGACCTGAAGAGTCTAAATTCCAGATCCCAACTAGCCTCCTTACAATGAGAGTTAAAGGTCATAATCAAGCTCCATCCTTTAGACTAGACTCAATCCTTAGTTTGAAATCAAACTTATTCTGAAAAATGCAAATGCAATAATGTTTTTGTGAAGTATATTTTCTGAATTTTACTTATTTTATGGATTTTAAGGCTTTTGTAATTTTTTATGAATTTAGAACTTTGTATTTAATATGTATTTTTTGATTTTTATTAAGAAATATTTGTACAAGAATTTTACCATATATATTTTATTCAAATTAAATATCTAATGTATTTTGTAGATTTTATATACAGAAAATTTTACAAAGATTAAATAATTTTTACACATATTTTCATAGATAGGATTTTAAAAAAGCATTCTACAGATTTTAAATACATATTTTAATTTAAGTCTTTTAAATACATATTTTAGATATATTTTACTTATTTACAAGGATTTTATAAATAACTGAAAAATAATTAGAAGGATTTTAAATTAACCCTCACTGACTTTTTATGGATTTTATAGATACAGAAAATACATAAAAGTACGAGTTATGGACAAAAGTATATATACAATATATACGCACCCCCATACTTAACTTGTGTTATGTCCTCATAACGTAGAAAGAGAAAAAGGAGGACATAACTTGTGCTATGTAAATGTGGGTGAAAAAGAATAAGAGAATAAAAGTCAGCCAACCCCCTAATACTTACGATCTGGTCATCGTAAATATACTGGAAGAGCAAAAGCGAGGACTGAGTGAAAATAATATGCAACGAAGGAACAAAAGAGATAAAGATCATGAGATCATCGAAATCACTCGCTCCCTCCTATACTTAGGATAAGGCATCCTAAGTATAGAAAAGAATGTGACAAAAAATTGGGGATCAGTGATTTGTTAAGAAGAAAGCATATACAAAAGAAAAAGAACAAAATAAAAATGCTAATCAACGAACAATCAGTCCCCTCTATACTTAGGATCTGGTATCCTAAGCATAGAAGATGAGACAAAATGGAGACGATTGTGGTCTATGAAGAATATACAAGTGTTGTGGATCTCCAAAAATCGAATGGCTCAAAAGTCTTTGTACAGGATAACATAAAGTGAAAGAATGATCATGAGTCCTATATAAAATAGATCATTTCAACACATGCCAGATGATCAGTAGTTTCTACGAAATGCTTCAGCATTTATCCGTTAACCACGAACGGCTCTGCACCAGGTGACACATCTGATATAGCTATGCTTCCATTGTCATACAGCTTTCTGACAATGTAAGGTCCTTCCCACTTGCTTTTCAATTTGTCAGGAAAAATTCTTAATCTTGCATTCAACAACTAGACTTTCTGCCTTGGGACAAAGATCTTGTGCTGAATATGTCTATCTTGTCATTTCTTCACTTTGTCCTTATAAATGAGAGTATTCTCGTATGCCTGATTTCAAATCTCTACTAGCTCATTCAGATCTATCTTTCTCTTGGCTCCTGCTTTCTATGCATTAAGTGAAATTTCTCGAATAGCCCATTCAGATTTGTGCATGATCTCTATGGGCAAATGGAATGACTTCCCACAAACCAGCCTGAATGGTGAAGTACCTGAGGGAGTCTTATATGCAGTACGATATGCCCAAAGAACCTGATCTAAAAGCTGTGACCAGTTATTCCTATCCGGTCGTACTAATTTCTGAAAAAATGATTTCACCTTCCTATTTGAGACTTCAGCTATGTCGTTCGTCTGTGGGTGGTAAGGAGAAGGTACTCTGTGATCAATGCCGCATTGCTTCACTAGCTTTTTAACCTCCTTATTAGTGAAATGGCTACCCCCATCTGAAATAAGAATACGTGGAATCCCGAACCATGAAATAATATGTTCCCTTAAGAACTTGCACACTATCTTACTGTCTGCAGTTCGTGTGGGTATAGACTCCACCCATCTACTAACATAATATACAACAAGAAGAATGTACTCAAAGCCACTACCGGAAGGGAACAGTCCCATGAAATCTGTGCCCCATGCATCAAAGATCTAACAAAAAATAACATGTTGCATAGGCATTGCATCTCTAGCACTGATTGTCCCTAATGCCGTCTGACAATCCGTGCAACTCTTTACGAATGTAAAAGTATCTCTAGTAAGAGTCGGCCACCATAATCCACTATGAAGGACCTTCTGCGCCGTCCTCTTCCCTGAATGATGTACCCCTACCTCTAAGGAATGGCACCGAGTGAGGACACTATTATATTCCTCCTTGGGAATAGAACGCCTGTAAACACAATCCGATCCCTCACGAAAAAGAATCGGATCCTCCCAATGGTAGTATCGTGCCTCGGAAACTAGTCTATTAACTCGATCCTTTGGCCAACCCCGTGGACTTTTCTATGTAACCAGAAAGTTCACTATATCTGCATACCATGGAAGCTCGGTAACTGCAAAGATATTATCGTCTGGAAATCTCTCTGCAATCTCTGGCATGCACTCATCTGAAGGATATTCTGTCTGTAATCGAGAGAGTTGATCAGCTACCACATTCTTTACTCCAAGTTTGTCTCTAATATCCAAATTGAATTCCTGAAGTAAGAGAATCCATCTAAGAAGGCGTGCCTTATCATCCTTCTTTTCCATCAAAAACTGGATAGCTGAATGATCTGTATAAACTGTGATTTTGGTGCCATGAAGATAAGATCTGAATGTAATAAATGCGAAAACCACTGCCAACAACTCCTTTTCTGTCACTATGTAATTAAGCTGAGCATCATCTAAAGTTATGCTGGCATAGTGGATAGCAATAGGAAGTCCATTCCTCCTTTATCCTAATACATCCCCGACTGCAAAATCTGAAGCATCCGTCATGATCTGGAAGGGTAGAGACCAATCAGGTGGCTGTAGAACTGGAACACTGATAATCATCTCCTTTAATGTGAGGAAGGTATTAAGACATTTGTCATCTAACAAGAAATCGATGTATTTGCCTAATAATTCAGTTAACGGTCGAACAATCTTAGAAAACGCCTGAATGAACAGTCTGTAAAAGCCGACATGTCCGAGAAATGACCGCAACTTATTAATATTGGATGGTGTTTCGAGATGCTTGATGACATCCAACTTGGCAGGGTCAACCTCCATGCTTCACTAGGAGATGACATGCCCCAATACGATCCCATGTGTAACCATAAAATGGCTCTTTTCCCATAACAGAACGAGATCTACCTCACAATATTTTTGAAGAACCTCGTCTAGGTGTTCTAAACAATCGTCAAAGGCCTCACCATAGACCGAAAAATAATCCATAAAGACCTCTGGAAAATCACCAACCATGTCTACAAAAATAGCAAGCATACACCTCTGGAAATTAGTGGGGGCATTGTACAATCCAAAGGTCATCCGTCTAAAGTCATACGTGCCAAACAGACATGTGAAGGTGGTCTTCTCCTGATCTTCAAGAGCAATAGTTTCCTAGTTGTATCCGGAGTAACCGTCAAGGAAACAGAAGTATTCCTTCCCTGCCAACCTTTCTATGTCCTGGTCTATAAAAGGCAAAGGGAAGTGATCCTTCTTCATCGCGACGTTCAGTTTCCTGTAATCAACGCATAACCACTACGACATGGTTACTCTCTTTGGAATCTCCTCTTCACTCTCATTCTTAATCATCTGAATTCCTGACTTTTTCGGGACAACATGTAATGGGATAACCCATTCAGAGTTGGAGATGGGATAGATAAACCCTGCATCGCACCATTTCGTAATCTCTTTCTTGACAACATCTCGTAAAATCGGATTTAGCTTGCGCTGAAATTCTCTGGAAGGTTTGCTGTCATGATCGAGATATATATGATGAGAACATAAAGCAGGATTGATCCCGCGGAGATCGGATACAGTCCACCCAATAGCCTTTCAATTTCTTTCAAGAACCTCCATCAGATGAGATTCTTGCTCTTCGGTCAAAGATGAGATGATAATGATTGAAAACTATCGATGTGGACCCACAAGGAAAGTGTACTTCATATTTGGTGGCAATAACTTCAGCTCTGGTAAGGTAGAATCTGGCTCTGTTGAAACCTCATCTATATGTGTACTGGGATCTATAGTGGTAGATATATCTACGGTATGGTTGTCCACAATATCAATGTGCTCTAGAGTCGGACTACAGAAGATGTTTAAAACATCATCCGACTCACTACTATGCTAATCCTCAGAATGACTAGAGGAAAATAACTCAGCTAAATGGAATTCAGTCTCTAGATCATCTGAAGTGGAGGAATTGTGTAAACCCTTTGAATCTGAAAGATTTACAATACAATACTCGAAAATCTGATCCATCTACTTCTCATCATCCATACTGAAATATAGAGTACCTTCGGAAGAATTGCCAACTGTAATCTCGGACCCATCCTCTACTAGGAAATCCTGGGTCTCTACTCGATACCTCTCAAGGTCGTCAAAACGAACCTCATTCATGTAATCACATGTGGCTAAAGAACTCAAGAAATCTGAAGATGCATCAATGGATGTGTGTGATTCTCTCGCCATCTCTATATGTACCTTCTCGCCCTCGGCGTGAAAAGATACCTTCCCTGTATCATAACCAAAGAGAGCCTTCACGGTTTCTAAGAAAGGCATCCCAAGAATGATCGGGGTAAGGTGCAACTGTGTAGGGCAATCCATGTCCAGTACAATAGAGTCCACTGGGAACTGCAGGCCCTACACGGTCACGATAACGTTCCTCAATATGCCCCTAGGTCTCTTTACGGATCTATCAGCAAATGGAAGAATCGCGTCGGATTTGTAAAGACTACCTAACTCGAGCTTGTCGAGTAAAGAAGATGGTATCAAATTGATCGAGGAACCGTTATCTAATAAAGTGCGATCGAATGCGGCGTTGGCCATCTCGCATCTGACATAATGTGCTCCTGAATCCTTCTTCTTCTTAGGTAACTTGTTTTGTATTGCGTAGGATGTGCCCTTAGTCAGAACATGCTTTTTTGTACGTGATCGCTTTTTCTTACGCGTGGTGCATCAATTTTTCAACTTATTCTTGAGTGTAGGAAAATGATCCAAGGCATCATGAAGTGGGATCTTAAAAAATATGTGATCTTTCAATAGCTGTTCAGTTTCTGGAGTCACAACATTCTTTTTGGAATTTTTCTTTCCTTTTCCTAACAAGGCATCAGGAAAAGGAACAATTTCGGGAATGACAAAATCAGACTTTGTATTCAACTCTGAATCAGCTTGTACATTGAGAGTTTCAGAATTATGTACAAAGCTCTCTAAAACAGGGGAAGAAAAAATTTTGTCGGGAGTATCTGCATGGTCTGGCGTGATATCATCGTATGACTCGCCAGTGTCCATGTCAAATAGTTTCAACATCGCTCCCTTCTCTCTGATCTTCATGATGGTCCTCATCAGTGTGTTGGTTCTCCTCCTCAGCATCAATTTATGGCTGCTCATGGATTTACTCTCGCTCCTCATCAAGTGCCCTCTCCTCTACTCCATCAGGTGCTCGTGGTGATCTACCGTGCCTGAGACGAATGAAGTTAGATAAAAATTCAGGAAAAAAGATCATACATGTAGTGTTGTCTACCAGATCTGGATGCCTCTTCTTGTTATTTGGATTCATCTGAGGCTGAGCTGGAAGAGTGGTCTTCGGCTCGGTTAACTCATACAGACGACAGTTAACCTGCTCCATCTAGGTTTTGTGTGCAATTTGGAGCGTACTCAACATATCCATGATTTGATTTAGGGCCAGGGCCTGTGAAGACATCTCGGATTCGGTGTGATGAGCCCAACTTTCTACTTTCTCCTGCCTTGGCATGTATTGCTACGAGGTGTAAGGCTGTGAGGATCTCTGCGGTGTAAAGAAAGATTGTTGTTGCTGCTGATAATGATATGGCTGTGAATAATTAGCAGGATATATGAATGTGGTCTCTGATATGCATGCTGGTGAGACTGTTGCTGCATGTATTATTGTCGATGCTGAAAGTGTGGACGTCCATGCTGCAGTTGACTGTACTTCTGCTGCTGATGATGAGGTACACTCTGTTGCTGAATCAGAGTATACCAAATCTCATTGATCTAAAGAGTGGCTTGAGGCTCAACATCCATATCCGCAGCACTGGTCATCTGACTAGGATTGGCATGAGACTGATCCTCATGCCAATCAATCTGCAGAGTCTCGAGCTCGCTCTGAACAAAATGTATCTGTCGGGTGGGCAGAGTGGGTAAAGTCCTCCGTGCAGGTTGTGAAGTCGAAGAAGATTGGGCCTGTTGATACTGAAGTTGTAGCTCTGAAACGTTGTTCGTGAGATCACTCAGCTGCTGAGGCAGAGATGAGAGTTTTTCTAACTCTCGCAGCGGTAGTAAGTCCTGAACATGTTTCTGAATCATGTCCACCAATGTTAATTTCTTGCTAATAAAACCCATGATGGTATTGGATTCATACTCTGAAATATTAGCCACCTTATGATGCTCTCGGTGATGTACTGTCTGAGGGGCCTTCTGGAATGCCCGAGTAAAGTCGAAGACTCTCGAATTCTCCGTCATCCCTTCGAAGATGGTCCAGACTGACTCAGCATCCTTATTCAAATAACTGCTACCACATACGGTACTCACCAGCCCTTGAATGTTCGGCTGGAGTCCTCCAAAATAATTTTGTACAAGCACCTTCATTGGTATCTCATGATGCGAGCATCTCTCCGTAAGATCCGTAAATCTATCCCATGCCTCATGGAAAGATTCATTCGGTAGCTGCGTGAAGTTGGAGATCTGACTCCTCATCATGTTCATCCTTCCTAGAGGAAAATATTTACACAGGAATGTAGACTTTAAATCGTCCCATTTAGAAACTTCCTTTCCTAGATGACTCAACCAGTAATGTGCCTTATCTGCTAAGGCAAAGGGAAAGGCTTTGAGGTGAACAACCTCATGCGCAGCTCCTGGATAGCTCGTCGTACCACAAATCATCTCAAACTGCTGCAGAAAGGTAAATGGCTCCTCTGTAGCATTCCTGTAGAACTTGGGAAGCAATGAGATGAAGGAGGTCTCAGCTCGTATGGACCTTGATTCGACAGTAGCTGAATCCAATGATGTAGCGTTCTCACGCTCGGGTCATACTCATCTCATAAAGTGGCTGGAACCACTGCAGGTGGTAAAGGGTTCTGATGAATACCCATTCATCACTCTTTATTCTTATATTTTAGCTACAAAAACCTATGCAAATGCATGTAGATACTTGTAAATAGGAATAATTAGCAAAAGCATGCATTTTGTAAAAACCTATAATTGGCATGTTTTTGTGCAAAAATAAAAGAATAAAGATGAAATAGAAAAAGAGGGAAATATTTAGAATAAATATTGAGCAACCTAACCCAAGGGAGGGCTCAGCATGGGCCTGACCGCATAAAAGCCAAGTAGAGGGAGATAGGGGCTCATGTGTAAATATCTATGTAAGTAAATAAAATTATATTTTCCTCACCCAAAAAGATGCTTGTACATATTGTGTATATATTTAGAAACTATTAAAAACAAAATAAAAACTTAAAAATCAAAAATCCAAAAATATCCTTTCACTATGTACATAGACCATGCCTCCTTATTTATTCAACCTTATAAATAAATAAAATTATTTTCTAAGCTTTTTGTTAATATTCTATGTATATATTGTAAATAAAATAAATAAAAAGAAACAAAACAAAAATCAAATAAAAATAACAAAATTAAAATTACAAAAATATATTGTACATATGCCATGTACATAGTGTACATAACTATTTATTTCCCTTTTGTATATAAACAATAAAAATAATATAAAAATATCCTTTTATTCCTCATTTTATTCTATAAATAAATAAAATATAAAATATGAATAAAAATGTATAAAAATAACTAATTAAAAAAATCAAAAATTAAAAACCCTATATTGTATATATACCTATATATAGCCCTATTATGTAAATACCTTATTTTTATTTTGAAAAATGAATTAAAAATCACCAAAAAATAGGAAAAATTAAAATAAAAATATTTTATGTTTTGAGTTTTAATTAAATCGGCCATTTGTTATTTTTAATTCAATTTCCAAATCTTTTCTGACATGGCTGATTCCCATTGGTCCACGGGGGTTGTTGACCGCCCAGTCAATTCCCCCTGTGGACCACTTCACACGGGTCGTGACGCCCGACCCGACTTCCCCGATTTTTCGCGTCACGACCCGGCCTCCAAATCCGCAAATCTCGAGCTCCGATCATTCCCCATGCATCCGGGAACCTCGCCCGACACCTTGCCTAGGGGTCCGTGCTCCATCGAGCCGGACCCGACCCCTTCTTCCCGGACCTTCCATCATATAAAATCTGAGCTCCGCCGCACTCCATTTCCATCTTTGGCTCTCCACCCTTAATCCCGTGACCTCCATAGCGATCCCTGAGGTGACAGCTCGCGATTGCCCTTGTCGCAGTGAGGAGGGGGTGGCCGGACCACTGATCCGGCGACGTAGCGCCGCCGTGCTCCGCCCACTGCAGGAGCTCGAGCCTCAGGCCTTGACGACCTTCGAGGCAACGACCAGGAGCTACCTCAGCTCCAGCACAGTCTACCACACCGCCCAGGTAACCTTCTAGCTTCCCTATTTCGCTTAATTTCTTGTTTCCCCCAAATCGTAGTTCCGCCGAGTTCCGTCGATTCCGGCTATATCGCGTACCTTTTCTATCATCGGAACCCACGCTCACCATCGCCATCCCTCCGCGCACATTCTTCGCCCCTTCGTTCAACCCAGCTCGCACAGGAGCTGGGGTTCGAGCTCCACCGTCCTTCGCTCGCCGGAGCTCGCTCATCCCGACGCATCGTCCACCCTCACGCCGCTTCATCGGGTCGAGGCACTTTGCCCTCGACCCGCGAAGCTCTTGAGCTACTTTGCAGGTCCAGGGGGAGCCATCTGAGGCTTCCCCACATCTAGGCCAGGAGCTTCCCTCCGCCGACAACGCCGGAGCCCCTCCAGGGCTCGGCTGGGCCATCGGAGGGCACCACCAGCTGCGGAACGTCATCGCCGACCTTCTCCGATCTTCAGAGGCAGCTGAGGAGGACCACAACACGCGCACGAGGCCGGCGAAACTCGCCGGCCACCTGTTCTTCGAAGGTCCTCGAGCACCGTCCGATCACCCGCAGCTCCCCAGTTCGCATCCCGTCCGTCCATTCCAGGAGGAACAGTCACCGTTGATCATCTCGAGGGTTGATCGAGACCGTCAGAGCAGAGAGAGAGGCACCAGCACCCGCCAGCCGTTCGATCGTCCACGTGCCCTCCTCTGCGCCGTCGATCGGCGCACGTGCGGAAGGAGAGAGAGGCGCCATTCACCAGCACCGTTAGATCCGCCACGCGTCCACCATCCAGCCGACGACGTAATAAAGGGGTAAATTACCTTAGGCCCCCTCTTAGTTTATATTTTACGTGTCAGTCCTGTAAATATTTTAGGCCTTTTATTTACGTAGGGTTAATTGCACATTGGACCCCGTGCTTTTTAATATTTGCACTTATGCCCCTGCATGTGTGAGCCACGTGCTTCGTCACGTGTAGTTTTGGTTTATTTGCAACTCTTATCGTGTAGTTCTGGTTGCTTTATGAATGAATAGAAACTTTCTGGTAATTGCATATATGCCCCTGTGAGTGTTGTATTTGCGCATGTGCGTCTTTTGAGTGGGTTATTTGCAACATAGCCCATGGACTTTTTGGTACGAGTTACCAAAAGGTCCTAGGACTTGTTTTTATTACCAGAAGGTCCCTGAGTGCCCCAGGCACGCGCCACGCGCGTGACTTGCTGGGAAAATTGCACCTGGACCCCCAGAACTTCGGGTATTTGCACTTAAGTCCCTGTGCACAGTGCCCCCTTTTGATTTTTGAATAAAATATCAAATCACCTCCAAATTTGATGAAAATTTGACACATGGCTCCTGCCATGTTGTAGAATTTTTGAGAATTTTTTAGGACATTTTTGATTTTATTTGTTATT
The DNA here is from genome assembly GCA_037367405.1 of Ottelia alismoides. Classification (NCBI taxonomy): domain Eukaryota; kingdom Viridiplantae; phylum Streptophyta; class Magnoliopsida; order Alismatales; family Hydrocharitaceae; genus Ottelia; species Ottelia alismoides. The sequence continues at coordinate 973,028 of JAZKJV010005738.1, forward strand.
TTTAAAAATTCAAAAACCTCTATTTTCGCTACTGTCTAGAATTAAAAGTCCCAAAAAAACATAAAAACCCCCTAAAAAATTCCATAAAAATTAGGTACTGTTTCTTTTGTGTGTTTTGATTTTCTAGCCAATTTTGGCTATTTTTCATCGCTTAAAAACCCTAAAAATTCAAAAACACCTAAAAACTCATAAAAATCATAGTAAATAATTTAAAAACCCAAAAACAATAATTGTGGTGCTCAAATTTTCCTCATTTGATCTAGTTTACAGGAAAATTACCTCCAGGCCTTCTTGAGATCCTTAAATATTTTATTTTTGGATTTTTGGCCTGGCTGGACAGTACCTTGTCTTTTTAGTACTGTTTGATTTTTAGAAAATAAAATACACCTTATAAAAATCTCAAAAATTCAACAAAAACACTTAAAAACCTAAAAAACATAAAAACATTTTTGTTTGAATTTTTGCTTGCTTTTTGACATATTTAATAATTAGCTAAAGTGTGCTTGTCTTTGCTTTCTTTTATTTTCTTCACATTTTAAAAATCCAAAAAAAATATAAAAATTATTAAAAAACACTAAAAATACTTTTCTTTTATTTTATTTTATTTTTACTACTTCGTAGGCCTTTGGCCAACCCGTGCTCCTTGTGTTCGACCCTGGGTGCTATACCAGGTTAATCTCATAGCTAGACCGCTCTCTTTTGTGCTTGATTGATTTTACCTGTTTTGAGTGGTTGATTTTTCTTGATATACCTATCCTCTGAGATCCAGGTCGCAACGACCCTTGTTTCATTACCTTCACCTGGGTCTTAGGGAAAGTTTTAGGGTTATCAGAATGGCGTCGTTGCCGGGGAGCACGGCTTAGTAGTTCATTTTGTTTTTATTTTCGTTTTTGTTTTCGCGGCTTTTCGCGGCTTTTCGGAGCTCGCGGCTTTTCGCGGCTTTTGTATCTATTTTCTTTTTGTTTTATTTTGATTTTCTTTTATTTTATTTTTGGTTTTATTTTGTGTGTTTATTTCACTTGCCATTTTTGCATAGATACCCTCATTTTTATTTTCCTTTCTTTTCTTTATTATTTGATTATTTTTTGTCGGTCTGACCACTCTTCTCTTCTTCTTGCGAGGGCCCGAGGACCGCGGAGGCGACTTTCGAGGAGCCTGAGCAGCCGAGGAACTTGGAGGCGGCTTCCTTCTCTACGAAGCCGCATGAGAGAGCGAGAGAGAGAGTCGAGTGGGTGAGGATAGTTTAGGATTTTTATTTCATTATTATTCTTGTAATAATACAGGGACTTGGACTGGTTGGACTTGTGACCGTAGCGGGTCTGTTTCACCGAGCACCGGTGTGCTCGGGGGACCCATTAGGACTTGCGCGGTTTTTCGCGGCTTTCTTCGCGGTTTTATTTTTCTTTTATTTCTATCTTTTCTGGTTTTTCGCGGTTTTTGCTCGAGCCCCTAGATTTAGGACTTTCTAGTGACTGTGACGTAATTGAGTAGGATCCACACACTTAATGGCATATCTGTTCCTATAGACCGTAATTGGACCTACTTAAAATAAATAATAAAAATAACCGACTCGCTAGCCTCCGTAGCCTACGTGCCGTAGCCCGTCCTGTAAAGCGCTTACTCCTACCCCTGATTTGTCGGGCAGGGGAGGGACGGGCCAAGACCGTACTCTTTGGCTTGGAGGTCGGTGACCGGTTAGACGGTTCTTCGCTAGAAGTTGCTCGTCTAGGACTCGGCTTTTCCCGCTGCATCATTTAGCTTAGTTTTATTTCTGTCTTTTATCTTATGCGCGGATCATATTGCATGTAGAGAGCTGGAGGCAGGTACGCATTTCTGACTTTGCATGCATCATTGATTTCTCGTGCATCGGCTTTTTCGACTTCTCCCCCCTGTTTTTGACTTAATAATCAGGAGAATCGAAAAATTCGTTAGGCGATTTGTTTGCTTTGAAAAATATTAAAAAAAAAAGTGAAACCATAAAATTGGGACTGCTAAAATTATTGACCTTAAAACTCGCTCACCCTAAAAAATTTTGTCTTGGGGAGAGCAACCCCCTCATTGCTTGGTTTGTATGCGCGAGAGAGTGACCCGCACAATAGGTAGAGCCCCCCGTTGCTAAACCCGACTGATTACCGACTCTTCCGTGCGGGCCAGTCGGTTGGGTTAGCATCGGATATCCCAACAGGTCACGTGAGCGCTCTGATATTCTGTTTGTTCACCAAAATAAAATCGACAAGATAATTTGACCGAACTTTTACGGTCTTCAGCTCGCGTTGCGTTGGTGAACTGGGGGTTTGTTTTTAGATCATAATTTTTCCAGATCTCATCCGCCCTACTCGCCAGATCAAGATGATGGGTAGACGGTCTCTTAGGCAGCCTCTGGCTGCACCGCTTTCGGGCGCGTCTACCTCATCATCTAGGTTGGCTCGCGAGAGCTCAGACCCGCTCTCCGAGCCCGAGTACGACTCCACCCTGTTCCCCCTCGACCCCCTTTCTGACCTTCCTGAGAGACACGAGCCCGAGGAGAGACTGATACATTTGACCGCACCTGAGTTGGGCTCGCTTGATTTTGCAGACGTCGACATGGCCGGAGCAGGCAGTTCTGATGATCACTCCCGTCGACCGGAGCATATTGTACTAGACCAGGGAGCGATCAACTCCACCCTGATCGCATCACTCGATACAGTCCAGCAGCAGCTCCGCGATCAGGGAGCATTCATGATAGAGATGAGGAGAGAGTTGGAGAGGCTCCGAGCAGAGCGAGATCAGCAGAGCGAGCCCGAGGAGATCCCGGATGCAGATGCACAGGCACGAGCCGCAGCAGCAGCAGCAGCCGCCGCGGCCGCCGCCGCAGCGGCAGCAGCCGCAGGAGGAGGAGGACCACCTAGACCGATGCGAGAGTTGCACAACCCCGGATCTACACTGATGCACCATTGGGTGGTGGTTCCAGCTATCGTGGGGGACTTCAAGTTCCCCCCGAACACCTTGCAGATGCTTCCTCGGTTCCATGGACTCGCTACAGAGGAGCCCCACCTCCACCTCCAGGAGTTTCTGATGATCTACAGTACTGTCCACGACCGACATGTGGACCAGGATACAATCCGGATGATAGCCTTCCTGTTTTCACTGGCAGATAGAGCAACCACCTGGCTGAAGCACCTTGGAAGGTTTGTTTATACCTGGGAGCAGCTCCGCACCGAGTACTTGAACAAGTACTATCCACTCGGGCGGACGAATGCAGCGAGGGCCCTGATCAGCAACTTCTCCATGTTCCCCAACGAGCAGTTTCACGAGGCTTGGGAGAGGTTCAGAGAGCTCCTGTACAGATGCCCGCACCACGACATCACGAAGCCGAACCTTGTGCAGAGCTTCTTCAGCGGGTTGTCACCAGAGCTACAGGGCCTGGTGAATGCTTCTTGTGGCGGGTCCTACTTCGCCAAGGACCACGACCAGGTCTGGGCCATTTTTGAGGAGATGGCAGAGAACTACATGGTGATGTCCCAGACCCGGCTCTATACTCAGAAGACCCAGCCACATCAGCCAGGGCCCGTGCAGTACCAGCGGATAGCACGGGTAGATGCAGGTCCATCCAGTTCGTCTGCAGCCGCAGCAGCACAAGCAGAGTCGTCAGCTGCAGACATGGGTATCATTAGCAAGAAGTTGGACCGCATGGAGCTGATCGAGAAGAAGCAGTGCTAGAGTATCACGCAGATGGAGCAGATGGCACAGGTCTTGAGCGACATGAAGACACAGCTCATGTGTCTCCAGGAGGCACAGACGGCTTCTCAACCCCGTCTTCAGTCACGAGGCGACGCCGGCAGCAGCAGCAGCTCGTCCCAGCGCTCCAGCACCCACGTGCAGCCTAGACATGTTCACCTTGTACAGGCGGAGCCGTACCAGCAGCCGCATCCCACCTACCAGTCCCCACCATCTCCAGAGATGCATATGGTGGTCTACCAGCCGGACCAGCCTCTGGCAGTACTCCCGCCAGCCCCCTTCGATGCCGAGCCGTTGATGGATGTCAATGGGATTTGGAATGACCGTCCCCAGCCTGGGATCCGACGAGACCATCCCGGATTCAGGTGGGGGAGCGGTGGTGCCCAGCCCCAGCAGCAGCCGTCAGGACAGGGAGGGCAGTACTCCCAGCAGAGAGACCAGCACCAGCCGCAGCAGCAACCCCCAGCGTATCAGCAGCAGTCATCCTACGGTCCTCGTCCCTATCAGCATCAGGGACAGTCTTGGAGACGTGAGCAGCAGGCTCACCAGGGATACCAGCAGCACCCTCCATCCTACCCCTCTTACCCGTACCAGCAGCCGCAGCCTCAACCACAGAGAGGCCACCCGTCGGGCTCCCACGAGAGCCCCGCTTTGGATGACATCGCCCGCCTCCTCACGGACCAGCAGGCTACATTCCGACGGGAGATGGATGAGTTCCGCCAGGAGATGCGGGACCTGGTGAGAGGGAAAGCCGCCATACCAGCCCAGATAGAGCCCAATCCGAACAGCCTCAAGAGGAAGTCTGAGCAGGTAGTACCTACTGAGTTAGCCACTCCTTGTGACCCATTTGATGATACTTCTTCTGATCTATTTGATGCTGATTTTGTCACACTTAGGAGCGGTAGGACCCCAGCAGGCGGCGGCGCCTCATCTGAGCACCATTCCGAGGCGCCACAGGAGGAGGAGGAGAGCGGTACTGAGGCCGCTCCAGATGATGACGGTGGTACTAAGGCCACCAAGGATGCTGATCCCACCGGCGGTACTGAGGCCGCCGCTTCACCAGATCTAGGAGGTGGTACTGATGCCACCCATTCAGCCGAGCCAGCCAGCGGTACTGATGCCGCACGACGTCTACCAGCAGCAGTAGCAGAGCAGCCAGCCCGTGGTGGTACTGAGGCCACCGGTGTTTGTATAGACAGTAATGTTGTTTTTCTTCGTGTTCATGTATCTCGGAACTCTGCTATGAATAAAGGAAAAGGTTTACTTTCTTCTGGTCCCACTGTGGTGCATGATGTATGTGTGGATCCGGTCCTTGAACCGTCTAGACCTTTTCCTAGTCCTTCATCTGAGAAGGACCCTGTGATCCCCTTCCCTAGAGCCCTTCAGATGGGGAAGGGGAAGAAAAAAGAAAATCCCAAAAAGAGAGAGCTTGAGGAGTTCAGCCAGAGCATGATTGATCGATTCCATATCCAGCTGACCCTCCAGGAGGCTTTGCAGCACATCCCCCTTCTCCAGCGATCTTTGAGAGAGAGGACTACAGTCAGGAGGAGGAGGAGGAACCACACTTCAGAGATACATGTGTTGACCAAAGCCACGTGCTTTGCGATCCAGAACCGACTGCCAGCCAAGAGGCCAGATTCAGGGGCCCCGTATGTCAGATGCCAGATTAGTGAGCAACGGTTCGACCGTACTCTTCTAGATAGCGGATCGTCGATCAACCTTCTTCCGGCAGCCCTTCTCGACCGCTTCGAGTTGGGCACTCTTCGACAAAGCAGGACAGTCCTTCAGTTCACGGATCGATCTGTCAAGAGGCCGAAGGGGTTATTACGAGACGTTATCGTCACTATTCAGGGCCTGCAATTCCCCGTGGACTTCGTAGTGTTGGACATGGAGATCCCTGAGTCAGTGGCCGATACCCCCATCATCCTCGGTCGTCCGTTCTTGGCCACAGCCAAGGCGGTGACTGATCATGATAGCGGGAAGGTGTACTTTCGCGTCCAGGGCGAGAGTATACAAATAGAGACGGTCGAGGACTATAGAGCCAGATTCAGATCCAGCTCAGATGCAAGTACAGACTCAGAGCAGCTGACAGACGCAGAGCCAGACATCCACCAGGACTATGATTTTGTGATCACAGATGATGAGGCAGCTTGGGCAGACCTTGAGACACAGACCACCCTCTCACTTTCAGACACAGCTGATGCAGAGATGACAGCAGAGGAGAGTCTGGAGAGCACAGACCTGGTTCAGGATACCATTGAGGCAACAGAGCCGGTCCTTGATCGCAGCACGATGATTAGTGATGGTGGTGCTGAGGCCACCTTGTTTTCCGGTGGTACTGATGCCACCGTTTCTGATACAGATCCCTCGGATTCAGAGTCTGATTGGGCCGATTGTTATGATCAGATGCCAGACCTGAGTCCATCTGAGCCTATAGATGAGGAGGAGGTAGAGGCAGAGCAGACCATAGACAGTGCAGATGAGCCGCCTTCTCCCGATCCAGTTTGCGAGAGTACACTTTCACTTTCCCAGGCAGATTTGGCCGACCTTGCAGCTTTCACTCAGTTTCTTCCGCAGCCAGATTTGCCGGCACCCAGCATTCCAGAGCTTAAGCCGCTCCCTACTTCGCTGAAGTATCGATTCCTTGCGGGCGAGCCAGAGATGTACCCAGTCATCATCTCCGCCGAGTTGACTGGAGAGCAGGAATCCCGTTTGATGGGGGTTCTTGAAAAGAACCGCAAGGCGATCGGATGGAGCGTACCAGATCTCCATGGGATTAGTCCATCAGTGTGCTCCCACCACATCTATCTCGAGGATGGGGTGAAGCCGTCGCGTGAGTTCCAGCGGCGTCTTAATCCCAACCTGAGAGAGGTTGTGATGAAGGAAATATCAAAGTGGTGGGGTGCAGGTTTTATTTATCCCATTTCCAACTCCAAGTGGGTCAGCCCCTTGCATGTGGTGCCCAAGAAGACGGGCATCACGACCGTGATCAGTGAGTCGGGAGAGGAGATTGCTACACGAGTACCCACCTCTTGGAGGGTTTGTGTTGACTACAGGAGACTCAACCAAGCCACCAAGAAGGACCATTTCCCCCTGCCTTTTATTGACCAGATCATTGAGAGACTGGTAGGGAAGAGCCATTATTGCTTCCTGGATGGGTACTCGGGCTACAACCAAGTGGCCATTGCTCCTGAGGATCAAGAGAAGACCACCTTTACCTGTCCCTTCGGCACATACGCTTTTCGACGCATGCCATTTGGGCTATGCAATGCCCCTGCGACTTTTCAGAGGTGCATGCTGTCGATCTTCTCGGACATGGTAGGGGAGTGCTTAGAGGTCTTCATGGACGATTTCTCGATCTACGGTGACGGGTTTGATTCTTGTCTTGACTGCCTAGATCGAGTACTCCAGCGATGTATTGAGTATCACTTGGTGCTATCTTGGGAGAAGAGTCACTTCATGGTGACTCAAGGGACGGTGCTTGGCCACATCATCTCCAACAGGGGCATGGAGGTGGATCCGGCCAAGGTTGATGTCATTAGGAAACTCGCACCGCCGTCCAATTTGAGGCAGTTACAGTCATTTCTGGGGCACGTTGGATTTTATACGAGATTTATTCATGATTTCAGCAGGATTGCCCGACCGTTGACCGACCTCCTGACGAAGGACACCGAGTTCCTTGTCGATGACAAGTGTCTTTCGTCGTTTGCTACTCTCCAGCAGTGTGTGATTGAGGCTCCTGTCCTCCAGCCGCCTGATTGGTCTCTCCCATTCGAGATCATGACGGACGCCTCCGATTTTGCCGTAGGGGCAGTGCTGGGACAGAGGAGGGATGGAGTGCCATTTGCTATACACTACGCTAGCCGCACATTGGATTCCACCCAGCGGAATTACACGGTCACAGAGAAGGAGATGCTAGCCGTAGTGTTTGCCCTGGATAAGTTCAGATCATATATCATCGGATCTAGAGTGACTCTGTTTACAGATCACACCGCCATCAGGTACCTCATGGCAAAGAAGGATGCCAAGGCCAGACTGACTAGATGGATCCTTCTACTCCAGGAGTTCGACATTGAGATTAAGGATAAGCCTGGAGTCAAGAATGTGGTGGCGGATCATCTCTCCCGATTAGAGCAGCCTGAGGAGACTGAGCAGATTGATCCTATCCGAGATACCTTCCCAGATGAGGCGATCCTTGCTATCGCCTCACTCCCATGGTACGCCGATATTGTGAACTTTCTCGTTGTTGGGAAAGTCCCACAAGATTGGCCCAGGCAGAGACTTGAGACCTTCCTTGCGAAGGCCAAGTCTTACCATTGGGAGGATCCCATCCTTTACCACGAAGGAGGGGATAGCGTCTGGCGTCGGTGTATTCCTCAGGAGGAACACCATAGCGTCCTCACTTACTGCCACAAGCTTGAGGCAGGAGGACATCATTCTGGGAGGAGAACGGCACAGAAAGTGCTCCAATCCGGCTTGTGGTGGCCTACCCTCTTCAAGGACTCAGATGAGTTCGTGAAGAGGTGTACTGATTGTCAGAGGATGGGCACTTGTGGACAGCGTGATATGATGCCGATGCAGCCCATTCACTTCTGTGAGGTTTTTGACGCATGGGGCATCGATTTCATGGGTCCATTCCCTAAAAGTCAGGGATTTGAGTACATTCTGTTGGCCGTAGACTATGTGAGTCGTTGGGTGGAGGCTATCCCCGCCCGAGCCGCTGATGCGAGGACAGTTTGCAGATTTTTGAGGAAGCATATCATCACGCGGTTCGGGGTTCCACGAGTTCTGATTTCTGATGGGGGATCTCACTTCATCAACGACCAGGTGAAGGCACTTGCTAGCGAGTTTGGCATAGATCATCGTGTTGCTACACCGTACCATCCACAGACGAATGGTCTAGCCGAAGTGTCGAATAAGGAGATCAAGACTATTCTGCAGAAAGTCGTCCGCCCTGACCGAAAGGATTGGTCACAGCTTTTGGACTCGGTCTTGTGGGCATATAGGACGTCTTTCAAGACACCTTTGGGCACATCTCCCTTTCGCCTCGTATATGGCAAGCCATGCCATTTACCTGTTGAGCTGAGGCACAAGTCACTTTGGGCAGTTACAGACATACTTATGGATTCAGATGGTATAGGAGACCAGAGGAGGGCAGAGCTAGCTGCCCTGGAGGAGCTTAGAGATGCAGCTTTCTCAAGCAGCCTACATTATAAGGAGAAAGTCAAGGAGTGGCATGATTCTCATATCAGCCACAAGCATTTTGAGATTGGACAGAGAGTATGGCTGTTTGATGCGAGGCTTAGATTATTTCCAGGGAAGCTACAGAGCAAATGGAAAGGACCTTATCTGGTTAGGAAGGTACATGACAACGGTAGCATCGACATATCTGAGTTGTCTTCTGAGAGTACCTTCCGAGTGAACGGCCAGCGGCTCAAGCCATTTCTAGATCATGAGCCGCGGGTCGTTGATATTGCCCCTATTCATTTTGCGTGAGATGTGGTCTTTGACTCACATCTAATGCATCTCACGCCTGAGTTTCACTGATCTTCCGCTGTATATAGATCCAGATGTCCATATCATCACATTCCTTAGTCCCACATCCCTTTCTCCATCTTGTGATTATGCTATACTTAGGGTGCACTTTACCTTAAGTATAGGGGGGATGTGAGACCTTTCGGGTATTTCTTTTGTTTCTGTCTACCCCTGTTTTGCTGCCTATACTTAGGGATATTTCACCCTAAGTAAAGGGGGGGTAGACCCTGTACATTCTCCACTCGGTTTTCCCTTCGTGTACAGCCTGCTATACTTAGGATTACTTGATCCTAAGTATAGGGGGAAGACCGGAGTCCCTCTTGACTTTTCATTTCCCTTTTGTATAGCCTTTCTTTTCACTTCCCTATACATAGCACGAGTTATGTCTTCCTCATCGCTCTTGACTCTGAGGACATCGTTCGAGCTAAGTATAGGGGGGTGTGTATATATTTCATATATACTTTAGCCATAACTCGTACTTTGTGTGATTGTGTTAATAAATAAAATGGCTAAAAACCACAAAAATTAAAATTTTTTTCATGTACATAATCTTCTTTTATTTGCACATACATAGCTAGTGTACAAATTATTTTCGTAAAAAGGATTTCAAAAATCTTTTGTGTGTAAAGCTTGTGTAAATATTTTTGTATCAAAATTATGTATATAGAACAAAATTTTTCCAAAATGTTTTGAAAATCAAAAAGTTTGCAAAAATCTTGTGTAAATGTGTGTAAATATCTTTTTGCAAAACTTGCACTTCATGCATCATCATTCATGATTTCAAAACATTTTTCAAAAATTTTGCATGATTGTAAAATATTGTGTAAATAAGCATCTTTTTGTACATATGTATATAGTTTTTCTGGATGATAGTTGACATTTAAACTAGCCTGGAATCAAATTGAGAAATGGAGCTTGATTAAGATCTTAATCCACCTAATTCTAAGAGGAACCTTATAAGGGCTTAGGTTTAAGGCTTTTCAGGTCCATGGTGACTTAATTCTTTGAGTCCACTAGGCTATGATCACATGTCATCTCAATGAGCCTAAGTAGAGCACTTAACAACAACACATGACTCATATAGATTATGGCTTTACTTGGACAACCGCACTATGCACCGAGCTCTCTACGGATGAGGTGGTGAGGAGGCAGTCTTCCTTGGCTTGGGGTAGCATATGAGGGTAGTACTTCTAGACGGAACCTCTCTTCTTCTTATAGTGAAGGAAGTGCGTCTCAACTTGGTCTGGTTGCCATGAAGTCTAACGACGGGAGTTGTGGGTTGCAATAAAGCTTCAAAAGAGGGATAGTCTACTGGCTCAAGAGGAAAAACTCCTTGTATATATGCTGCACATGTATATGTTGTATAGACGCACTCGAAAAAAAAATGTGCAAAAAGAAAAGAACTCCAAAAAAGTGGCGGGTCTGAGAGAAAATGATAATCCCACCGGAGTATGTATATAAGTGCAATAAGCAAAGCTTGGTTTCATGATCCACCTGTTGTAGCTTGCAGCAGGGAGACTTGGCTACACTGGTCAAGCTCCCAAGGGTACTTGGCTACACTGGCCTTGACCCATTCTCTTCTTCCCCCTCTTCTTGAGCCGGTTGTACTTGAACTTAGAAGGGAATACCCCGCTCCTCGAGGAAAGAGTGGGCAGATTGAGGTCATAGAGTTACCTTGTTGGGGAGGGTTGTCATGTTGCCATTTCTGAGGTGGAGAGCTTAGACTTCACATTCACAGGACAAGGAAAGATTCATGGTCTTCAGGGTTTGTGGTTGATGACTTGTTCTGATCTGGAGCATTGAGGAGTCTTGATTATAGATTAGTGGAACTTAGAGGCTGTTAGGTTTTGAGCTTAAGTCTAAATAAGGTTCCGACACATCAATAATCCAAAGATCTGATTAAGCTCCATACCTCAATTTAATGAAGGCAAGTTTAATAATAAACCTTGATCCATGTACATCCTCTTTTTCTTTTTCTTTCTTTCTCTTTCACTTCTTTTTCAAATAAGTGTTTGCTAAGGGACTAGCAAAGTATAGTATAGGGGGGTGATGAATACCCATTCATCACTCTTTATTCTTATATTTTAGCTACAAAAACCTATGCAAATGCATGTAGATACTTGTAAATAGGAATAATTAGCAAAAGCATGCATTTTGTAAAAACCTATAATTGGCATGTTTTTGTGCAAAAATAAAAGAATAAAGATGAAAAAGAAAAAGAGGGAAATATTTAGAATAAATATTGAGCAACCTAACCCAAGGGAGGGCTCAGCATGGGCCTGACCGCATAAAAGCCAAGTAGAGGGAGATAGGGGCTCATGTGTAAATATCTATGTAAGTAAATAAAATTATATTTTCCTCACCCAAAAAGATGCTTGTACATATTGTGTATATATTTAGAAACTATTAAAAACAAAATAAAAACTTAAAAATCAAAAATCCAAAAATATCCTTTCACTATGTACATAGACCATGCCTCCTTATTTATTCAACCTTATAAATAAATAAAATTATTTTCTAAGCTTTTTGTTAATATTCTATGTATATATTGTAAATAAAATAAATAAAAAGAAACAAAACAAAAATCAAATAAAAATAACAAAATTAAAATTACAAAAATATATTGTACATATGCCATGTACATAGTGTACATAACTATTTATTTCCCTTATGTATATAAACAATAAAAATAAAATAAAAATATCCTTTTATTCCTCATTTTATTCTATAAATAAATAAAATATAAAATAGGAATAAAAATGTATAAAAATAACTAATTAAAAAAATAAAAATTAAAAACCCTATATTGTATATATACCTATATATAGCCCTATTATGTAAATACCTTATTTTTATTTTGAAAAACTAATTAAAAATCACCAAAAAATAGGAAAAATTAAAATAAAAATATTTTACGTTTTGAGTTTTAATTAAATCGGCCATTTGTTATTTTTAATTCAATTTCCAAATCTTTTCTGACATGGCTGATTCCCATTGGTCCACGGGGGTTGTTGACCGCCCAGTCAACTCCCCCCTGTGGACCACTTCACACGGGTCGTGACGCCCGACCCGACTTCCCCGATTTTTCGCGTCACGACCCGGCCTCCAAATCCGCAAATCTCGAGCTCCGATCATTCCCCATGCATCCGGGAACCTCGCCCGACACCTTGCCTAGGGGTCCGTGCTCCATCGAGCCGGACCCGACTCCTTCTTCCCGGACCTTCCATCATATAAAATCTGAGCTCCGCCGCACTCCATTTCCATCTTTGGCTCTCCACCCTTAATCCCGTGACCTCCATAGCGATCCCTGAGGTGACAGCTCGCGATTGCCCTTGTCGCAGTGAGGAGGGGGTGGCCGGACCACTGATCCGGCGACGTAGCGCCGCCGTGCTCCGCCCAGTGCAGGAGCTCGAGCCTCAGGCCTTGACGACCTTCGAGGCAACGACCAGGAGCTACCTCAGCTCCAGCACAGTCTACCACACCGCCCAGGTAACCTTCTAGCTTCCCTATTTCGCTTAATTTCTTGTTTCCCCCAAATCGTAGTTCCGCCGAGTTCCGTCGATTCCGGCTATATCGCGTACCTTTTTTATCATCGGAACCCACGCTCACCATCGCCATCCCTCCGCGCACATTCTTCGCCCCTTCGTTCAACCCAGCTCGCACAGGAGCTGGGGTTCGAGCTGCACCGTCCTTCGCTCGCCGGAGCTCGCTCATCCCGACGCATCGTCCACCCTCACGCCGCTTCATCGGGTCGAGGCACTTTGCCCTCGACCCGCGAAGCTCTTGATCTACTTTGGAGGTCCAGGGGGAGCCATCTGAGGCTTCCCCACATCTAGGCCAGGAGCTTCCCTCCGCCGACCTCGCCGGAGCCCCTCCAGGGCTCGGCTGCGCCATCGGAGGGCACCACCAGCTGCGGAACGTCATCGCCGACCTTCTCCGATCTTCAGAGGCAGCTGAGGAGGACCACAGCACGCACACGAGGCCGGCGAAACTCGCCGGCCACCTGTTCTTCGAAGGTCCTCGAGCACCGTCCGATCACCCGCAGCTCCCCAGTTCGCATCCCGTCCGTCCATTCCAGGAGGAGCAGTCACCGTTGATCATCTCGAGGGTTGATCGATACCGTCAGAGCAGAGAGAGAGGCACCAGCACCCGCCAGCCGTTCGATCGTCCACGTGCCCTCCTCTGCGCCGTGGATTGGCCCACGTGCGGAAGGAGAGAGAGGCGCCATTCACCAGCACCGTTAGATCCGCCACGCGTCCACCATCCAGCCGACGACGTAATAAAGGGGTAAATTACCTTAGGCCCCTCTTAGTTTATATTTTATGGGTCAGTCTTGTAAATATTTTAGGCCTTTTATTTACGTAGGGTTAATTGCACATTGGACCCCGTGCTTGTTAATATTTGCACTTATGCCCCTGCATGTGTGAGCCACGTGCTTCGTCCTGGACCCCCAGAACTTCGGGTATTTGCACTTAAGTCCCTGTGCACAGTACCCCCTTTTGATTTTTGAATAAAATATCAAATCACCTCCAAATTCGATGAAAATTTGACACATGGCTCCTGCCATGTTGTAGAATTTTTGAGAATTTTTGAGGACATTTTTGATTTTATTTGTTATTTTTAAAAATTCAAAAACCTCTATTTTAGCTACTGTCTAAAATTAAAAATCCCAAAAAAATATAAAAACCCCCTCAAAATTCCATAAAAATTAGGTACTGTTTCTTTTGTGTGTTTTGATTTTCTAGCCAATTTTGGCTATTTTTCATCGCTTAAAAACCCTAAAAATTCAAAAACACCTAAAAACTCATAAAAATCATAGTAAATAATTTAAAAACCCAAAAACAATAATTTTGGTGCTCAAATTTTCCTCATTTGATCTAGTTTACAGGAAAATTACCTCCAGGCCTTCTTGAGATCCTTAAATATTTTATTTTTGGATTTTTGGCCTGGCTGGACAGTACCCTGTCTTTTTAGTACTGTTTGATTTTTAGAAAATAAAATACACCTTATAAAAATCTCAAAAATTCACCAAAAACACTTAAAAACCTAAAAAACATAAAAACATTTTTGTTTGAATTTTTGCTTGCTTTTTGACATATTTAATAATTAGCTAAAGTGTGCTTGTCTTTGCTTTCTTTTATTTTCTTCACATTTTAAAAATCCAAAAAAATATAAAAATTATTAAAAAACACTAAAAATACTTTTCTTTTATTTTATTTTATTTTTACTACTTCGTAGGCCTTTGGCCAACCCGTGCTCCTTGTGTTCGACCCTGGGTGCTATACCAGGTTAATCTCATAGCTAGACCGCTCTCTTTTGTGCTTGATTGATTTTACCTGTTTTGAGTGGTTGATTTTTCTTGATATACCTATCCTCTGAGATCCGGGTCGCAACGACCCTTGTTTCATTACCTTCACCTGGGTCTTAGGGAAAGTTTTAGGGTTATCAGGTTCCCGACTCCTGCTCTCAGCGTCACTATCTCAGCTCGCAACTCATTTTGAGTTCTAAATTATTCTTGAATCTGCAGGTTCATCTGTTGTAAAGTATCGAGAATTTTGTTCGTGATATCTGCGGCTGGAGCTGGACTTCCTTCAGTATGGTGATGCTCAGCTGGCCTCTCCTCTACTGGTCCTTTTCCACAGGTCATTTGTTTCAGATCTTCTGTTAAAGAGAATTTCTTGTAAGAACTCAGCGAAAAATAAGTTGGAGAAATTGATGATGCATTGAGGCAAGGGTCTGCCTCAAAAGACTGGCCGGGAGGCGAGAGAGTCTGGGTCTGACTATCCTCGAGATCATATGGGACCAACTCGGGAAGAGGGTCATCCCGAGTTTGTGAAGATCTACGACAGACGGTGAACGATCGAGGGCTTACAGAGTCTGAGTAGAAAAGCCGTTGAGTCTTCATCTTCGATCTCAAGAGAGTGATCGGGAGAGCACGATTGATGATTCAAGAAAGATGGGTGATGCATAAATGCTGCGGTAACTCACGCCCCACAAGCAAACACAAAGTAAACCACTTTTTCACCAACACAACCCGATGATGACCGTAAGAGTTCGGTCTTCTATCTTGTCGGTTTTAGGGTTGTATTAGCAAACAAGTACAATCCCCGATTAACATGAGCTAATAGGTGCCCGAAGTTTCCCCGAAATACTGTCCTGGGGGTAAGTGCAGACCGTTTCCGACTACCCTTTTTACTTAAGGACGGAGCCTTACGCAGTGTCCTCTAAACCCCCTACTTGGTTAAGTAAACTCGGACCGTTTCCGACTACCCGAGCATACCTACTGAAAAGCGGTGATTAGGTGTATAGACTAAGTATTATTTCGAATGAAATACGGGTTTTGGGTTCTATCCTTAAGGGTCATCTCTCACTCGCGCACTCTGAGAAGAACATGTGCGAGGATTACTCTCACAAGTCAATTGAACCTTACGTATATTTTATGTCAGATACATTAGCAGTCCTTATTTTATTTTTGGGGTTTTATAATTTTTGGGTTTTTTTCAGACAAGCGTCTAAGGATTGTATTTATTTTTTTATATGTCCTAAAATCATGCACATAGGTTGTGAGCCCTAAGACTAACTACGAGAGCACAATCAGATAGGGAAAAAGAAAAACTCCTAAGCAAGCGCCTACCCTCGTAGATAGCCACAAAAAACCGACGATGCGAGAAAAACTGTGGTGGGTGCCCTAATCCCCCGAATGCACGGCACCCGACGAATCAGACCCAGGGAAAAATGGGAGGGGTGGTACAAGTCGGGATTCCCTTATGAGGCCTCTTTCAAAGAAAAAAACACACGGGCAAGTGCCCTTTCTTTTTTTACAAGAATAAAAGAAAAGAAATACAACTTGAACCCTAACTAACCCTACCCTTAGCAACCGAGAATCTCGGTCTCTGTACTTGATGAATCTCGTATTCATCATGCTAAAAGTCTTCTATTAAAACCCTGACTTAACTAATCCAATAAAAATCACCACTAATTCTTTATTTTTATCATGTATTATATTGTGTATAAATTACCCTTAAATAAATTGTATATTATTTTCTTCATTTTTCTTGTACTTATTTTATCATCAAAACCCCTAAAAAATAGGCTGAGTAAATATCTATAATTCACTGACCATTAAATAGACTAAAAAAATATAAAAACAAATCAAAGATAAAAATCGATGTTTTTATCCCCCTTAAAAATACCCCCAAAAAATTTTTTCGTACAAATGACCTATTTTGGCTTTTTGACTAACATGAAAGTTGTAGATCTCACCGAGACGAGCAATTTCATGTTTTGACTTTTTCCTAATTTTGCCTCAAACTATTTCTTTCGTATTTTTCTTTGTAATTATATCTTTGAATTTTCTGATTGGGCCACGTGGCGCCCTCTGGGCCGCCCACATGGCCCGCCTCCCCTTCTGCCACCCGGTGCCCATATGGGCCGTCGGATCGTCTCTTTCCGCCCGCATCTCACCCATCCATCACCACCCACTCCCAGTCTTCTGATCAGGCCTCTAGATTACATCTCAGCCACACTTCACCGCCTAAAACTCAGCCATCCGATTGCATCCTCATTCTATGGCCACTATCACTCCATGTTACCACCTTTTCTCCATCGTCCGATCACACCCACCTTCTCATCATCACTGTTCACCTCCACCTTCAAATCTCACCATTGGATCCAATCTTGATCAGATCTAAACCGCATGTACCCGCCTCATTAAAACCGTCCAATCATCATTCCGTCCAACGCCCCTCATCGCTCCACGTCGCCCTCTCATCCCAGCCCTCTGATCCGGCTCCTATCCTACGATTCCCTGCACTCCACGTCACCCACTCACCACCGCCGTCGGATTAAACCCTCAAAACACATCCCATCCCTCCATCAGCGCCTATGTCTACACCGTCGGATCAGATCTCTGGATCTGATCCTAACTCTTCAAACGTGCCCCCATACAAGCCGTTGGATCGCGAGATCCAACGACTGCTATCCATCGTCTTCCTCCATCCAGCCGTTCACCCTTGTAACACCTCCGCCCCCTTCCATTTTTACCCGTCACCCCAGCCACCTCCTCCTGCTCGTAACGCCTCCCCACGTAGCCCTTAGATCCACCATCCTTGCGCCAACATCATTGCCCCCGCCTTCACTCATAGGCATCAAGACACTCCTTCGAAAACCCCTCGCCACTACCATAACCGTCAACCACCGCCTCCTATAAATCCCCTACCTCCACCATAGTCATTGACTATCCACCATTAGAGGGCCTCCTCCCTAGCTTCGGATGCCCTGCGGTGATAGCGGAGGGTTGGTTTTGAGGTGATCATGGCCGTGAGCGCTTCGGTGAGATCCATGGCCTCCGGCCATGTCGCGGTTTCCTCAGGGCACCGCTGAGCTCCGAGGCCCAGCTGTCCTCGCCGGGCCACGACCCGAGTCTCTCTCGAGCCTCAGCCCAAGCAACCTCCTCCACCATTCGCCTAGCTCCGGCCAGGTACTCTTTTACTTCTTTTCCTTTCAATTTCTCTGAATTATTTCGCCGACCATCTTCCTTTCCACTCGCGCTAGAACACCCCCCGAGCTTCGCCATCTATCAAACCACCACACCGACCACCTCCCCTTTCTCCAGAACCACCCCACTCCGATTTCCCCTTCTTCTTCATCTCGCCGGAGAAGAAGCTATTGGGCCACCGCCTCCCGTCACCCAAGGCCTCCATCTCACCCACTCATTCCATCACGAGCACGCTTCGGCTATTTCTAACATTTGCCGGTACACACATCATCAAAGACCGTACATCGCACCTGAGCTTCAACCCCAATCTCCGCCGCCGGTGCAGCTTCATCGATCAGTCGTTCCAGACACCCTTGGAGCATTGCCAGCTCACCAGCTCCTTCGCGGACCCCTCAGCTTAACTCTCAGACCTTCAAGCGAGCGTTTGGAGCCTGGCGGAGCTATGGCATGGTTGCCGGATCCCCGCCTCCTCCGGTGACCCGCGGCGATGAAGAAGCTACAGCTGTCATCCGATCATCTGGATCGGACGACTGTCATGGTGACACGTGGAGGCCCAAGCCTCAAACTAGACCTGCAGGCTCGGGTTCCCCTGAACCTCGACCTGAGCCACACGACGCTGCTACGTATCCCGAACCTGAGGCACCGTCCCGAGCCTGGTCCCTCACGTGCACAACACGTGAGGGCCTGGGTAAATTGCACTACAGACCAATATGTCTTATGAAATTGCGGTTTGGACCCCAGGTGCGTGCCTCACGTGCGTGCCTAGGTGATTATAGGGAGGCCCTGTCGGGTTCTATATTTGCACAAAGGCCCCCACGCATTGGAGAAATTTCACACGGGCCCTGGCGGTTTTTCTTATTTGCATTTAGGTCCCTCCAAGGATCTAAATGCAATATTTATCCTTTTTATTTCTATCATTTTTATTACAATTATCCCCTGCATTGTTTTTTTCATAACATGAGCATCGTAGGTCCAAATTGTATGATTTTAGTGTCATTTTGATTCTTGTTTTGTCCTCTACATCATAGCATATTTTATTTTCTCATTGGCCACTATTTTAAATAAAGTGATTTTGTTGTGATAAATGAGACCCTGCTCTCCTTGTTCTTTCTTTGATTTGATGAATGTTCTTCATGTGGTGATTAATACGACCCTGATTTCCATTTCTATTTTGTTGCTCATATTTTGAGGGTATATTTGTATTATTTTGTTTAGCATACATGTAACTTCGCATAATTATTCATGCATCACTTTATAATTGCATAAAAACCAACTAAAAATTGCATACAACATGGCATTGCATTGTAATTCACATAGTGCATCTTGCAGACCTGAACTTGAAAGTAATTCATACTTGCGCTTCATGAATCAAAATTTGATAAATAAATTAGGTAGTTGTGTCCTTGCGTTCGACTTTCGTAGACTTGCCAAGTATAAATACTCAACAACATTCAAACGATTATGGTTTTTTATGAACCAAAATTTCCTCCTACACTACGATAATTTCACATTATTAAAGGGGAAATTTGACGTTCA
Organism: Ottelia alismoides; assembly: GCA_037367405.1. Classification (NCBI taxonomy): domain Eukaryota; kingdom Viridiplantae; phylum Streptophyta; class Magnoliopsida; order Alismatales; family Hydrocharitaceae; genus Ottelia; species Ottelia alismoides. The sequence goes on from JAZKJV010005738.1 coordinate 992,313, forward strand.
TCAAATGGCACCGTTGCCGGGGACATGACTTAACTTAATTATAGAATTTTGATTTTCTTTTTTCAATAATTTTTAGGTCCTCATTTCAGGAATTAATTTTTTTGCATCATATCTGTTGATTTAATTTCTCTGTGTGTTCTAACTTTCCTCTTTTGTGGCAGGGCCCATGATCATCGAGGACGCTAGATCTTCATGGAAGCATGAAATCGTGAGCTTTCGCTGAAGAGGCCGCAAAAAAATCTGTGAAGGAATTTTGGGATTTTAATCAATCAACTTGCATTCCATACTGTAAAAAAAACTTGCATTTGCATATTTATTTCTAGTTCTTGCATGTTGTAAAAATAGAAGAGGTAGATCACTTGATGATCTACCCCCCTCACACACACACACTTGCACATACACACACCTCACCCCATCTCCCTTCCCTCTGTAATTTTCACAATCTCTCGCTCTCTCTCTCTGTATATTGAACGAACCACCCCTCACCCTTGTATCATAGTACAAACACCCTCCTATATCAGACCTTACTTAGACTATTTGTAGCCTAAGTATAGGGGGAACCTGCCTGCTCATCCCTCCCTCGTATTGTCTTCTTGTACTTAGGTCGAATTCGACCTAAGTATAGGGGGATCCTCCTCCTCAGTTCCACTATATCACACTATATTTGATCAAGCCTTGGCTTCATGGCACTTGTGCTGTGAGGACATAGCAAAATTTAAGTATAGGGGGGGTATACGTATATTACTGTATATTTACTTTAGCCTTAGCTCGTGTTTTTAAAACTTTTTAAATTTTGTTTTCGGGCTAGGTTTTGGTAAACCTATGAACTGAGTTTTGTAAAAACCTTGTAAAAAATGTTTATTAAAATTAAGGGATTAATTTTTTAAATATTCCTTTTCAAAAAAAATTGAAAAATAAAAAACCCTTCTTGGAATTACACTCTGACTACTAGTCTTAGTAGACACTTTCAGTGAGGGAACCTCGGTCTCCCATAGCAGAGTGGGTGGTTTAGAGGACACCGCATATGGCCCCATCCTCAAGTATCACGGGTCTATTTATCGGCTCGTTCTTACACCCATACTAGCTGAGAGTAGATACTTTTATTCATTTGAGTCTGGGCCAATCATTGTCTTACCAAAGAATTAAAAAAATGCAAAAATTAAAATACATAAAAATATGCAAAAGTCAAAAATCATTAACCAAGGAGTTGGTGTATTCCTGACACATTCACACTCACTAAAGGCTTGAGGATTTTGAGGACACTTGATTTCTGAGATCTTGAGAGTCTGAGTTAACATGCCTTAGTCATTAGGGTTTTTAAAACTTAAATATCCACACTTCCCTAGTTTGAAAGATTTGAGCGCTTTGTTGCACTCTTCATCTCTACCTTTAAGAAAAATATGATAAGCACAGTCACTTCCACAACTGCATGATTGATGAAATGAGTTGAGATATCACTTGAGGAGCTAGGACTAGAGATTTGAGTTTAGACCCGATCTAATGTTATTTGAGGATGGGATAAAGTTAATGAAGGCTTCAGAAGACCTGAGTGTCAGCAAAACCCCAGCCAGTATGTGAAAAAGATTCATATGCTATCTCTTTGATATTTACCTATGTGCCAGGGTGTGATGAAACTTAATGGAAATTGTTGATCAATATGCGCCAACTTTTGGTAAATGAAGTGGAGCTAGCCAACAAAAGAAAAGAAATGTCAAAGAAAAAGCTCTAAATACCAAAGTCAAATTAAAAATGAGCTTCCACTAATGGCGAGCGCTCCCAAACATTTTCAAAGTGTCCACTTGGACCAAGCGCTAATTAGGATCAAGGAGTCGGACTGACACCACAAAAAGGGTTGTACATCGTAAGAGATAGAAGTCTAGGTGTCGAAGGTATCTTAGATACTCAGAAAAGAAACATGCCGGTGTACTCCCAGAAAAACAAGTGCAAACCACTCCAACTCTCTTGACGGACAAATTGACCAACAATATAGAAATTTACATGTGTTGAGTAAAAAGGCACTCGAGAGGCCCCTTGTTCCAATGTGAGGGTTAGAAAAATAAACACAATCCCATTACCTCCATCATCTAGCCGTCCATCAACATTTCAAGTCTGACAAACTAATGAGACAGTTGACTGAAGCAAGAATAGACTTATTCCCTAGTATTGAGGATTAGGTCTAAAGGAGAGTCTTTGGGACTGGAACTTTGAGTTATGAATCGACTCAGCTCTCATGAAATGCAGTACACTAAATTTTATATCCTTATACTTTATATACAAAAAGAGAGTCTGATAATCAGAGAAGTTGGATTCCTTCTGACTAAGGCTTAGATAAACCCAGAATTTTAGGATCTCTTAAATTAAGAGTCTTCGAAAGATTGAGCCTTGAAATCTTCACTTGTATTGTCAGGAATTAATCCGACTCCTTCATTCTTTAGATGCTCGAGGATGAGCATGGTTTAAGTATAGGGGTATGATGAATCTCGTATTCATCATGCTAAAAGTCTTCTATTAAAACCCTGGCTTAACTAATCTAATAAAAATCACCATTAATTCTTTATTTTTATCCTATATTATATTGTGTAAATATTACCCTTAAATTAATTGTATTTATTTTCCTTATTTTTCTTGTACTTATTTTATCATAAAAACACTAAAAAATTAGGCTGAGTAACTCTCTATAATTTGCTGACCATTAAAAAGACTAAAAAATACAAAAACAAATCAAAGACAAAAATCGGTGTTTTTATCCCCCTTAAAAATACCCCCAAAAATACTTTTCGTACAAATGACCTATTTTGGCTTTTTGACAAACATGAAAGTTGTAGATCTCATCGAGACAAGCAACCTTCATGTTTTGACTTTTTCCTAATTTTGCCTCTAATTATTTCTTTCATATTTTTCTTTGTAATTATACTTGTGAATTTTCTGATTGGGCCATGTGGCGACCTCTGGGCCGCCCACATGGCCTGCCTCCCCTTCTACCACAAGGCACCCATCTAGGCCGTCGTATCGTCTCTTTCCGCCCACATCTCACCCGTCCATCACCACCCACTCCCAGCCGTCTGATCAGGCCTCTATATTACATCTCAGCCACACTTTACCGCCTAAAACCCAGCCATTCGATTGCATCCTCATCCTATGGCCACAATCACTCCACGTTACTTCCTTTTCTCCATCGTCCAATCACACCCACCTTCTCATCATCACCGTTCACCTCCACCTTCAAATCTCACCGTTTGATCCGATCTTGATCAGATGTAAACCGCATGTACCTGCCTAAATTCCAGCTGTCTAATCATCATACCATCCAATGCCCCTCATCGCTCCACGTCGCCCTCTCATCTCAGCCCTCTGATCTAGCTCCTATCCTACGGTTCCCTGCACTCCATGTCACCCACTCTCCACCGCCGTCGGATTAAACCCACAAAACACATCCCGTCCATCCATCAGCGCCTAAGTCTACACCGTTGGATCAGATCTCTAGATATGATCCTAACCCTTCGAACGTGCCCCTATCCAAGTCGTTGGATCGTGAGATCAAACGACTGCTGTCCATCGTCTTCCTCCAGACATCCATTCTCCATTGTAACGCCTCCGCCCCCTTCCATTTTTACCCCTTGCCCCAGCCACCTCCTCCAGCTCGTAACGCCTCCCCACGTAGACCTTAGATCCGCCATCCTCGCACCGACTTCATTGCCCCCGCCTTTACCCCTAGGCATCAAGACACTCCTTTGAAAACCCCTCGCCAGTGCCGTAACCATCAACCTCTGCCTCCTATAAATCCCTTCCTCCACCACCATCATCGACTATCCACCATTAGAGGGCCTCCTCCCTAGCTTCGGCCGCCCTCCGGTGACAGCGGAGGGATGGCTTTGACGCGATAATGGCCGTGAGTGGTCTGGTGAGATCCATGGCCTCCAGCCATGTCGTGGTAGCCTCCGGGCACTGCTGAGATCCGAGGCCCAGCTGTCCTCGCCGGGCGATGACCTGAGTCTCTCTCAAGCCTCAGCCCAAGCTACCTCCTCCACCATTCACCTAGCTCCGGCCAGGTACTCTTTTACTTCTTTCCCTTTCAATTTCTCTGAATTATTCCAACAACCATCTTCCTTTTCACTCGCACCATAACACCCTCCGAGCATCACCATCTATCAAATATCCACGCTGACCACCTCCCCTTTCTCCATAACCACCCCACTCCAATTTCCCCTTCTTCTTCATCTCGTCGGAGAAGAAGCTATTGGGCCACCACCTCCCGTCACCCAAGGCCTCCATCTCACCCACTCACTCCATCACGAGTACGCTTCGGCTATTTCTAACATCTATAGGTATACACATCATCAAAGACCGGACATCGCACCAGAGCTCCAACTCCAATCTCCGCCGCCGGTGTAGCTTAATCGATCAGCCATTCAAGACACCCTTGGAGCATCGCCATCTCACCAGCTCTTCGCTGACCCTCAGCTTGACTCTCAGACCTTCAGGCGAGCGTTTGGAGCCCGACGGAGCTATGGCATGCTCGCCGGATCCCCGCCTCCTCTGGTGACCCGCGATGATGAAGAAGTACAGTTGCTATCCGATCATCTGGATCGGATGGCTGTGATGGTGACACATGGAGGCCCAAGCTTCAAACCAGACATGCAGGATCGAGTTCCCCCGAACCTCGACCCGAGCCACACGACGCTGCCACATGTCCCGAACCTGAGGCATCGTCCCGAGCCTGGTCCCTCACATGCACAACACGTGAGGGTCTGGGTAAATTACACGACAGACCCGGATGTCTTATGAAATTACAGTTTGACCCCCAGGCGCGTGCCTCACAAGCGCGCCTGGGTTATTACAGGGAGGCCCTGCTAGGTTTCTATATTTGCACAAAGGCCCCCACGCATTGGAGAAATTTTACACGGGCCCAGGCAACTTTTCTTATTTGCATTTTGGTCCCTCCAGGGACCTAAATGCAATATTTATCATTTTATTTCTAGCATTTTTATTACAATAATACCCATGTATTGTTTTCTTCATAACTTGAGCATCGTAGGTCCAAATTGCATGTCTTTAGTGTCGTTTTGATCCTTATTTTGTCCTCTACATCATAGCATGTTTAATTTTCTCATTTACCATTGTTTTAAATGAAGTGAATTTTGTTGTGATAAATGAGACCCTGCTCTCCTTGTTCTTGCTTTAATTTGATGAATGTTCTTCATGTGGTGATTAATACGACCCTGATTTCCATTTCTATTTTCTTTCTCATATTTTAGGGTATATTTATATTATTTTGTTTAGCATACATGTAACCTTGCATAATTATTCATGCATCACTTTATAATTGCATAAAAACCAACTAAAAATTACATACATCATGGCATTGCATTGTAATTCACATAGTGCATCTTGCAGACCTGAACTTGAAATTAATTCATACTTGCACTTCATGAATCAAAATTCGATAAATGAATTAGGTAGCTGTGTCCTTGCGTTCGAACTTATAGACTTGCCAAGTATAAGTACTCCACAACATTCAAACGATTGTGGTTTTTACTGAACCGTATTTTCCTCCTATACTACGACAATTCCACATTATTAAAGGGGCAAATTCGACGTTCATCAGTACTTTCGATTGTTTTGCAGTTTTCGAGAAAGTTGACTGAACTTGCAGGCCCTGCAAGGATTATATAAGGAAAAACAATACACCATGAAAGTCGTAACAAAATTTGAAAGACACACGAAAAATCGTAAAAACCGAAGAAAAAGCATAAATGAAAAACCAAAAGAAATCAAAATTTGTAAAATCAAGAATAATAGAGAAAATTGGTTCAAAACCTGCTGTAAAAACAACGCTTCCCCGGCAACGGAGCCATTTTGATAAACGTGGTCCCCACCCTATGGTTTGTTGTCGATTGTAGAGAGAGAGGGAGATAATCACAAGAAAGAGGGAACCACATTTGAATCAAACAAAATTTTACGATAGAAATTGGAGAAAAAAATCCTATTCTATCATTCACTATGAATTTAACCAGGTGAGTGTGACTGGGTCGAACTCAAGGATGCAGAAAGTGTAAACCACTAAAGGAAATAATTCGAAAAAAATCCTCTTTTATTCTTGATTTTGCAAGGAAAGAAACTGAAACAAATTCGATTGAAAACAAACTCAAAAAAACAAAAGTCAAAACCAAAAGATAAAGCGACAAAAAATACGAGAAAAATGTTCGAAAAATAGCTTGGGTAGTTATCGAGCTACCCTCGAAAAAATGATGAAAAATAATGTCGAGAAAAGGTCCAAAATTACCCTACAGTACATGGATATAAAAATAAGAAAAAGTAATAAAAGTCTACATAGTTTATTCTGCGGCAGGGACTGGAATGCAAAGAAAAAATGAATTATTACAATTAGGTCCCTGCACGGGGACCTAATTGTAATATATGGAAACTATGGAGCAATTGGAAATGTCTGGAAGCTCTCTGGACTTGTGATGCAATTTCTCCACCGTTTTAGATTCAACGGCGGAGATTAGAGGCTCAGATGCGATCTGTTACACACGTTCTGGACATGTATCAGTAGGCAGTACACCTAGAGTGTTCTTGAAGTTCTTTAGGTTGTTCGTGCGGCTAACAAAGAGCACATCTTATCCTATTTATCGCCAATGATAGACACATCACTTGGACCTCCGACGGGGCCAGAGGGGTGACACCTTCATCCCTCAAGCTCACCCACGGTGGTGCTCCTCCATAGTTGGTCTCGATCGGCGGGAAAAGACTGATGAAAATGACGGTTCGGCTGATTCTGGTAGTAATGGAACTTTGATGATTTTGAACTTCTCTTCGGATCTTTATTGCTCCAAATGATGTATAATGGCTCCAAATGAAGATGAACCTGCAAAGAAAGATTTATTTGCTCGATTTGCAAAGAAATCAGCCAAGAAAACGAATTGCACGTTAAGGAAAAAAATGTTTCCAGAATCAATGAAATTATGCGAATGGGAGAGATAGGGGAATGATCTTGATTTTGAATTTGGTTGTTTAGATATGTGAATTCGATAGGGCATCTAAGCACTATGATTAACCAACCTAAATATGCAATTATCTATCCTAATCATGGCATGTATTTCGAGAAAGAAAATAGTGAAGGTGAAGGAATAGATCTGGGACTAGAGAGGTGTATTACCTTGGGTAACAACTCGAAGGTCGATCCTTCCCAGACCTCGACACTGTGCAAGGCGGCGATGCACCTTGGAACATCTCCTCCGACGCTCTTCTTCCACGCTGGGCTTCTCCTAGGCATTATCACCACCTCAGATGGTCGGGGCAAGGCTTGAAAGGGAGAAGGGTTAGCTGATGATCTGGACTTCAGAGTCAGTTGGGCAGAGTTAGTTGGCTCATGCAAACTTTAGGAGGTTTATAGGTGGAATGGAGACGATCTAAGGAGGATCTAATGGTGGGCGTGTAGGAGGTTAGTTAGGAGGAGATGATGATGGGATATGATCGAGTGAAATGGTTGTTAGATGCTTGGGAAAAATCAGTGAAGAGGAGGCGTTGGAACATAATTCCAACAGCCTTCGTTCTTGAAGAAGAACCAGTTGCTGACACGTGTCAGCACTTGGTTGGCCATATGATTAAATAACATATAATTATATAATAAATAGTAAATAACATTATTTTAGATAGGTATAAAAACAAAAAATGTAAATAATTAAATTATCTAATTTATGGATAATTAATTTTCATAAATAATAAATAGTATTCGAAATATAAATATTATAATAATAAATAAAAATAAATAATAATAAAAAATAGGTAAAGAATTTTTAATTAAATAAATAATTAATTATTTGTTAATTTTATATTTTCTTAATTTTTAGAATAATAAAAAATGTTTTTATGATTTTTTGTGGATTTTAATAAAATAATTTAGATATATTAATAAATATAATTATAGGTTAGATAGTTCATTTTTTTATCTATAAATTAGGGATTTGGATTTTTTTAAAATAATAAATAAGCTCCAAAAATTTTGAAATAAATCATGATGAAAACACAATCTTAGGAAAATAATTAAAAATTGTAAAATTAATAATACTTTAAATAATTGGTTCTAAATAAAACAAATAGCTCAGTAACCCTATTGTCCTTAGGTCTCAAAACCGACGTTTTGCAAACGGACTCCGATTTTAATGAAACCATTCTATCAATTAGAGAATATTATTTTATGAACTTTAAAGGTGAGTAGAGTGAAATTGGAGTTCGTATGAGGAAGTTATGAGGTTCGGAAGTTTAGAATTTGATAGTTTGAAAGTTAGATTTCTTGGCATATATACCAAAAATTATTTTTAACTTATTTTTATATTTTTTATTGTTTTATACATTTTTAGAAATAATTAAGAAAAGAGTTTGGTGAAAAATATATAAATATGAAATAATTAAAAATCAATGAAGATTTGGTATTTATTTGATAAATAGTTAAGAATGTGTGAAGTGTATCTTAATTTATTTTTATGATTCTCTTTTCTTAATTCCCCTACTTATTGGTTTGTCGACCAATCCATGCTGACTTGGTTTGGGGGTGTTAGGTTATATAAATATATCTTGCAGTTATATTTATATTTATAAGTCATATTGTACATATATACATATCTACAATCTGCCTTCTTTTCTTTTCTTTATTTATTATTTTTTATTCTTTATTCATTTACATGTTTTTGATGTATAGAAGTGCGTTTTTATTCATGAATTGGATTTTGATAAAATATGGAAATTAATGAAAATTTACATGTATTTGTTAAGGGTTTTAAGACAAAATACGACAGAAAAGTTAATGAATCATGGATTCATCACACCCATACCCCCAAACATACTCCCACATCTAAAACTCACAAAGTGTGAGAGTAGGTTATAAGTGGTTGGGATTACTACTTGACAACTTGGGCTTAAGCATTTTTGGGTGGTTGACAACGAATCCATTTGGATCTGAACCCAACACGTTGTCAGAGCCAGTTTTCCTCCATAATGGACAAGGGATCTAAGCCCATGACGTTACATGATGTTCTCAATTATTTTGTTAAAATTGACACCCGTCAAAATATTTTTGATCTTTGGAGGGACGGTGTCCTTTCTAGAGAAACAACTGAGGTCGATTGAGGGAATCATATCATGAAGACGATGAAGAGCATGATCAAAAACAGAATCCATTTTGTAAATCTCACTGTCTCGCAAAATATGATCCCGAAGTTTCCAATATTGCGCCCTGGAAGCTATGAAAGCTTAAAATGAAGCATCATGTGCTGAAAGTTACCCCAAATTGCCAAGCTGAATGGGTAAAGAAGCCACCCTTCATTAGAAATCTACAAAAAAGGAACGTCCACAAACAACACAGTGTTCAATAGACTCTCGTAATCCTTTTATCGAATAATAATGATGCCTCTTCCATGTACTTTGGTTAATACATCTCAAGCCAAATAAAAATTTTACTATACTCATACATGAACAGAGTAAAAGAATCTCACTCTGTGGATCACCCAATTAAAGAAGAAGATGCATCAACTTCGTAGCTTTAGCAGCTCCCTCCAAGGCCAAACCTTCAATAAAATTTTTATCCATACTAACAACTCCACCAAGAAACTTCACGCCTAATACAAGTCTCCCAATAACTGATGGGAACAACCCTTTGCGAAGCTTCCTTCTACCACATGAAGGCCAAACAAGTTCAATTTTATGAATATTAAAACTAACTCAATTCTATCCCACACTGCTGGATGATACCCAGAACCTTGGCCACCTCATCTGTGTCCCCAATAACAGTATCATCATAAAGATATCTAGTATGAAGAAGTAGCTTGCAGCTATCCCTAATGAAATGGATAAGTGGGTATAGAATGAGGGAAAAAAGGAGCGATCCTAAAGGGTCACCTTTTTGCATTCCAGCAAATGATCGCATATGTTTGTCTCTAAGGTATAGACTTGCCGACTGATCATATAAGAACTTCATCCACAAAGAGATAGATGGATATCTCCCTCTCACCTGACGTAATAAGGTAGACCTATCAACCATATTGAAGGCATTAGAAAAATCCACTGTAAGCATTTAAAGAGAACCATCGCTACGACGATCGTTCAACAATCTATTGACACTATGCAGAATAGCCTCATCCCCACCAGAAATCGCCACTCCAAGCTGGAAGTCATTAAGTTATTTGTCATATCTTTTCTTACTCCCGTCATAGCAACTTTAGACACTAGCTGCCTCTAAAATAGTACTTACTGCAACAGGACGAATTCAAATTGTTGTTATGTATTCAGGCCCAACTTTACTTAAATTGAAATGTTTTAAAGTTCTCCTCATTTTTTGAAAGGGATTTAATTATTTATTCTATTTTTACATCACAACACATGTAATCAAAAGTAGTGGCAAACAAGGGATGAAGGAAGGCATGAGAAAAAATGTGGATAGGGGATAATGATATGATGAGAGCTTTTAGAAAGAAGAGACCTTGTTCCATTGCAGGTGGTTAGAAGGTAAGAAGAGGGGTTGTAAAAGTTGGTGAATTTTTTCTGCAAACTTCATAATGTTAATGGCTGGGGATGGTGGTATCAAAATTGACGATTAATGGGGTCATGATATAAATATAAATATTTATAAAGATTATTGTATAATTTGCCAGATATTATAAGAGTTATATAAAGCCCAATTATTTTCTAACTTCATTGTAAAAAAACCTTATTTTGTGGAATACAAATTCTTAAGTCAAGAAGACTCAAAAAATACCAACATATTTGTAGATCCAACTTCTTGAATTCATAGTTGTAAATAAGCATAGATCTCTCTCAAAATAGCAAATTAAACCCCTATTTCTTATGTTCTTTTCCATGTAAGATTATTTATATAAACATGATACCAATATATAATATTTGAAAATTATAACTTTCTTAATCAATCAAGGAAAAAAAGAAAAAAAACTCCCAATATTGACTCCAAAACCTTCACTTTGAATTTTGAATTTGGGATCATTTAGACTTGAACAACATCATCAAAGATATATGTGGAAATATTCATTTGTGAAAAAATCAAATATGTTGCAGATTGTTAAGTTTGATAGAGTAGGTGAGAAGGCTATAGTTTTTCACACACTAATTATATATTCGACTGATACTTATATAGGTAGCAACCACAAATATTACAATGGAAGGGGATACAATGGTCCTCAAAGTCTTAGCTGGTACATGTAATATGGACAAGTTACAAACAAACCTCGTATTTCTTAATACACCCCATTAAACTGATGGTTTGAAATACCAAAGGAACCTTAGCAACTGTTTTGTGGTGCGCACACAAAGCCGAACCACTAAGTCGATGCGATGGCAACCATCAGAGGCTCTCCAAAAAATTCAATAATCAACCCACACAATAATGTAAATAAATCAAAGCAAATGTGAAATAAAATTTATTATAATCCTAAAAACAAGTGTGTATAGTGGACAAGTAGGTAGGGTGTTGAACACAGAGAACACGTCATGTAGCAAGAATTATTTAAATGAATAAATAATGCAAGTGTATGTATAAAAGTATGTACACTATTTAATCAATGTCTTTGTGGATTTTTATTAAATAAAATAGTTCTTTACTTAATTATAAATATTTTCATTTTTTATTTTTAATTTCTTTTTAATTTAATAATAAATACTAATATATATGAGTACGGTATTTGGTATATAATGTAATATATAGTATAAGTATTATATAGTACAATATATATAATAAATATATAAAAATCAGGATATATCTAAAGAACAATCTTTTTTTAAGATGTTAACATATGTTTAAGGCATTTATAATATTTAATAATAATATAAACTATATATTCTAATATATATATACTCTATATAGGGTATACTTTGAATAAATATAGATAAAATAGCCAAAAATGCCAAATAAAATCTTTTTTATTTTTCATTTTTTTATTTTTATGAATTTTCAAGGTATTTTTGCATTTTTTGTATTTTTAAAATATAAATAAGGCAAATAGGATCTTTTTAAATATGTCAAATTGATTTCAGAACTAAAAAAACAAAAGGTTTTAAAATTTCTCAAAACCAATTTTAATATATAGTAATATGCATATATGTAAATATAGGATATAAAATAATATGTTTTGAAGTTTATGAGAATATTTAATACTTTTTTAGGGATAGCAAGGATTTGCTAATTTTGGGGTTTCTTTTGAGATTGTTTTGTGATTTTCGGTCTGGAGATATAAACTAGGCTAATAAATATTATGCATTTTTCTAGAATTTTTCAAAAGGGGTTTATAATTTTTTTATTTTCTAAGTCAACAGGGAATAAAATGTCTCTTTTTTATTTTTAATAAATAGTCAATGCAAAGAAAATGGCAAATAAAATTTGTAGTATGAACAAGCATCCAATCATTTACATATACCTATTTTTGGACAATTTTTAGAGTAAATTTGCTATTTTTAATAAATATAAATTTATAAATAAAAATAAAATATGCTTGTATGGGTATATTTGAAAAAAATATTCCAGGGGCTAGCAAGCAAAATAATCCAAAAGTTTGAACTGTAACTTGATTTCAATAGACTAAATAATAAATACAAAATCAAGAGGGGTGTGGCTACAAAATAGCTCCTCACACACGAGCCCACGTGAGGTGACTTGGCATTACACTTAAATGCAATAATAATGATACCAAAGGCTTACATCTAAAATGTCCCAAAAGTTTTGTACTTGATTAAATAATACAAGAGTTTTTACAAATTACAAAAAGATAGATGGTGTCTTTGCAAAATTTGCCTCTTAACGTATTGTGATCCAACCATTGTACTTCTGCCACGCGGACAATCCAACGGTTCTTCTTAGGCACTTTTTCGAATAAGTTGCATGGCTTAGATTAAATATGGGCCATGTTCTTGATCAGGCTGTGGAGCGGGGGACTAGAAGAACTCACAAAGAACTGGAGACCAACGACTTTTGATCTGAGTTATCTTCTTGATCCAGTGGTCTATGCTCGATCCGACTATCGCAGAAGCTTCGTTGTACTTCTCCGCGTGAAGAGTGCTGCTCCGATGAAGGCGAGGGAGCTAAGAGAGCTCATATAGTGTTTGAGGACCTAAGGCTGCTCCTGATGTTCAATAGGGTTCAAAAAGACTTCTTGGAGCTGCAGACCAGCACCATAATGATCCTTGCTTTGAGGGGTATCTCCTCGACTGAAGGGTTAAGCAAAAAGAAATGTGTGGTGGTGTGAAGATGGAGCTCCGATAAACGACGACGGAGTGGAGATTGACTCTTAGATTCACGATGGATCTGTGGGGAATAGATGATGTAGTCAATGGAAAATGTGGTGGGGAGAAAAATGAGATAAATCAGGGCATATTAAAAGTCGGATCACAGATAAGTTCCCTTGAGCTTAAGCTCCAGGGATTTGGTGATTTTTCCAAATTACAATTAAAAATACAATTAAACTAGAAATTAAAGGAGGGAACGTGAAAGAGGATTAATGGCATACCTAAAACAATAATGACATGCCTGCACTTCGCTTGGAATCCAAGGAAGATGAACCTGTCGGTGGAGCTCCTTCGACGATGGTATGGATCGCTCCTTTGTGCCTCCTCCTCACTACAGAATCTCCAATCTTCGAGCTATCACCACGAGGAAGGGAAAGGACTGGCTTTGAGTTATAAAAAATTGAGGCACAACTATAGGAGTCAGTTTATAGGATGAACACACTGGGAACTTCAATCGAGGATTCTGATCGAAGGAAGGATGATCGATGACATCTTTGACTACAACGTGAATTAGGGAGATCTAATCTTCAAAAATCAAGCAGCTTGCCAATGCAGCGAATGATGGTTTCGAGATGAAAAAAGGGCGAAGAAGAGATCTCTGACATATCAAAGCTTGAGGAAGAGAGTGAAGGATATGGGATAATCCTCAATCGCATCACGGAAGCGTGAGCATTGTATCGAATACTATGAAGAACGACTAGTCGTACTAGTTGTTCTATCAGCAGAATTTAAAAATTTTCATGTGATGAAACCACGTGATACACGAATGATTCTCGAATCGTTCCATCTAAAACCATATCAAGTACAAAGTAATACCTCTTGTAGCGTAGTTGATTTAGTCTCTACGAAAAAAGAGACCTCCTGTCTCAAGTCTGATCGTCAGAGAAGACGCTTGTGAGCGCGGGGTGAGTCGCGTGATCCTCACAATCCAAGATGTTGATCCAAGCACGATGAAGTCCTGATCTTGTTGCACGAGATCGAACACCTTCTTTATGAGCGAAGTACTCCAAAGAAGATGGAGAACCGAGGAACGTCGAGGCGGTAGCGTGATGGCGATGCGACGACGAAGCTTCTTCTCTAGGGCTTGGTGGACGACCATCAATGGAGAAGAGAAGAAGGTTGGCTTGTGGAAGGATAGAGAGAGAGAGAGAGAGATGTATCTCAATTGCATCACCCTAGAGAGCAAGGTATGCTTCTCTATTTATAGGGTTTTGGGATCCATGGATCACAATCCATAGGACACACCAAATCAATGGATGAGATTGATTTGTGTTTCATCCAATGGTCAAGATTGTTGGTAAAAAACCAACAACCAATAATTTAATTTAGATTAAATATATTTGATAAATGAAATATAATTCAGTCTCAAATCAAATCATCAAGAATTGGAGATAATGGAGATGGAAATCTCCAATTCAAAATGGGGACCATGGACGGCTACCCTTTCCTTGTTGGAATAGGTAGCCGTCCCCACCCCATTATGGAATGGGAGTTTTCCAATGTAATCCAAGATTACATAATTATATGTATCTCCAATTACAACAACAATTGTTGTAAAAATATTCCACACAAATAATTCACAATTAATTTTGAGAATATTGCAATCTTACCATTGGAAATTTATATGAATCACATACACAACCCAAAACAAATAATAATTTACAATTTCAATTAATTACACAATGTGAATCCAATTCACATCAATAATTAATTAACAAATATAAATCATAATAAGCTCTCTCTAATACATTATAAGTCACATTTATAATACATTATGAATAATTGGATATTGCTATCCACATTATTCTAATCAGCAGTCAATAAATCACATTTAATTATATTGGATAATTATCCATAAGCATCAAGATAATTAAATCACATTTAGTTATCAATATCTCAATGCTTACATATAATTCAACTATGGAATCATTCTTGAACTCCTTCAAGAATAATGCGATTTCTCCGCAGATACTTGGATATAAGGACAAGGCGATTGTATTGTTCCATGTATAGTGACTTAGATGTTGATATCTCATCTCAAATCCAGATCTCACGAACCTTCATAGATGCTTGATTAAATTAAGATCGCAAATCCACAGAATCTCATTCAGATCAATGTCCAACACTTGGACTATGATTAGGTTACTTCTCTATTGAGAGGAGTCACTAAAATCCAAACCTGTTTCATCGCTCCATCGGAATGGAAGCATCATGGTCATACAATCGTTTATGATCAAATCACCCTCAGGTATTCCTAACACCTGTACATCCTACATACTGGAAGATCTATGATTAACCTGAAGATAAGATCAATTTTACACTATCATCTTCAGTGTTTAATCATCAAGTTTCTCAATCTTGGTCATTGGGAATCGGTATTGATCATATGCTTTCTCAAATCATATACCATACCTTCAAATTCTTGTCATGCTTACAAAGCACGACGACCATGCATGGAATTTGATCGGTCCCAACACCTCATGAGTGAGCTCATGTCTCCTGGTTCACATGTGAACCTGTATGATCCCTTTAAGAGATCTTATTACTCATATGCCCTTACATGCACTCCAGCTTACCGGTGTAAAGACCTTGGTTAGGTCATCAACATATTGGTCTGCCAAATGTACATACTCAGACTTATAGTAATACATCTGTCTCTGGTCAGATGATGCAATGCCTATGTTGTGACAGTATTCAACATAGGTCTTTGGTTATCTCGATCTCGTTAAGTCAACCCATTGACTCAACTAATCTAACAACTCCGAATCTCTATTCCCATGCATAGGACCTGCATCAAGAGGTTGGCCAGATATCAGCCTAAATGAGAAAGGATTGCCATCTCCTACTCAGGCTGGAGATCATTTCTCAACAATCATTTGACAATGCTTGATGAGTCCTCAATCTAACTCTTAAGATATTCATCCAAGCACCAGCCTCTATGATTCAATAACTGATCCAACATCTGTATGATCATCAAGTTAGCCTTGGTACATAACCCTAATTGTACTGAGGGACCTACTATGCTAATTGATTATTCTTCATTTCAGATCAGGGAATGATATTCGCAATAACATTTATTGGATAATGGCTCGTCATGGGATCGCATGTCCAACAATTTCCCACTAGCCCAAAGATCCATTAATGGGATAATAATTTAAACCCGCACTCATGTGACAATCATAGGCTATTTAGAAAATAACAAGGTAAGATGATCAGTCACTCTGTTCCCAAGAGACTACGCCAAGTCCTTTTACGAAACTTGCATATCCCAAGGTAACAGTGCCCACATCCAATGCGAAGGTTGCATATATGATGCCAATACTCAATTTTGTTAGTTATAGTGTCCTTGACACTACAGCTTAATAATTATCGTTACCAGTTTTTCCATTATTCTTATTAGAAATACCCTTATTCCTGGAGATCTTTATCTCCTAAGGTATTTGTAGTTAAGACCTTTTAGATCTCCATCTATAAAGTCTTAATTTCTTGAAGATAAGACTTAGAGATCACTATCTCACAAGTCTTGTCCTCTATGAAGATATAATTATTACCGCAATCAAGTGTTTTATAACCATAGTAGGATTAGTAACAGTTTACTACTCCCACTGCATGGTAGACATCTGGCTTTTGTACACATTAAGCATACACCCGGCTTCTCAGAACTGATGCACAAGTGCTAGCAGTTTTAGCATTCACATTCTCAACTCTTTGAGGTGCTATCCCTTTAGATAGGTCAGTACCATATCTTAAGGGAAAGAAGCCTTTCTTGAAGAAAATGGAATATATCCAAGGTGTACCACTAATGCGACGGTACCAATACCCTCTTTCTTTGCTTCTGAACAACTTCACAACTAAGATCTAAGAGGTATCATTGAGATCATATCTCAAGATATGGAACAACCAGTTATAAAACACTTATTATTATCCATATATCATTTAAATGATTAGGATATTATCTACATTTAGCATGATGAACAATGGCACTCCCACTAAGCTTCACATGGTTCATCAAGATTCTATCTGAAATAATTACATTTACAATTTCATTAAATCTAATGTTCCAACTATAAGAAGTTTATATGAGTCCATCGATGGAATTCCGCAGCTTGCACACCTTGCTTTCCTCATCCATGAAGCCATGGGGCTACTTTACGTGAATATCCTCGAAAAGGTATTCATAGAGGAATACAATCTTGACTCACATCTTGAAAATGCTATAGTCAAGTTGTGTAGCTAGGGTTAGCTATATTCTGATGGATTTAAGCATGGTCATTGAAGAGCAAGTCTCATCACAAGCGATGCTTCTCTTCGGTTTGTAGCTCATGGCTACGAACCGTGCTTTGAAGGTCTCTACCTTTTCATCATGTTCCCTCTTTCTCCTGAAGATACATTTACACCTTAATAGGCCTTACCCATATAGGTGGATCCTCGAGGGTCCATATACAACACTTGTATATGAAGTCTACATTAGATTTTTATTGCTAACATCCATCTTTCCATGACATGATCTTCAGAAGCTTCATCACATGAAGTTCGATCATTGTTAGATTTCTCTGACAGATGGAATTCATCCTCAAACTCATTCGAAGATGTATTAGTGGCTCATCTTTAATTGTCGTTTTAGTTTCTGATTTCAGGAGCCTCATTATCTTCTTAAGATTCAATGAGTTCCTTCACTTCATTTTCATCTTGATTCTCAAGAGAGTCATCATCTAAGAATCATATCCTTAAAGATGAGATCTTTTAAGAATCTCAAGGTCATAAAGTAGGTATCCAATACCATCCTTTATTTTTCTAATGAAGTAGCACTCTCTAGTTCTAGATTCCAGCTTACTAGCGTGAAACCTTATAAGGATATATAATTTATTCTCTACATATATATACCTAGAAACTAATAGATAATTATGCTAATATTCATCATTGATCATATCATGTCACAAATGATCCAATTGTATCTCCCTACAACTCTTATCGAGTTTAGGTTTATTAGGAGGAGTGAGATAGAAATGATATTCATATCTCTATAAGGTATTCTATGAATTCATCTAATAGGTACTGACTACCTAGATTAGATCAAATTTTAATCTTCCTTCAGACTTTGGTTCTAAACCAAAATTGTGAAATCTATGAACATTTCAAAGGTTTCTATGTGAAGAGAAGAAATCTCTTATCACAAATAATCATCAATAGATATCACATATCCACAATGTTTATTCTGATATAGATGATTCACATACATCAATATGTATGAGATCTTGAATATCTTGACATCTTACACCATTACAAGGAAGGGTGTATTGGATATTTTTACTTTTGAATACAATATTCACAAGTATGTAATATTTGAATCTTTAGACAATTTAAAGTTTCATCTCTTATTAGTCTATTGATCACATTAACAGACAAATGTCCAAGGCTTGATGGCAGATCATTGTCAAATGATCTTCATTATCATATTGATCTTTTAATGTTTAATTTTAGTATTAGAAATTTTAATGAACCATTCATTAATTTTCTAATTTAGTAGAGTCCACTAGATTTTAGATTACTATCTGAAATATCTCCATCAAAACTCTTTATGATAGATCTATTACAGAATTCACATTTATTTCCAACATTTAGAAATAAACAATGATTGTATTCTAATATCAAGCTCATAGAGACATTCTAGAAGACTAAGGGCTCTCCCACTGAAAATAACAAGTCCATCTAACCAATTGATATTGTTGCAACAATTGCACCAATGCCCATGTGTATGACTATTAAACCTTAAAATCAAATTTTATAGTCTTCTAATACATATGCAACTAATTGCAAGTGTCATTACAAAAATGAGATACAATTATTAGACTTTTATCTTATCCAATAAGAAAGTCAATTTCAATGATTAAATGTAGATTATTCCGCTGTACTATTCAAGTCCTTCTCTAAGGATCTAGATAGACTTGATAGTCATACTGTTTATACATCAGCTTATTGCAGTATCGTCATTCATCCAACTATTTGGATGTCATATGGAAGTCACAAAAGTACGGTCAACTCTTTGACTTTCCTTCTTACTTGGATCCAACCCATACTTTCACTACGCTCCCTTTATCTATAATCAACCATTGCTTTAGACGAAGGATCTCTTATGCTCGATTCAAAATATTTCAATATAAGAGCATTTCAACATTTGTACATGCTTCATTCAATTCATACAATATGAATATTCTGAAGCTTCATGAATGACTAGAGTATAGATAGTAGAATAATTTTGAATACATCATCTCTTATAAAGCTACCATTCTGCATGATGCAGAAAACCACGCCATTCATTATTAAATATCGAGAGCACATATGTATGCCATAACATCTTCTTATAATTTTATAAGGATTATTTGACAATTACGATCATCATCGACATGTCACTTCCAAAGTACATTCGATGAGAGATCATGACTATAGAGACATACAAACCCTAGGGTTGTAGTCCTATTGTTTATTTAATTGTCACTTCCCATTATTATGAGGAAACTTGCACATCGCAACCACATACAATATGTCTCCAAGTGCAAGTACAATATCTTAATCATGGATCCAATCCATGATATTTTACTTGTTATTAATGAGTATAATATTGAGTAGGTTTAATGAAGAATTATCTGAAATAAGAAATTTGCATAAGTGTATATATTTATATATATACATATTTTACTTTGACTTAGGAATTTTTATATCAAAGTTGTCTTTCCTTGTCAACAGTGAAAGTTCATTCCCTTAATCACTTTCAATGTAAGAGATATGCTTACCAATATATCTCAAGCAAGATCTGGGATCTCCTTCCTTATCTTTGTCACATCCCAATAACATGAGAACCTGTAACTCGGATAAAAAGAAGCGGGAACACATTCCGCCTTACAAGTCCAACTTGCATCTCCCAATTCGATCTTTAACACCCGGGCCCACCACCCCCAAGGTGATGTTGACCCATCATTAATTGAACCAACCATCAATATGAATACAACTCGCTATGCGCAATCCAATATCACCCCGGTAATATGAGGAACCGATATTGGGCTTACTATGCATACATCCTTACTCTTTCGAGAAGCGACGATCCCGATCCAAATGGATCGTATGCAGGAGCTGTCACTTCGGACAGGCATCTCCTACATACAATATCTGGCGACGGAACCCTTCACCTTGGCGGGAGACCATGGATGTCACTTATGTGATCCTCCACCTCATATTCAAATTTTAATCAATTATATGAATCATATTCATATAATTAACTCTTCCAAGGGAAACACACATCTATTCATAATAGAGTGTTTTAAATTGGATATAATTAACTTAATCACATTAAATTAATTATCAATCCAGTTCAATCAACAAACTTGATTTTACTTGAATATATGGTATTATCTCAAAGTACATATTAATTCAAATTTTAATAATTAGAAAATACATCATGATCTCTCAGGCATCATCCGTTCCCTACCCGCTGTTATGGCCACTATCGGCAGGTGTGAGACAGACCGTACACAGTGCAACCTGCTACACCAACGCTCCCCAGCTAAACACCATATCCGCCTCGAGAAAAATAATGCCGAGCCAATCACTTTGTACTTGAGATGATCATCGGTTCTTCAACCCAAATTATACCATATAGTAATAATCAAAACAATTTTGATTATAAGGAAATTTTCTAACCAAAATTCCCAATCCTATTCAAGCAAGTTGTTTTTTGATTGTGTTTCCAATTATGATCTAGATCAATTTAATCATTTTATTAGTTGAGGCCAAGTCTATTAAAGAAATAATCATCACTAAATATTTCTCAAATATTTTCCATAATTATTTCATGAAATTAACAATTAATTTCACTAATTGACAATCACATGTTTCTTGATTAGGAATGTAATTTCAGCAGTGACCCCTACTTATTAAAATTAACAAATCTCAATCAAATCAAATCCAAATTATGCAAAATCAGTTTCCAAAGATTGCTAATTTGATTTATGACACAATCTATGTGAACCTATGTGATATTTATCGCATTTCTTGGAGCATCAAAACAATAATTAACTCATCAGTCATGTTAAGATTCGCAGTTCCCGCAACAATGAACACATGTTCATTAAAACGACCATATCTCGAGCAAACGTAATCCAAATTACGTAAACTCAGATCCTATGGTTTCCTTATTTAACGAGGAACACGATCCAAATGATTAATTTGTGTTTAAACATTTTAAACAGGGCCGAAATTATTCTCTAAACAGATGTGCGAAAATGAAATGCGATAAAAAAACTTTCGCAACCTTAACGAACCCAAGTCGTCCTAGATATACGGATCGTATCCAAAACCTTCAACCTAAATTTGATACAACTTGAAGGATATGGGATAATCCTCAAGCGCATCACGGAAGCGTGAGCATCTTATCGAATACGACGAAGAACGACTAGTCGTACTAGTTGTTCTATGCAGCGGAATTTAAAATTTTTCATGTGATGAAACCACATGATACAAGAATGACTCTCAGATCATTTCATCTAAAATCATATAAAGTATAAAGAATACCTCTTGTAGCAGGTTGATCGAGTCGCTACGAAAAAAGAGACCTTTGTCTCAAGTTCGATCGTCGGAGAAGACGCTTGCGAGCGTGGGGATGAGTCACGTGATCCTCGCAATCCAAGATGTTGATCCAAGCACGGTGAACTCCTAATATCGTCGCACGAGATCGAACACCTTCTTCGTGAGCGAAGTACTCCAAAGAAGAGGGAGAACCGATGAACGTCGAGGCGGTAGTGCAATGGCGAAGCAATGACGAAGCTTCTTCTCTAGGGCTTGGTGAACAACCATGAATGGAGAAGAGAAAAAGGTTGGCGTGTGGAAGGAGAGAGAGATGTATCTCAATTACATCACCCTAGAGAGCAAGGTATGCTTCTCTATTTATTGGGTTTTGGGATCCATGGATCACAATCCATGGGACAAACCAAATCAATGGATGAGATTGATTTGTGTTTAATCCAATGATCAAGATTGTTGTTGGTAAAAAAACCAACAACCAATATTTTATTTTAGATTAAATATATTCGATAAATCAAATATAATTCAATCTCATATCAAATCATCAAGAATTGGAGATAATGGAGATGGAAATCTAATTCCATATGGGATCATGGACGGCTACCCTTTCCTTGTTGGAATAGGTAGCCATCCCCACCCCATTATGGAATGGGAGATTTTCCTATGTAATGCAAGATTACATAATTATATGTATCTTTAATTACAACAACAACTGTTGTAAAAATATTCCACAAAAATAATTCACAATTAATTTTGATAATATTGCAATCTTACCATTGGAAATTTTTGTGAATCATATTCACAACCCAAAACAAATAATAATTTACATTTTCAATTAATTACACAATGTGAATCCAATTCACATCAATAATTAATTAACAAATATAAATCATAATAAGCTCTATCTAATACATTATAAATGACATTTATAATATATTATGAATAATTGGATATTGCTATACACATTATTCTTATCCACGATCATTAAATCACATTTAATTATACTGGATAATTATCCACATGCATCAAGATAATGAAATCACATTTAATTATCAATCTCTCAATTCATAGATATAATTCAACTATGGAATCATTCTTGAATTTCTTCAAGAATAATGCGATTTCTCCGCAGATACTTGGAGATAAGGATAGGACGATTGTATTGTTCCACATATAGTGACTTGGATGTTGAGATCTCATCTCAAATCCAGATCTCAAGGACCTCTCATAGATGCTTGATTAAATCAAGACTGCAAATCTAATCTTCTCATTGAATCAGAATCTCATTCAAATCTATGTCCAACACTTGGACTAAGATTAGGTTACCTCTCTACTGAGAGTAGTCACTAAAATCCAAACCTGTTTCATCACTCTCTTGGAATGGAAGCATCATGGTTATATAATCGTTTATGATCAAATCACCCTCAGGTATTCCTAACACCTGTACATCCTGCATACTGGAAGATCTATGACCAACCTGAAGATATAGATCAATTTTACACTATCATCTTCAGGATTTAATCATCAAGTTTCTCAATTTTGGTCATTTGCAGTTAGTATCCATCATATGCTTTATCAAAGCATATATAATACCTTCAAATTCTTGTCATGCTTCCAAAGCACGACGACTATGCATGGAATTTGATTGGTCCCAACATCTCATGAGTGAGCTCATGTCTCCCGGTTCACAAGTGAACCTGTATGACCCCTTTGAGAGATCGTATTACTCATTTGCCCTTACATGCACACCATCTCGTCGGTGTATAGTCCTTGGTTGGGTCATCAACCTATTGGTCTGCCAAATGCACATACTCAGACATATAGTAATACATCTGTCTCTGGCCAGAGGATGCATGCCTATGCTGTGACAGTATTCAACATAGGTCTTTGGTTATCTTGATCTTGTTAAGTCAACCCATTGACTCAACTAATCTTATACCTCCGAATCTTTATTCCCATGCGGAGGACCTGCATCAAGAGGTCGGTCAGATATAAGCCTAAATGAGAAAGGATTGCCATCTCATACTCAGGATGGAGATCATTTCTCAACAATCATTTGACGGTCCTTGATGAGTCCTCAATCTAACTGTTTAGATATTCAACCAGGCACCAACCTCAATGATTCAATAACTGAATCAACAGCTGTATGATCAGCAAGATGGCCATGGTACATAACCCTAATTATACTGAGGGACCTATTATGTAAATTGGTTATTCTTCATTTCAGATCAGGGAATGATATTCGCAATAGCATTTATTGCATAATGGCTCGCTGTGGGCTCGCATGTCCAACAGAGAGAGGGGCGGAGGCCTCTAATTTGTCCACGTAGAGCAATCAAAAATTCGCTTGAAGAGAAGATTGGTAAACTAAAAAAATAATAAATGAATTAATTAAATTTTTTATTAAAACATGAAAAATATTTGTAGATTTAATGTAGTATTTAAGCATATTTTATTTATTTTTATAAGGTTTTTTATTTTTATTTAATATTTACATGTAAAATATAGATATAAATACCTATAATTTGGTATTTTATTTTTATTTTGTATTATACATTTTATTACTTTATACATGTATTTTGTATATATTTTATTTATTTTAATATACATTTATGTATTTTTATTGTATTTTTTTGAATTTATATGTGTACTTAACTAATTTGGTATATATACATTATAAGTATATACATGTATATTTTGCCTCTGTATTTAAATGTATTATTTATTCTGATTTTATTTTAATAATTTTATTATAAGTATCTACATATGTTTTAAATATTTTTACAAATTTATAAAAGAATTTGCAAAATACAAAGAATAAATATATTGAATAAAATATACATGTATATTGCACAATATGGGCAAAAAACCTAAAATTTGCACCTTAACTACAAATTAAATAAAAAAAACCTTCATTAAATAGCTTATTAGAAGTTATATACAATTATATGTGATTTTGGTCAATTTTGATCCATTATGAGAAGATACAGGTCTGTAAGGTTTTTATTTCGACTTTTTATTTTGTTTGTCTCGGGCACACTGTGCATTATATTTATGAAAAATCAATTTTGTATTTTTCTTTGTATTTTTATATACAATATTCATGTTGAGAGTTTTATTATTTGAGCTACAAAAATAATAATATAAAATTGGTGCCAAAAGGTAATTATAAGTGAAGTAAAAAATAGGGTCTTGTGTATATTTTGTCTAATTTCTCCGTGTTATCTCCCCCTACTTTATTCCTTATCAACCAAGTCATCATGATGACTGGGTCGCGGCGTCTAGAGTCACTTAACACCTACGGTGTCTCATTTCCTTTTCTTTTTTTCCTTTATTCTTTTATTTTGGAATTAAATATCATAAATATACCTTATTTTATATAGTATTTTGTACAAATTATATTTTATACAATATTTTGTACAATTTGCAAAGTGTTTATTTTGGAAAAATAATGATATATAAATGCATTTAGCAACGGATATAAGGCCAAAATGAAAGAATAAAGGTGGTGAAACAAAGGTTCATCACCCCTCTATACTTGCCTTTGCTAGTCTCTAGTAAACACTTATTCCTATAAAGTGTAGAAAAGAAAACAAAGATAAGAAAAGAAAGAACTTGGATTTATTTTAATTTTTTTATCTAATCCTACTAATATCGAAGATTGGAGCTCAATTGGAACCTTGGAATTTTATTTTGGTTGGAAACTTGCTGGGAACCGGACTTGAAACACAACAGCCTCCAAGAACCACGAAACTCTGCCCAAGTCTCCTCAAAAGCCTAGTCAGAACAAGTCGATGTCATAGCTAGTTCCTTACGACTATGAGTCTATCTTGCACAGTGTATGTGATATATTGTGCCTCTCGGTTGAAGCACTAAAAGTGAGGCATCTCCAACATGGTGACCCTAATACCCCAATCCTATAACTCTGTCCTCTAATAGATGGGTATTCCCTTCTTAGTTCTAGTACAAATGGCTCAAGAAGAGGAGGTGGAGAAGAGAATAGATGGTAGCCATTGTATCTACCTATCTTAGGATGCCTGACCAATGTAGCCAAGTTATCCGGCTACAATCTCACATACATATTGACTTTGAACTTCAAGCTTTCTTATTGAATACATACATACATTGACGAGAATTGATTTTTCCTTATTTTTTTCTCATTTATTTTTTTGAGGTTCTGACTTTTGAAAAGCATTTACATAAGGAGTTTTTCCTCCTGAGCCAGTAGACTATCCTGCTTTTGAAGCATTATTGCAACCCACAACATCCTATCATTGGACCTCATGGCTACTAGATCGGGTTGGAGCACAATGGTCACATATTATGACTTCCAATGTTTCCTTTGGCTTGTGTCTCATGCTAGCAAATTCAACCCTCTACAACTTTAACTGAGTTGAGTAAAGTGCAAGGTGCAGATGCACAAGTTAGGTCATTGTCGACGAGAGTCATGCATGTGTTCTGAAATAATCTACTTAGTTTGGTCTCAAAGAATTTAGTCTAGTAGACCTGAAGTGCCTCAATTCTAGTTCCCTTAAGGTTCTTGTGATTAAGTGGATTAAGATCCAACTCAACTTTAATCTTCCGATTTTATTTAGACTCGTTCAATAGTCATTATCAATCAGAAAAATGCAACTGCTATGCATAATGTAGAAAATATTTTTGTGAAACCATTTTCTGATTTTGAGCTTCTTATAGATTTTTGAAAAAGTTTTACAAATTTTTATAGATTTTTGGTTTTGCAGTTTTTAGTAATTTTTTAAAAACAAAAGAATTTTACCAAATAAATATGTATGGATATTTACACGGGTGTGCATTTGTTACTTACAAGAATTTAGTTGAAGAATTTACATAAGATATTTACAGGTTTATGTACAGAGTTTGTAAATATTTTATTTTTCTTTGAAATATGTATAGGGTTCTCAAAACAATTTGCAAATCTTTTGATAAACATTTTGAAAATTTTATTTTGAAAGAATAATTTGATAAATAATTTTTTTGCAAACATTTACAAAATTTGAAAACCATTTTGCAAAGATTTTTCAAACAATATGTATAGATTTTCAAAGTGTTTTTACAACTATTTCCCAAACCATTTGCAAATAGATTTTCAAAAGAATTTATTCAAACAAAAGAAAGAAATTTTTACCAGCAAATTATTTTTATAAAATTTTGAGAACATTTTACAAAATATGTTTCAAACTGTTTTATAAAAGATTTTTCAAAGAGATTTTCCAATCATTTTTCAAATATTTTGCAAAACAATTTTAATGGTTTATTAACTGTAATTTAGAAAAAAAATTGATATGTGTTTGAATTTTATTAGTTAGCCAGATTATTAAAAATACCCAAGTATGAGTTATGGCTAAAGTATATACACCATATATACAACACCCATATACTTAGCGTGAGTTATGTACTCATAGATCGTAGACAAAAGGAAGACATAATTCATATGAAGTATAGAAAAATCTATACTACAACGATGGAATGAAGAATATTAAGTCGACTGTAGCTCCTATACTTAGGATCAATTAATTCTAAGTATAGTAGATTGTTCACAAAGAAAGAAGGGTCGAGAGTGGGGATAAACAAATAGATCATGGGCTAGGCATGTCTCCCCCCTATACTTAGGGTAAAATATCCGTAAGTATAGAAAGAATGTCAAAAGTTGAGGAGACAAGTAAGGGGATTAAAGATGAGCACTCGTATACACTCACCCCCCCAATACTTAGGATGAAGTATATGCTAAGTATATTAGTCAATGAGATGAGTGAAGCTTTTGGAAGAATGAACGAATGAAAATGAAGAGAAGAAAAGAAGAAAAGGTTACTAATCAAAATAATTTTTGATTGCCTTGTCGGAATCTTCAGATGTTGCTGCCAGAAGTTCTGCGTTGTAGATCACCTGAATTGAGTCAACTAAAGACATGAAGGTATCAAGTAATGGCTTCAGAAGCTATTCTTTGATGATGAAGGCATGCGCATCAGTGATAATTCGAATATGACTATACTTCCAATGGCACACACATGCTACACTATGAATGGCCTGATCCACTTGCTCTTAAACTTCCATGGGAATAATTTAAACTTTGAATCAAACAACCAGACCTTCTGACCAGGTTCGAAAATCTTGCAGCGAATATGTTAGTCGTGCCACTTCTTGACATTCTCCTTGTACATGATGCTGTTGTCGTATGCATAGTTACGGAATTTGAGAAGTATGTTCAAATCTAGCTTTCTGATCTTGATTGCTTTCTTCGGATCCAAATTATATATGTTGATTGCCCAGAAAGATTTATGAATCAATTCTATGGGAAAATTTCATGACTTTTCGTATACCAAGCGGTAGGGAGACATTCCAAAGGTGACTTGTACGATGTCTGATGGGCCCAAAGAACTGAGTCATGCAGTTGAGACTAGTTCTTTCTGTTTGGAAATACAAGCTTTTGGAGAATCGTCTTGATTTGCATATTCCAAAATTTTGTCAAGTCATTAGACTATGGGTGGTATGGAGAAGCTACTCGATGTTCAGTGTAGTATTGCATAGTGAGCTTCTTTGCTTCTCTATTGATAAAAAGACTTTGATTACATCCTTCTCACTGTAGATTATGTTAGCAGATGGGTGAAGGCTATACCCGTACGAACCGCTGATAGCAATACAATATGTAAGTTCCTGAGGGAATATATTATTTTGTAGTTCAGTATTCTACGTATTCTCATTTCAGATGGAGGTAGCTATTTCATTAATAAGGAGGTGAAAAATCTAGTACGAGCTATGGCATTTATCACATAGTAGCTTCTCCTTAGCACTCGCAGATGAACGACATGGCTGAAGTTTCAAATAGGGAGGTGAAATCCATACTTCAGAAATTAGTATGGCCGGATAGAAAGAACTGGTCACAGCGTCTAGACCAAGTTTTTTTGGCATGTCGTATTGCATATAAGACTCCCTTAAGTACTTCACCATTTAGATTAGTTTACGGAAAGCCATGACATTTGCCTATAGAAATTATGCTCAAATCTTAATGGGCTATCAGAGAGATTTCGTTTGAGATAGAGAAAGCAGGATCCAAGAGAAAGTTAGATCTGAATGAGCTGGTAGAGATTCGAGATCAGGCATACGAGAACACCCTCATTTACAAGGACAAAGTGAAGCGATGGCATGATAGACATATCCGGCACAAGATCTTTGCTCCTGGGGATAAAGTATGGTTGTTCAATGCACGATTGAGAATTTTTCCTGGCAAATTGAAAAGCAAGTGAGAAGGACCGTACATAGTCAGAATGGTGCATGACAATGGTAGTATTGCTATATCAGTTATGTCACCTGTTGCAGAACCATTTGTTGTGAATGGGCAGATGGTGAAGTACTTCGTGGAGATTACTGATCATCTAGTCCAAGTTAGAGTGATCTACTTTGTACATGATACATGACTACACTTCCACTTCATCTCATCCTTTACAGAGACCTATGAAGCATTTGGTTTTCTGGATTACACACTTGTATATCCTCCATAGATCACAATCGTCCCCATTTTTTTGTTTGTCTAGATCCTAAGTATAGGGGGGATCGATTGCCCGTTGATTCTCATTTTCTATTTTTTATCTTTTTAGTTTTCTTTTGTATATCCTTTCTTTTACTCAAATCATTTGTCCCTAATTTTGGCCACACACTTTTTTATACTTAGGATCCCTTATCCTTAATATAGGGGGGATCGAGTGATTTCGATGATTTCTTTTTTCTTTCTTCTTTTGTTCCTTTGTTTATATATTCCTTTTCCTCAGTCACCTCATTTTTGTTCCACTATACTTACGATGACCTGATCGTACGTATAGGGGGTCGACTGACTTCTATTCTTTCGTCCTTTTTCACCCACTTTTACTTAGCACGAGTTATGCCCTCCTTTTTCTCTTTTGACTCTATGAGGACATAGCACAACCTAAGTATAGGGAGGTGCATATATATTGTGTATATACTTTTTTTCCATAACTCATACTTTTATGTATTTTCTATATTTATAAAATCCATAAGAAGTGGGTGAGGGTAATTTAAAATCCACCTATTTATTTAAATGATTTATAAAATCCTTGTAAATAAGTAAAATTAAAATCCTTATTTAAATCATTAATTAAAATGTGTATTTAAAATATATAACACTTATTTAAAATCCTATATATTAAAATATGTGTAAAATCAATTAATCCTTGTAAAATCTTTTGTATATAAAATTTGTAAAATCCATTAGTTATTTATTCCAAATAAAATATGGGTAATTTATTTTGTAAAATTCTTGTACATAAACTTGTTTATAAAAATCAGAAAATCCATAAAAATGTAAAGTCTAAAATACATAAAAATTACAAAAACCTTAAAGTCCATAAAAATAAATAAAATTCAGAAAATATAATTCATAAAAAAATATGTTTGCATTTGCATTAGCATTTTTCAGAATAAGTTTGATTTCTAAAACTAAAGATTGGGAAAAGTCTAAAGGATGGAGCTTGATTATGGTCTTTACCTTTCATTGTAACAAGCCTAGTTACAAATTGGAATTTAGACTCTACATGTATCTGACGTAAATCTTTGGGTTCCATGAGACCATGTTTGGGAAGTCAACTCGAAAAGTGCCTAAGTAGAACACTCGGTGTCAACCGTTTAACTCTTCATCAGTGAACCAATTTTGGACACATGCACTTTGCACTTAGCTCGACTTGCATGGGGCGATGAAGGACATTCCATCTTGGTAGTGATTTTCTATCCTTGCCTGGTGACATTGACATCTAAAGACGAGAGAGATTGGGGTTGCAATAGTCACTTCAGATGAGGGAATGATCTGCTGGAACAATGTTTCCAAGACCTCAAAAAATGGACGGAATGAAAAGATGTTTTATCTGTCGAGGCACAAAGTGATGAATGCAGTGCAAGCAACATTACAAAGCCAACTCAAAGAAGAATCCACCAAATACAAATACGACCACAATGGTCCGAGCTTCCACCAAAAAGCCTGCACATCTTAGTGGAGACATAGCTACACTGGTTGGGCTTCATAAGGAGATGCATCTACACTAGTCGCACTCCAGGTTTTTTCTCATTCTTCTACTTTCTCTCTATATTCGCTTATGGACACAACGCAAACTGACCTTATAAGGGAATAACTCCCTCCCCGAGGAAAGAGTAGCTGGATGAGGAACCAATGGGAGTGTATAGCTGGGATGGACGGTTTCTTCACTTCTCGCAAAGCGGGAAGAGCTAAAACAATTCACACACAGTACAGATTGACTTCAAGGTTGATAGAGTTTGCGATATGAATGAGAGGATCTGAACTGGCTGTTGAGGTGAACTTAAACAAGGATTTGTGGAACTTGAGGACTGTTGAGGCACAAATCCTAATTCTTGTTAAGGCTCCAACAAAATGCGTGTTTCAAGCCCGATCGAGCTCTGTCCTTTGTCTGTTGTCATGAATTGGTTTAGGAAAATAAATTCATTCTAAATTTCTTTCTTTTTCCCTTATTTTTCAAATAAGTGTTTGCGAAGCGACTAGAAAAGTTTAAGTGTAGGGGGTTGATGAATCCATGATTCATTAACAGTCTGTCTGCATTTTGTCTTAAAACCCTTAACAAATACATGTAAATATCCACTGAATTCTACTTTTTAATAAAACCCTAGTCATGATTAAAAATGCACTTTTATGCATTAAAATCATGTAAATAAATAAAAGAATAAAAATAAAGAAAATAAAAATAAAGGTAAATTGTAGATATGTATATAAAAATAAATATAGCTTAAAGATATATTTATAACGTAATCCTCGAGATCGAGTCAGCATCGATTGGTCGATAAATTAAATAAGTAGGGGGAGATAAGGAAGAAAACAAATAAAAATAATTAATTTCACACTTCATACACTCTTCATTATTTATCCAATAAATATCAAAACTTTAAAGATTTTTAACTAATTCATATTAATATATTTATTACCAAACTCTTCTCTTACTTATTTCTGAAAATGTATAGAAAAATATAAAAATAGGTTAAAAATATTCCTTGTATATATACCAAGAAATCCAACTAGTAAATTATCAAAATCCCAACATCCCAACATCATAACTTTCTTATACAAACTTCAATTTCACTCTACTCACCTTTAAAGTTTGTAAAATAATATTCTTTCATTAATGAAGGTGATTTCACTAAAATTGGAGTCCGTTTACAAAAAGTTGATTTTAGGACCTAACCACAACTGGGTTTCTCGGCTATCTATTTTATTTAGAACATATTATTTATTGTTTTAAGGATTTTTTAATTTTTAATTTTTTTATTGATCGTTTAATTTAACATTATTTTATTTCATAATTTATGGAGCTTATTTATTATTTTAAAATAAATCAAAAACCCTAATTTATAAGTATAAATGAACCGTATAACTTATACTTGTATTACTAATATACGTAACTAATTTATTAAAACCCATAAAAATTCCCAAATACTCTATTTATAATCTTATTAATTAATAAAATATACAAGTAGTATACTATTTATTATTTTATTAAATTAAAAATCCAAAATCTTTTTATTAAGTATTATTTATACCTATTTATTAATATAATTATTTCATAAAATAATTATTATTTATTAAAACTAATTATACCATAATTTAGATAATTTAATTATTTGCAATTTTTGTTTTAATACCTCTTTAAAATAATGTTATTTACTATTTAATATCTAGTTATTAATGTATTTAATTCATTCTGGCCAAGCAGGTGCTGACATGTGTCAGCACCTGGGAGCTTCTTCTCTAAGAACAAGAAGCAGTTGCTTCTATTCTACCAGCCAAACTTCTCCATTTTATACACACCACTTGACGCTTCTAATTCCGATCTCTACCTTCCATCTCTTACCTCAAACAACCTTCTTACAAGCCCGCCATTGATCTTCTACCTAACCCCTTCAGATCATCTATAAAACTACTTCCAAATCAGCCATTCTAACTAACTGCTCCTAAGCTTCTAATTTCAAGAACATAGCTGGCCGTTAACCCACATTCTCCATTGTGTTCCACCCCGATCTGGAGGTGACAGCTCCATCTAAGGATCATGTGTGGAAGAGGATTGATCAGAGGAGGGTTCCAAGGTGAGAGCTGCCTTGCATCGCAGCTTTGCTACTGCGTTCAACTCCGAGAAGACCGCCTCGTCAAGCCATCACCAAGAAGGTCTTACACCTTCACAACCCCATGTCATTTCTCCATCTTTTGCTTTTTATTTCTCCATATACATGCTTCGATTAGCGACATTAAGTATGTGATTAGCAATCTTGATTATCCTTATTAGACACGTACCACTCATACCCTTCAAATCTAATTCAAATCTGCTCCAAATCGATCCTATTCCCATTTATTTCCTCTTAGTTTCTGGAAACACCTTATAACATGCAAAACCTTCACTTCTTGTCCTATTTCAATTGCGAATCGAGAACACAAATCGTAATTGCAGGAAACCATTATCGCTAGATCATATCATTCATCATCTGGAGTTTTTAAGTTCAAAACTTTTGAAGAAAGCTCGGATCCAGAAGCCTCTGCATCAGCTGCCAGACTTGTCGATCAGCTGACTTCATCAGCATTCAACCGTCGCCTTCCACCACTTTTGGAGGAGTTCACCCGCAGGTGAGCTCGGAGGGAGGAGTCTCCCTCCTGGCCCTGTCGGAGGCCCAAGCTACATGCCAACTACCGGGGATAATTTGGAGAAGGAGACTTCGTTATCAGCTGTAGGGAGAAGCTGAAGAACAACCAAGAACACCAAACTACACAGTTTGCTGACACATGTACTCCCTCGACGGTTCAGATCGCGCGATTCCATCTAATCCAGACCATCAAAGATGTAGCGGTAGGAATTTTGCAACTTAAACTCGAACAAGAATCCAGAATTTCAACCAGCTCTAGACATTTCTAGATATTGCATTTTGGTCCCCACACAGGGACCTAAATTTGATAATTTTAGTTTTCTTTGCATATTAGTCCCTGTCCAAGGACCATTTTGTAATAGACTCAAAACTTTTCTTTGCACTTGTACCCCTGGGCTGTAGGGGTGTTTTGGACATCACTTTTGTTCTATTTTTCTTTGATTTTTTAAGGTAGTTACACAACTAACTTAGCTACATTTCTTGTATTTTTTCAAGGATTTTTGTTGAGTATTTTCATCACTTTTATTTTTGTAATTTCATTCAATTTTCGAGTGTTTCTTGAGTTTATTGTAAAACCACGAAGATATTGAATTTCTCGATATTTTCTTTTCTCATCTAAAAGTGACGTACAATTATTTTGCCTCCTCGAGTTTGACCCAAGCACACTTACGTGGATAAATATTGAAGTGTAGATAAAATAGGAGATCTCTCTCTCTCTCTCTCTCTTTGTTTCATTGATTTTTGTTTGATCAACCTGAACTGTCTTCGTGGTTCTTCAACACCGATGACTCTAATTAACCATGGGCCAGATCCGTTTGCAATTATATGCTCCTTTAGAAATCGGTAGACAGTGCCATTGTTAGCGGCTTGGGTTGGGATAGACTCCACCCAATGGCTCACGTAGTCGACATCAAGTAGAATATACTCATAGCCCTGATTGTTGGGAAATGGGCCCATGAGGCCCCACGCATCAAACACATCTGAAATCTGAATATATTTCAAAGGCATTGTATCTCTCATTCTGATGGTTCCACCCATATTCTGACAATCAGTGCATTTTTTTGTAAAATCTTCTACACCCTCAAAGAGAGTTCGCCACCCGTGACCTCATTGTAGGACTTTTATTGCCATATACTTTCTAGAGTGGCATCATCCTGATTTTATGGCATGACAATGCTCGAGGACACTGTGGGCTTCCTCTTGAGGAATGCGCCTCCTCCAGATGCAATCTGCCCCGTGATGAATCTCCATTTCATCACCTTTATTCTTTCATTTTTGCCTTTATTTCCTGGCTAAATGCTTGTAAATAACATTAATTTGTACTAACTAACACTCATTATTTATTGTATAAATATTGTATTTAATGCCAACATAAAATAATCGAAGAAAATAAAAATAAATTAAATTCTAAAGGTATTTTATGACCCTAAACCTTGAGACCCAAGCATCATGCTGACTGGGTCAACAAGGAATAAAGTAGGGGGAGATAAGGGCAAATAAACACAATAAAAACCTAATTTTTATTATTCAATAACTCATTTTTGAAAAATAATTTATTCTTTATTATTTATACCTCAAATAAACAAACTTGGTACATGGAAGTTATAGACAAAAATACATAAAAAATACAAAATTTATTCATAAAAAATAATATATATTGTACATTTTACACTCAAAATAAAATCCAAAATCCAAACTTCCTAGACCTATATCTCCTCCTTATGAACTCAAAATTCATCAAAATCACTTTATCTATTTATAACTTTTATTTAACTATTTAATGAATGTGTTTTCATTTAATTTGGAGTTAAGACATAAAAGTTAGGTTTTATACCCCTTTTGTATAATATACCCAAATAAAATATTCATTTTATTTATTCTTTATATTTTTCATTATTTTATATTTTACATTGTTGTAAATATTATTTATAGTATATCTACATATTTAAAATAAAATAAAACTATAAAAAATATAATATTAAGTATATCAAATGCATAGATTAATTACCTATACATATTCCTATATAATAAATATACATATTTATTTAAGTATGCAAACAACTTCAGAGAAATACAAAAAAATTATATTTAAGTGTATTTAAATAAGTTATAAATACATAAAATATGTGTATAAAATGATATAATACATATTACAAAATAAAAATAAAATATACAATATATATATATATGCATTTGTACCTATGATTTACTTGTAAATATTAACTTGTGATAAAAACCTTGATAAAAATAAATAAAAATATAAGTAAAATACTACATTAAATTACAAACATTTTTTATGTTTTAATAAAAAATTAATTAATTCATTTATTATTTTTACTGAATTTTCTATTCTTTTTCTTTGGGGAGTTTTCTTGTTGGTCCACATGGACCAACTAGGAGACTCCCCATGTTGACCCCGGTCAACACTCCCCCCTCTCTTCCTCGTTTGCCAATTTATCAAAACCTGGATCCTTGACGATTTTTTTCGCTTAATTCATGATGAGATACCATGGCATGATACACATTTTTTAGAGATTAAACATCCCCAAATCATACCATGGCCAAAGATCTAATCTACTGTCCGTGAATCGGCCAAAATCTTCGATTAATAAATCTCAATTCCATTGTCTATGAATAAGCATCTCCGACCTCCTTGCCCATATCTGATCCTTCTACGAGCCATGTAACCACAATTCTATGTGTATGAGTGCTTCCTGGTGACAACATGAGTGCCCCCGGGGTGTCGACGAGGAGAAATGAGGAGGAGAGGTGATCCACCACTACTGAAGCTTCGCATCTTTGGTCAGAGTCCCTACTCAATGAAACCCTCATGTACGACTTGTTCTTTTTAGCATTTTATTTTGCTTTTTCATTCCTTATTGTAGTCGTAGCTTAAGTTTTCTTAATTGCAACTTAGTTTAGATAAATTTCTAAGATATTCAATGTCCAGAGCTCTCTGCTACAACCATGTTTCACTGTATTCTCAACTATTCTGACCCCCCCAATACAAGCCCATTTCTCTCCTCATCATCTCCTGCATCTATTACATACTTCATACCAACCTGATCCTTACAGGATCAATGAATCAGAGCTCATCCTCCGTCCTTTTCCATAGCTCCTCCGTTAACCTCCATTTCCATGCGCATTAGCTTCAATTTGGGTCAAGGAGAGTCGTCTTGAGCCCTTGAATCTTCTCCTATAGTATGCAACGCCAAAGTACCAAGGAGGGTCAAATCTAGAGCAAGAGAAGACTCCTAGGTTCCATGTTATTCATCGAGCTCCAAGACTCTCCCTAGCGAGTCCCTGAACTTCTTGATGGTTCCAATCGACGCTGACAACTTCCAGGAGGGACATGAGACGAGTAGCAAAGCCCCAGATGACCGGAGAGAGGAGTTATGAATGATCAAAGCGAGGACAGGGAAGTGTTCTTATTTGTTCATGCTCCTACTTCAGAGCCATTGGATGCCACGCGCAACCTAGATCTAATCTGGGCCACTGAGATCAAACGAAGCGGTAGCTCATCTCAATTGTCTGATGCACTTAAGTGCGCCTACGTGGTGCATTCTTGACCGTCCATCCATGCGTACGCGGGAGTAAACATATGAGAAGCCCTTGCCTTTTTTGTCTATTAATATCTAATATTTAAATTTTGTTATGTAGTTAAAAAGTTGTGGAATAATTGAGTAAGGGCCCTGAACTTTTGGATATTTGCTTATGGATCCATGCTAGCTCACCTTACATGGGAGGGCACGTTTGGTGGGCAATTTGCAGGGGTATGTCCCTGGTTTTTGTAATTTAAAATTAGTCTATAAAATTAGAATATATGTGTTATATTTCAGGTAATTTTGCATGGTGCCTCCTATCTTTTATTTTAATTACAAATATACCCCTACTAGTTCAATTTATTTTTATGCATGTTCTCTATTTTCTAAAAAATACCATCCTTGCACCAAAAATTATGGAAAAATAATATTTTGTGCCTCTTTGCATGCTCTTCCATGCTATATATTTAGTTTTGCATTTTAGGAGATTTCCTATTTATTAAAAATCAAAATAGCAAGATTTATTTCTTATTTGGTTAAAAAATCCAAAAAAATGTAAATCATATATAAAAATTCCAAGAAAGTGTTTATTTATTATTGTATTTTGTACCTCCAGATAAAAAATCTTAAAAATAAAAAAAGAAAATCACTAAAAATTTAAAAACTCCAAAATATTATAAAAATTATAAGAAATCTTTTAAAATTACAAAAATATCTGGTTTTATCTCTTATTTTTCTATGTATTATATATTATCTATTAAAAATAGTTTTGAACAATTTTGACTCTATTTAATATTTTTAAATATCCAAAACATCTACCTCTTTAAAAATTCTTGGATTTTGTGTTTTTAGGATTTTAAAAATAGCTAAAAATTAGCAAAGATTTTGAAAATGATAAAAGCATTAGAAAAATATAAAAAACACAAAAATAATTTATTCTGATAGTTTTCGTTATTTTTAGTAGTATTTATAAATATATTAGCCTATATTATATATATGCTAATATATATATATATTAAAAAATATAAGAAAAATATAAAAAGGAAAAAAGTTAAAATTAGAAAAATATATAAAGGTAAATTATAAAAAAAAATTATTGTATTTAATTAAAAACTCACAAATGTATCAACTAATTGATTAATTGAGTGAATATTGTACATAAACATATCTATATTATTTATTCAATATTTATCTATAAAATAATATACCTGCTACATCGACTTGTCTCCCTGTGTTCGACATCCTACTCTGATTGGCACTATACACACTTGTTTGTAGGGTTATAATAAATTTTTATCCATATCTACACTTGCTTGTTTGATTTTATTCTATAGTGGGTTGATTGTTACTTAGTCCATTGATCTTTGAGAGCTGTCACCACAACGACTTAGTGATCCCGCCTTGTTTGGCCCACAAGATAATTCTTCGGATTATTTTAGGGCTAAACAAATGGAGCCATTGCTGGGGAGCAATGGAGTGTAACATTTTTGTATATTATTCTTTTTTTATTTTTTCTAGTTATTTTTTATTTTATTTGATTGTTCTGATCACTTCTTTCTTTGTTAACTTTTCTTGTGAGGTAATGACCAACAACGACGACTTCTTAGGAGGTTGACACACTCGAGCCAACAAAGAGCAATCAGGAGGAGGAAAAGAGAGAAGGAGCAAGAACAGTCTCTTTTAGTATTTTTTGTTTTATTTTGTGAGAGAAAATTTTATTTTTATTTCTGTAAAATTAAATTGTAATATTTTGGACTTTAACAAGCACACGTCACGAGATCCTGTGCATGGGTGTTTACTTTCCTTGGGGCCTCATCGTGTTTTTTCGTGGTTTTCATCGCTTTTTCTTTATTTCACAAGTTTTGAGTTTTTTGCCTTTTTTTATTTGATTTGTTTGATTGAGCACTAGTTTAAGACTTGCTTGCTCAATATATTAAGAACCAATGCCCTAATTAATTTGCATGTACGTATATTCTCGTGCTTGGATCTAGTCAATTCTAATCATTGGTTTTTTGGATTCGAAACTGCATGCCATGGGAGGCTACACACGACGCTTGCAGAACCCATTGTGGTGGGCACTAAGGAGTCTCCAAGACCAAACCTTTGGTTTCTTTTCTAGATAATAAGCTCTTGTTCTTCAGCTCCTATTTCTAGGGCACTTTCATCGGCTTGCATTGCATATAGAGTAGGTTTCGATTCTGCTTAACATCCTGCATGAAGAGAGATGGAGGCGAGGTGATCATCTCTATTTGAGCATACATCATTGATTCACGCTTGCATTGCTTTTCCGACTCTTCCCCTATGATTTTGACCACATAGGATACTAAAGGAATTTTTACCTCGGTAGGATTCATGCATTTTTATTAAAAACCAAAAAAGAGTGATGACCAATAAAATTAGGATTGCAAACTCTATTCGACCCTAAAATCAAAAAGAAAAATCCTTGTTTTGGGGAGAGTGACACCCTCTCATTGTATTATAAGTTTTATACTTGGCTTGTACACACTAAGGATTAGTGTCCCCAATCCCAAGCTTATCTGCGTGCTTGTACATTTTTTTTGAAATTGATCTAACTCTAAAATTTGACAAGATAAAAGGATCAAACTTTCACGGTCGTCAATGTGTTGAGTTGGTGAATTGAGGGGTTTGTTTGTTTATATTTGTTTTTATTTGTGTGCATACTTGATCTTCTCAGCTTATTTGAACTTTTTCTTGCATATCTTGACTTGACCATCGTGCTCTATTCCCGTCTTTTGTTTCGGAGATGTCTGACTGGATCCTGACTCTACGAATCCTTCTTACTCTCCATTCAGTACACCTCTATTTTATCAGGAGGACTTTGCTCCTGACTTCTTTCTGTACATATTTACCTCATCTACAGTTTCGGACATGGTATTTTTACCCACCAGCACCATCTTCTTGCCCACCATCTCACCCACTCGAGACTGAGCTGTTGGAGTCACCTCTTATAGTTATCGCTCTTGAGTACATGGCTCGGGTAGTGTAGCAAATAAATCAGAGGATAGATGACATCACTTGCCTGAATAAGAGCCATACCGTCGCTTCACCTTCTTGATTCATGGATTCATATGAGGATTCCCGTGAGAGCTTACAATCGCCCAAAATACAAAAATGAGAAAATTTTAAAAATACAAAAAGAATTTGTGAGACACCTAGCCGAGTCAATTTGTAAGGAGAGGGCACCCAAGACATATCCTTTGTCCATATACACATCCACTGCAATTCCCAATTTTGCCCCTAAGGACGACATTGTACAGATTGCTTGTAGTCATCCTTATGTAGATGTTGATTATGATCTCTTCCCTTGTATGGAAGAGATATAATGTCTTAAAAAAATGTTGACTCACCATGAA
Organism: Ottelia alismoides; assembly: GCA_037367405.1. Taxonomy (NCBI): domain Eukaryota; kingdom Viridiplantae; phylum Streptophyta; class Magnoliopsida; order Alismatales; family Hydrocharitaceae; genus Ottelia; species Ottelia alismoides. The sequence continues at coordinate 1,032,772 of JAZKJV010005738.1, forward strand.
GTGGAAGTAGCTATTCATGTTATTATTGAGGCCCCACTTAAAAAGGCCATGAACCAATTATCTGCACCCTCACTAAGAAAAAAAGTGATGAAGAAGATCTGAGTGACACCTTCTCACCATGGCTACTGCCCAAGATATCACCCACAATCCACACATTAGGAAAGGGAACACTATTACATCTTTTGTTAGATGGACCATTTCTAACTATTCTTGTGATCATACTCTCCTTGATGGCAGTGCATCGATTAATATAATACCATCTCTATGGTACAATCTCCTCATCTTGGGACTCTCAAGAAAATCAGGATGATTTGCAAGATTGTTGATGGATCAATAAAGAGGCCAATGGGTATTCTAAAGAATCCCATCATTCAGCTCCGGGACATGAGCTTCACAGTTGATTTTGTTGTATTTCCCATGGAGACCTCCACCCTTGTCGAGCATCCTCCGATCATTTTGGGACGACCTTTTCTCGCCTCTTTAAGAGTCGTTATTGATTTTGGATTTGGAGAGATTTGCTTTCATTCTACTGATGAGAGCGTTGTCTTGATCACCGCACCCACTGTCGACTAGAGACCTGCACCTAATGAGAGTCTACTTGTGTTAGTCAACCACGAGGACTATTACCTTGATGCTGATATCAATGAGATTTGCTTCATTATGGATAATTCCGAGACCCGAAAATTCTTCTTTGGTGAAGAAGACTCGGAAAGCATAGACCTTGGAATTCCTTCTTCATGTGTCTGGTGATGCATTGATGACATCCATGGTATTTACACCATAAACACCTCAGTACGGAGGGTAGACATAGGAGAGACTTCGCAAGCAGGACTTGACCTTACTACTTCCATTGATGAGTTCATGCCTTTTCCTTTTGAGATTTGTGAGACTTTCCAGGTCTCACGACCCTGATTCTGAGTCGTTGGATCCTCCCAAATTCGGATCTTGTTACTCAGGAATAATTTATTCAGCAATCACAACTAACATTCCGAAATGGACTGCAATTAAAAATACTTAGAAGAAAGTATTTCAACACTTTTCCATTTACAAAATAAAGTTCACATGATACATTGTCCCACTATAACCATTTACATGTACATCAGCTCGAAAGGAAATACATAAAAAGAATACTAAATACCTTATAGAGTAAAGCTACTGTGGTTGGCTGGATGACTATTTAGCTGGCTGGATTATTAAAGTCATTGTGATGGCTCACCGACACCTATTGGGTTTTCAATAAATCATAGGATAACATTTAGCGAGTGCTAAGAAACGAAGAATGGAAAAGCAAACAAATGTGTAATTTTTCAAAACTTGTTATCACGAAAAGTTTCATTCATTCTCATTATTTTAAGTCCTTTTCCTTTCTACTTCATGTGAGGGATTAGTCCATGGAATACCTCACCACTAGATGGACTCCGAAGTTGTGGACACTTCAGGATTGGAGATTACGTTGTTCTACTAAGCTTATGCCGCCGCAAGTTGCCTCAACCAAACCTCCAATACTACCCTGAAAATTTCCTTTTCTTTTTATAATCAGGGTCTCAGACCCTCAGTCTGGCAAATAAAGGAGAACACCATCCTCGAAGATCCGCTTGCTTAAAACCTCAGGCCAACCCTTAATCACATAATCGAGCGACTTTAAATACATGTTATCGTGACCCAGTTGCTATTGAACACCCATGCCTCCACATGGCACGCCCACATCTTACGTTCAACCCAAATACATTGGCTCCCTGTACCACACATTACAAATCATTCATTTCGTACGCACTTATCATAACAGGGCAACCGTATACCACCTAGGTAGGGTAACACTAATACTAGTTCCTTCTGATAAACCTACAGGTTGCATGCCCGACCTATAGTTCTACTCCAGTCATTCTTAACGTAAGACACAATCCGTTTCGGGATCCAACTCAAAGCACAACAATTCCCATGATGTAATTCCTCTGTTAAGCCTTAGATTTGCATAAACGTAGATATTGAGTATTTAATTACACATATGTTAACTCATATATTTATACACTCATATTTATGCTCATTTAACTTCCAAACCCTAACTTTTCAAGCCACTACATCCATTCTATGCTTAAACTTTATTTTAGTTGAAATCACAAAGAAAATTTTCATACTTTCTAAAAAATAGCCAAATTAGGGTTCTTAATAGCAAGGAGCATAAATAAAGAAATCTCAACGATCTCATATGAAAACCCAACAGCAAAAGGAAGGATCTGTTACCTATCGAGCTCTCTCTCGCGTATGCAGTACTCTATCATGATTCTTTTTCAAAAAGGATGATTTATAGCTCCTGAAATGATCGAATTTCATTTTCATATCAAAAATGCTAAGAACGTGCCAAGAACATGAAGAATGATCGAAGGACACGAAGAATGCGAAGAACACACGAAGAACGTGAAGAACATATTTTCTCTTAAAATTTCAGCAGAGCAAACCCATAAACGTGGTGATATTTCTTGAAAATTTTTGGCAGAGTTTCCCCTTATATAAAGACGTATTTCTATAAAAATTTTGGTAGTTTCCCCTTATATCGGGACATATTTCTATAAAAATTTCGGTAGAGTTTCCACTTATATCGGGACCTATTTTTAAAAGAAAAACAGAAAGAATTTCCTCTTTAAAATCACCGAGAGGGAAACAACAACAAATATGAAAGAATATAATCAAACTGCAAAGAGATGAAGAATCAGTAGACACCACGCATCTTAGGTGAGTGAAAGTATGATGAATCACAGGGTTCACTGACGTGCATAGCCGCCCCCACCTAAGTATGGTTTTATACAGATTTCTCCATCAAAATAACTTTAAAAGCGGAAAAGAAAGAATAGAACAATAAGGAATGGAGAATCGGTAGAGACCACGCGTCTTAGATGAGTGAAAGTGTGATGAATCACAGGGTTCACGGATGTGCATAGCCGCCCACACCTAAGTAGGGTTTTACACAGATTTCTCCTCGAACCACAAAAGAAAACGAATCGAAAATAAAGATGAATCGAAAACAAAGCTAGAATAAGATGAATCGAAAACCCTAGCTCAAGTTCGAGCATACGTACAAAACCAACTAGGAGAGGATTGTACCTTCCTCCTCCTCGTTCTCCCGGCAGTGCTTCACTAGCGCTCCATCCTCGCCTCCCACTCCCCCTCCCGACCTCTCAACCCTAACCCTTGGGGTGGTGGTGGTAGCGGAAAATGTAGAGAATGAATGGGTAGGGGGAGCTATTTATAGGCTCAAGAAAACCACTAACCATGGATATAAAATCATGGTTTAGATCTTAACTGCGGTTAGTGGCCAATGGATTTGGCACATGATTTTGGCCAGAAATTATCCGAAACTTAGGGATTAAGTTTGAACTATCTAGAAGACTCTATATTTCACAAATGATACTTAATTAGCGCTAATAGTGATTAACTTTTACTAATCGTGATTAAATCTTCGAGGCTTACGCTTAACTTTTGCTTACCATTGATAAGTGTTCACTAATGGTCATTAATAATCCTTAATCCATCATTAGTTTCTTTAATCATTTTTAATTAGTCTTAATGACGACCATTAATAATTAATGACGTCTTAAACCTCCTTACTTCTCTTTCTTCTGAAAATTATAACAAATCGAAATGAAGTCCGATTCACAAGAAACAAATTCCGTTGGTTTCCTCTTGACAAGTCGGATCTTATGATATAGGATGCGAGATACAGCCAAGTTCAAGGCTTTAAAATTATAACAACCTTAAAGGAATTCTTATCCTTGAGACTAGAAATGCATGCATGACATCCTTAAAGTGGATTGAGACCATAACAACCTTAAAGAGAATGGACGTCATTTCATTTATAATAAATATATACATAGTACATAGTGTTATCTTTCAAACAAGTATGGGTATTTTTCTCTCATTTCTACTACAGGTGCCCACATGACTTCTTCAAACTCTTGGTTGTTCCACAACACTTTAACTATAGGTACCTCTTTGTTCCTCAATTTCTTGATATCACTGCCAAGTATTTGCACATGTATTTCTAGGTATGTCAAATTACAGCTCAACATGCAGATCACCAAAGCTTCTCTTATGCTCTAGATCATTAATATACTTTCTCAAATTTGATACATGAAAAACATCATGTATTGATGAAAGATGTGGAGGAAGTTGATAACACGAAAACCCGAACAACTAAGGCAATCAGGTAACTGAGACGGTCGTTGCGACCTCAGTCACTCAGACGTGTATCAAGAAAAATATCGAACCGCTAAATAAATCGAAGATCAATCAAAACAAAGAAGAGAGCGGTCTCGCTATGAGATTAACCTGGTATAACACCCAGGGTCGAACACAAGGAGCACGGGTTGGCCTAGGGCCTACGAAGTAGTAAAAAGAAAATAAAATAAAAGAAAAGTATTTTTAGTGGTTTTTTAATAATTTTTATATTTTTTTGGATTTTTAAAATGTATAGAAAATAAAAGGCAACAAAAACAAGCACACTTTAGCTAATTATTAAATATGTCAAAACATCAAGCAAAAATTCAAGAAAAAATGTTTTTATGTTTTTTAGGTTTTTTAATGTTTTTGGTGAATTTTTGGGATATTTATAAGGTGTATTTTATTTTCTAAAAATCAAACAATACTAAAAAGACAAGGTACTGTCCAGCCAGGCCCAAAATCCAAAAATAAAATATTTAAGGATCTCAAGAAGGCCTGGAGGTAATTTTCCTGTAAACTAGATAAAATGAGGAAAATTTGAGCACCAAAATTATTGTTTTTGGGTTTTTAAAATATTTACTATGATTTTTATGAGTTTTTAGGTGTTTTCGAATTTTTAGGGTTTTTAAGCAATGAAAAATAGCCAAAATTGGCTAGAAAATCAAAACACACTGAAAAAACAGTACCTAATTTTTATGGAATTTTTGAGGGGGTTTTTATATTTTTTTTGGGATTTTTAATTCTAGACAGTAGCTAAAATAGGGGTTTTTGAATTTAAAAAAAAAACAAATAAAATCAAAAATGTCCTCAAAAATTCTCAAAAATCCTACAACATGGCAGGAGCCATGTGTCAAATTTTCATCGAATTTGGAGGTGATTTGATATTTTATTCAAAAATCAAAAGGGGGCACTTTGCACATGGACTTAAGTGCAAATACCCGAAGTTCTGGGGGTCCAGGTGCAATTTTCCCAGCAAGTCACGCGCGTGGCGCGTGCCTGGGGCACTCAGGGACCTTCTGGTAATAAAAACAAGTCCTAGGACCTTTTGGTAACTCGTACCAAAAAGTCCCGGGGCTGTTATGCAAATAACCCACTAAAAGACGCACATGTGCAAATAAAACGTTCACAGGGGCATATATGCAATTTCCAAAAAGTTTCTATTCATTCATAAAGCAACCAGAACTACAGGATAAGAGTTGCAAATAAACCAAAACTACACGTGACGAAGCACGTGGCTCACACATACAGGGGCATAAATGCAAATATTAACAAGCACGGGGTCCAATGTGCAATTAACCCTACGTAAATAAAAGGCCTAAAATATTTACAGGACTGACACGTAAAACATAAACTAAGAGGGGGCCTAAGGTAATTTACCCCTTTATTACGTCGTCGGCTGGATGGTGGACGCGTGGCGGATCTAACGGTGGTGGTGAATGGCGCCTCTCTCTCCTTCCGCACGTGGGCCGATCGACTGCGCAGAGGAGGGCACGTGGACGATCGAACGGCTGGCGGGTGCTGGTGCCTCTCTCTCTGCTCTGACGGTCTCGATCAACCCTCGAGATGATCAACGGTGACTGCTCCTCCTGGAATGGACGGACGGGATGCGAACTGGGGAGCTGCGGGTGATCGGACGGTGCTCGAGGACCTTCGAAGAACAGGTGGCCGGCGAGTTTCGCCGGCCTCGTGCGCGTGCTGTGGTCCTCCTCAGCTGCCTCTGAAGATCGGGGAAGGTCGGCGATGACGTCCCGCAGCTGGTGGTGCCCTCCGATGGCCCAGTCGAGCCCTGGAGGGGCTCCGGCGAGGTCGGCGGAGGGAAGCTCCTGGCTTGGATGTAGAGAAGCCTCAGATGGCTTCCTCTTGACCTGCAAAGTAGCTCAAGAGCTTCGCGGGTCGTGGGCAAAGTGCCTCGACCCGATGAAGCGGCGTGAGGGTGGACGATGCGTCGGGATGAGCGAGCTCCGGCGAGCGAAGGACGGTGGAGCTCGAACCCCAGCTCCTGTGCGAGCTGGGTTGAACGAAGGGGCGAAGAATGTGCGCGGAGGGATGGCGATGGTGAGCGTGGGTTCCGATGATAGAAAAGGTACGCGATATAGCCGGAATCGACGGAACTCGACGGAACTACGATTTGGGGGAAACAAGAAATTAAGCGAAATAGGGAAGCTAGAAGGTTACCTGGGCGGTGTGGTAGACTGTGCTGGAGCTGAGCTAGCTCCTGGTCGTTGCCTCGAAGGTCGTCAAGGCCTGAGTCTCGAGCTCCTGCACTGGGCGGAGCACGGCGGCGCAAAGTCGCCGGATCAGTGGTCCGGCCACCCCCTCCTCACTGCGACAAGGGCAATCGCGAGCTGTCACCTCAGGGATCGCTATGGAGGTCACGGGACGAAGGGTGGAGAGCCAAAGATGAAGAATGAATGCGGCGGAGCTCAGGCTATATACTACGGAGGGTCCGGCAAGAATCGATCGGGTAGGGCGAGCTGGTGCGCGGATCCCGAGGCAAAGGCTCCGGCGAAGCTCTCGGATATGACGTGAGCATTCCGGACCCGGAGTTGGGGCGAAAAGGATTCGGGTCTGCATGGGAAAAGTACGAGAACATGGGTCGGGCGCAGCAGACCCGGCTCTGGTGGTCCTGGGGGGGGAGTTGACCGGGGGTCAACAATCCCCCGTGGACCAATCAGAGCCCGCCAATCTTTGAATTTTTATTTGATTTTTTTGGGCCATAAAATGACCGAATTTTCAAAAACTTAAAACATGAAATATTTTTAATTTATTTTTTCTATTTTTTTGTGATTTTTAATTAATTTTTCAAAATAAAAATAAGGTATATACACTATATAGCTATACATAGGTATATATATAATATAGGGTTTTTGATTTTGATTTTTAATTAGTTATTTTTATACATTTTTATTCCTATTTTATATTTTATTTATTTATAGAATAAAATGAGGAATAAAAGGATATTTTTATTTTATTTTTATTGTTTATATACATAAGGGAAATAAATAGTTATGTACACTATGTACATGGCATATGTACAATATATTTTTGTATTTTTAATTTTGTAATTTTTATTTGATTTTTGTTTTGATTCTTTTTATTTATTTTATTTACAATATATACATAGAATATTAACAGAAAGCTTAGAAAATAATTTTATTTATTTATAAGGTTGAATAAATAAGGAGGCATGGTCTATGTACATAGTGAAAGGATATTTTTGGATTTTTGATTTTTAAGTTTTTATTTTGTTTTTAATAGTTTCTAAATATATACACAATATGTACAAGCATCGTTTTGGGTGAGGAAAATATAATTTTATTTACTTACATAGATATTTACACATGAGCCCCTATCTCCCTCTACTTGGCTTTTATGCGGTCAGGCCCATGCTGAGCCCTCCCTTGGGTTAGGTTGCTCAATATTTATTCTAAATATTTCCCTCTTTTTCTTTTTCATCTTTATTCTTTTATTTTTGCACAAAAACATGCCAATTATAGGTTTTTACAAAATGCATGCTTTTGCTAATTATTCCTATTTACAAGTATCTACATGCATTTGCATAGGTTTTTGTAGCTAAAATATAAGAATAAAGAGTGATGAATGGGTATTCATCACCCCCCTATACTATACTTTGCTAGTCCCTTAGCAAACACTTATTTGAAAAAGAAGTGAAAAAGAAATAAAAGAAAAAGAGGATGTACATGGATCAAGGTTGATTATTAAACTTCCCTTCATTAAATTGAGGTATGGAGCTCAATCAGATCTCTGGATTATTAATGTGTCGGAACCTTATTTAGACTTAAGCTTAAAACCTAACAGCCTCTAAGTTCCACTAATCTATAACCAAGACTCCTTAATGCTCCAGATCAGAACAAGTCATCAATCACAAACCCTGAAGACCATGAATCTTTTCTTGTCCTGTGAAAGTGAGGTCTAAGCTCTCCACCTCAGAAATGGCAACTTGACAACCCTCCCCAACAAGGTAACTCTATGACCTCAATCTGGCCATTCTTTCCTCGAGGAGCGGGGTATTCCCTTCTAAGTTCAAGTACAACCGGCTCAAGAAGAGGGGGAAGAAGAGAATGGGTCAAGGCCAGTGTAGCCAAGTACCCTTGGGAGCTTGACCAGTGTAGCCAAGTCTCCCTGCTGCAAGCTACAACAGGTGGATCATGAAACCAAGCTTTGCTTATTGCACTTATATACATACATACTCCGGTGGGATTATCATTTTCTCTCAGACCCACCACTTTTTTGGAGTTCTTTTCTTTTTGCACATTTTTTTTTTCGAGTGCATCTGTACAACATATACATATGCAGCATATATACAAGGAGTTTTTTTCCTCTTGAGCCAGTAGACTATCCCTCTTTTGAAGCTTTATTGCAACCCACAACTCCCGTCGTTAGACCTCATGGCAACCAGACCAAGTTGAGACGCACTTCCTTCACTATAAGAAGAAGAGAGGTTCCGCCTAGAAGTACTACCCTCATATGCTACCCCAAGTCAAGGAAGACTGCCTCCTCACCACCTCATCCGTAGAGAGCTCGGTGCATAGTGTGGGTGTCCAAGTAAAGCCATAATCTATATGAGTCATGTGTTGTTGTTAAGTGCTCTACTTAGGCTCATTGAGATGACATGTGATCATAGCCTAGTGGACTCAAAGAATTAAGTCACCATGGACCTGAAAAGCCTTAAACCTAAGCCCTATAAGGTTCCTTTTGGAATTAGGTGGATTAAGATCTTAATCAAGCTCCATTTCTCAATTTGATTCTAGGCTAGTTTAAATGTCAACTATCATCCAGAAAAACTATATACATATGTACAAAAAGATGCATATTTACACAATATTTTACAATCATGCAAAATTTTTGAAAAATGTTTTGAAATCATGAATGATGATGCATGAAGTGCAGGTTTTGCAAAAAGATATTTACACACATTTACACGAGATTTTTGCTAACTTTTTGATTTTCAAAACATTTTGGAAAAATTTTGTACTATATACATAATTTTGATACAAAAATATTTACACAAGCTTTACACAAAAGATTTTTGAAATCATTTTTACAAAAATAATTTGTACACTAGCTATGTATGTGCAAATAAAAGAAGATTATGTACATGAAAATTTTTAAATTTTTGTGGTTTTTAGCCATTTTTATTCATTAACACACTCACACAAAGTACGAGTTATGGCTAAAGTATATATGAAATATATACACACCCCCCTATACTTAGCTCGAACGATGTCCTCAGAGTCAAGAGCGATGAAGAAGACATAACTCGTGCTATGTATAGGGAAGTGAAAAGAAAGGCTATACAAAAGGGAAATGAAAAGTCAAGAGGGACTCCGGTCTTCCCCCTATACTTAGGATCAAGTAATCCTAAGTATAGCAGGCCGAGTGGAGAATGTACAGGGTCTACCCCCTATACTTAGGGTGAAATATCCCTAAGTATAGGCAGCAAAACAGGGGTAGACAGAAACAAAAGAAATACCCGAAAGGTCTCACATCCCCCCTATACTTAGGGTAAAGTGCACCCTTAGTATAGCATAATCACAAGATGGAGAAAGGGATGTGGGACTAAGGAATGTGATGATATGGACATCTGGATCTATATACAGCGGAAGATCAGTGAAACTCAGGCGTGAGATGCATTAGATGTGAGTCAAAGACCACATCTCACGCAAAATGAATAGGGGCAATATCAACGACCCGTGGCTCATGATCTAGAAATGGCTTGAGCCGCTGGCCGTTCACTCGGAAGGTACTCTCAGAAGACAACTCAGATATGTCGATGCTACCGTTGTCGTGTACCTTCCTAACCAGATAAGGTCCTTTCCATTTGCTCTGTAGCTTCCCTGGAAATAATCTATGCCTCGCATCAAACAGCCATACTCTCTGTCCAATCTCAAAATGCTTGTGGCTGATATGAGAATCATGCCACTCCTTGACTTTCTCCTTATAATGTAGGCTGCTTGAGAAAGCTGCATCTCTAAGCTCCTCCAGGGCGGCTAGCTCTGCCCTCCTCTGGTCTCCTATACCATCTGGATCCATAAGTATGTCTGTAACTGCCCAAAGTGACTTGTGCCTCAGCTCAACAGGTAAATGGCATGGCTTCCATATACGAGGCGAAAGGGAGATGTGCCCAAAGGTGTCTTGAAAGACGTCCTATATGCCCACAAGACCGAGTCCAAAAGCTGTGACCAATCCTTTCGGTCAGGGCGGATGACTTTCTGCAGAATAGTCTTGATCTCCCTATTCGACACTTCGGCTAGACCATTCGTCTGTGGATGGTACGGTGTAGCAACACGATGATCTATGCCGAACTTGCTAGCAAGTGCCTACACCTGGTCGTTGATGAAGTGAGATCCCCCATCAGAAATCAGAACTCGTGGAACCCCGAACCGCGTGATGATATGCTTCCTCAAAAATCTACAAACTGTCCTCGCATCAGCAGCTCGGGCGGGGATAGCCTCCACCCAACGACTCACATAATCCACGGCCAACAGAATGTACTCAAATCCCTGACTCTTAGGGAATGGACCCATGAAATCGATGCCCCATGCGTCAAAAACCTCACAGAAGTGAATGGGCTGCATCGGCATCATATCACGCTGTCCACAAGTGCCCATCCTCTGATAGTCAGTACACCTCTTCACGAACTCATCTGAGTCCTTGAAGAGGGTAGGCCACCACAAGCCGGATTGGAGCACTTTCTGTGCCGTTCTCCTCCCAGAATGATGTCCTCCTGCCTCAAGCTTGTGGCAGTAAGTGAGGACGCTATGGTGTTCCTCCTGAGGAATACACCGACGCCAGACGCTATCCCCTCCTTCGGGGTAAAGGATGGGATCCTCCCAATGGTAAGACTTGGCCTTCGCTAGGAAGGTCTCAAGCCTCTGCCTGGGCCAATCTTGTGGGACTTTCCCAACAACGAGAAAGTTCACAATATCGGCGTACCATGGGAGTGAGGCGATAGCAAGGATCGCCTCATCTGGGAAGGTATCTCTAATAGGATCAATCTGCTCAGAATCCTCAGGCTGCTCTAATCGGGAGAGATGATCCGCCACCACATTCTTGACTCCAGGCTTATCCTTAATCTCAATGTCGAACTCCTGGAGTAGAAGGATCCATCTAGTCAGTCTGGCCTTGGCATCCTTCTTTGCCATGAGGTACCTGATGGCGGTGTGATCTGTAAACAAAGTCACTCTAGATCCAATGATATATGATCTGAACTTATCTAGGGCGAACACTACGGCTAGCATCTCCTTCTCTGTGACCGTGTAATTCCGCTGGGCGGAATCCAATGTGCGGCTAGCATAGTGTATAGCAAATGGCACTCCATCCCTCCTCTGTCCCAGCACTGCCCCTACGGCAAAATCGGAGGCGTCCGTCATGATCTCGAATGGGAGAGACCAATCAGGCGGCTGGAGGACAGGAGCCTCAATAACACACTGCTGGAGAGTAGCGAACGACGAAAGACACTTGTCATCGACAAGGAACTCGGTGTCTTTCGTCATGAGGTCGGTCAACGGTCGGGCAATCCTGCTGAAATCCTGAATAAATCTCCTATAAAATCCAACGTGCCCCAGAAATGACCGTAACTGCCTCAGATTGGACGGCGGTGTGAGTTTCCTAATGACATCAACCTTGGCCGGATCAACCTCCATGCCCCTGTTGGAGATGATGTGGCCAAGCACCGTCCCTTGAGTCACCATGAAGTGACTCTTCTCCCAAGATAGCACCAAGTGATACTCAATACATCGCTGGAGTACTCGATCTAGGCAGTCAAGACACGAATCAAATCCGTCGCCGTAGATCGAGAAATCATCCATGAAGACCTCTAAGCACTCCCCTACCATGTCCGAGAAGATCGACAGCATGCACCTCTGAAAAGTCGCAGGGGCATTGCATAGCCCAAATGGCATGCGTCGAAAAGCATATGTGCCGAAGGGACAGGTAAAGGTGGTCTTCTCCTAGTCCTTAGGAGCGATGGCCACCTGGTTGTAGCCCGAGTACCCATCCAGGAAGCAATAATGGCTCTTCCCTGCCAGTCTCTCAATGATCTGATCAATAAAAGGCAGGGGGAAATGGTCCTTCTTGGTGGCTTGGTTGAGTCTCCTGTAGTCAACACAAACCCTCCAAGAGGTGGGTACTCGTGTAGCGATCTCCTCTCCCGACTCACTGATCACAGTCGTAATGCCCGTCTTCTTGGGCACCACATGCAAGGGGCTGACCCACTTGGAGTCGGAAATGGGATAAATAAAACCTGCACCCCACCATTTGGATATTTCCTTCATCACAACCTCTCTCAGGTTGGGGTTCAGACGCCGCTGGAACTCACGCGACGGCTTCGCCCCTTCCTCGAGATAGATATGGTGGGAGCACACTGATGGACTAATCCCATGGAGATCTGCTACGCTCCATCCGATCGCCTTACGGTTCTTTTCAAGAACCCCCATCAAACGGGATTCCTGCTCTCCAGTCAACTCGGCGGAGATGATGACTGGGTACATCTTAGGCTCGCCCGCAAGGAATCGATACTTCAGCGAAGTAGGGAGCGGCTTCAGCTCTGGAATGCTGGGTGCCGGCAAATCTGGCTGCAGAAGAAACTGAGTGAAAGCTGCAAGGTCGGCCAAATCTGCCTGGGAAAGTGAAAGTGTACTCTCGCAAACTGGATCGGGAGAAGGCGGCTCATCTGCACTGTCTCTGGTCTGCTCTGCCTCTACCTCCTCCTCATGTATAGGCTCAGATGGACTCAGGTCTGGCATCTGATCATAACAATCGGCCCAATCAGACTCTGAATCCGAGGGATCTGTATCAGAAACGGTGGCATCAGTACCACCGGAAAACAAGGTGGCCTCAGCACCACCATCACTAATCATCGTGCTGCGATCGAGGACCGGCTCTGCTGCCTCAATGGTATCCTGAACCAGGTCTGTGCTCTCCAGACTCTCCTCTGCTGTCATCTCTGCATCAGCTGTGTCTGAAAGTGAGAGGGTGGTCTGTGTCTCTAGGTCTGCCCAAGCTGCCTCATCATCTGTGATCACAAAATCACAGTCGTGGTGGATGTCTGGCTCTGCGTCTGTCAGCTGCTCTGAGTCTGTACTCGCATCTGAGCGGGATCTGAATCTGGCTCTATAGTCCTCGACCGTCTCTATTTGTATACTCTCGCCCTGGACGCGAAAGTACACCTTCCCGCTATCATGATCAGTCACCGCCTTGGCTGTGGCCAAGAACGGACGACCAAGGATGATGGGGGTATCGGCCACTGACTCAGGGATCTCCATGTCCAACACTACGAAGTCCACGGGGAATTGCAGGCCCTGAATAGTGACGATAACATCTCGTAATAACCCCTTCGGCCTCTTGACAGATCGATCAGCGAACTGAAGGACTGTCCTGCTCTATCGAAGAGTGACCAACTCGAAGTGGTCGAGAAGGGCTGTCGGAAGAAGGTTGATCGACAATCCACTATCTAGAAGAGTACGATCGAACCACTGCTCACTAATCTGGCATCTGATATACGGGGCCCCTGAATCTGGCCTCTTGGCTGGCAGTCGGTTCTGGATCGTGAAGCACGTGGCTTTGGTCAGCACATGGATCTCTGAAGTGTGGTTCCTCCTTCTCCTCCTGACTGTAGTCCTCTCTCTCAAAGATCGCTGGAGAAGGGGAATGTGCTGCAAAGCCTCCTGGAGAGTCAGCTGGATATGGAATCGATCAATCATGCTCTGGCTGAACTCCTCAAACTCTCTCTTTTTGGGATTTTCTTTTTTCTTCCCCTTCCCCATCTGAAGGGCTCTAGGGAAGGGGATCACAGGGTCCTTCTCAGATGAAGGACTAGGAAAAGGTCTAGACGATTCAAGGACCGGATCCACACATACATCATGCACCACAGTGGGACCAGAAGAAAGTAAACCTTTTCCTTTATTCATAGCAGAGTTCCGAGATACATGAACACGAGGAAAAACAACATCACTGTCTGTACAAACACCGGTGGCCTCAGTACCACCACGGGCTGGCTGCTCTGCTACTGCTGCTGGTAGACGTCGTACGGCATCAGTACCGCTGGCTGGCTCGGCTGAATGGGTGGCATCAGTACCACCTCCTAGATCTGGTGAAGCGGCGGCCTCAGTACCGCCGGTGGGATCAGCATCCTTGGTGGCCTCAGTACCACCGTCATCATCTCTGAGCGGCCTCAGTACCGCTCTCCTGCTCCTCCTGTGGCGCCTCGGGATGAAGCTCAGATGAGGCGCCGCTGCCTGCTGGGGTCCTACCGCTCCTAAGTGTGACAAAATCAGCATCAAATAGATCCGAAGAAGTATCATCAAATGGATCACTAGGAGTGGCTAACTCAGTATGCACTACCTGCTCAGATTTCCTCTTGAGGCTGTTCGGATTGGGCTCTATCTGGGCTGGTATGGCGGCCTTCCCTCTCACCAGGTCCCGCATCTCCTGGCGGAACTCGTCCATCTCCCGTCGAAATGTAGCCTGCTGGTCCGTGAGGAGGCGGGCGATGTCATCCAAGGCGGGGCTCTCGTGGGAGCCCGACGGGTGGCCTCTCTGTGGGTGAGGCTGTTGGAACTGCTGTGGTGGGTAAGAGGGGTAGGCTGGAGGGTGCTGCTGGTATCCCTGGTGAGCCTGCTGGTCACGTCTCCAAGACTGTCCCTGCTGCTGATAGGGACGAGGACCGTAGGATGACTGCTGCTGATACGCTGGGGGTTGCTGCTGCGGCTGGTGCTGGTCTCTCTGCTGGGAGTACTGCCCTCCCTGTCCTGACGGCTGCTGCTGGGGCTGGGCACCACCACTCCCCCACTTGAATCCGGGATGGTCTCGTCAGATCCCAGGCTGGGGACGGTCATACCAAATCCCGTTGACATCCATCAACGGCTCGGCATCGAAGGGGGCTAGCGGGAGTACTGCCAGAGGCTGGTCCGGCTGGTAGACCACCATCTGCATCTCTGGAGATGGTGGGGACTGGTAGGTGGGCTGCGGCTGCTGGTACGGCTCCGCCTGTACAAGGTGAACCTGTCTAGGCTGCACGGGGGTGCTGGAGCGCTGGGACGAGCTGCTGCTGCTGCGGGCGTCGCCTCGCGACTGAAGACGGGGCTGAGAAGCCGTCTGTGCCTCCTGGAGACACATGAGCTGTGTCTTCATGTCGCTCAAGACATGTGCCATCTGCTCCATCTGCGTGATACTCTGGCACTGCTTCTTCTCGATCAGCTCCATGCGGTCCAACTTCTCGCTAATGATACCCATGTCTGCAGCTGACGACTCTGCCTGTGCTGCTGCGGCTGCAGATGAACTGGAGGGACCTGCATCTACCCGTGCTATCCTTTGGTACTGCACGGGTCCTGGCTGGTGTGGCTGGGTCTTCTGAGTATAGAGCCGGGTCTGGGACATTACCATATAGTTCTCTGCCATCTCCTCAAAAATGGCCCAGACCTGGTCGTGGTCCTTGGCGAAGTAGGACCCGCCACAAGAAGCATTCACCAGGCCCTGTAGCTCTGGTGACAACCCGCTGAAGAAGCTCTGCACAAGGTTCGGCTTCGTGATGTCGTGGTGCGGGCATCTGTCCAGGAGCTCTCTGAACCTCTCCCAAGCCTCGTGAAACTGCTCGTTGGGGAACATGGAGAAGTTGCTGATCAGGGCCCTCGCTGCATTCGACCGCCCGAGTGGATAGTACTTGTTCAAGTACTCGGTGCGGAGCTGCTCCCAGGTATAGACAAATCTCCCCAAATGCTTCAGCCAGGTGGCTGCTCTATCTGCCAGTGAAAAGGGGAAGGCGATCATCCTGATCGTGTCCTGGTCCACATGTCTGTCGTGGACAGTACTGCAAATCATCAGAAACTCCTGTAGGTGGAGGTGGGGCTCCTCTGTGGCAAGTCCGTGGAACCGCGGAAGCATCTGCAAGGTGTTCGGGGGGAACTTGAAGTCCCCCACGATAGCTGGAACCACCACCCAATGATGCATCAGTGTAGATCCGGGGTTGTGCAACTCCCGCATCGGTCTCGGTGGTCCTCCTCCTCCTGCGGCTGCTGCCGCTGCGGCGGCGGCCGCGGCTGCTGCTGCTGCGGCTCGTGCCTGTGCATCATCGGGCTCCTCGGGCTCGCTCTGCTGGTCTCGCTCTGCTCTGAGCCTCTCCAACTCTCTCCTCATCTCAATCATAAATGCTCCCTGATCGCGGAGCTGCTGCTGAACTGTATCGAGTGATGCGATCAGGGTGGAGTTGATCGCTCCCTGGTCTAGTACAATGTGCTCTGGTCGACGGGAGTGATCATCAGAACTGCCTGCTCCGGCCATATCGACGTCTGCAAAATCAAACGAGCCCAACTCAGGTGCGGTCAAATGTATCAGTCTCTCCTCGGGCTCGTGTCTCTCAGGAAGGTCAGAAAGGGGGTCGAGGGGGAACAGGGTGGAGTCGTACTCGGGCTCGGAGAGCGGGTCTGAGCTCTCGCGAGCCAACCTAGATGATGAGGTAGACGCGCCCGAAAGCGGTGCAGCCAGAGGCTGCCTAAGAGACCGTCTACCCATCATCTTGATCTGGCGAGTAGGGCGGATGAGATTTGGAAAAATTATGATCTGAAAACAAACCCCCGGTTCACCAACGCAACGCGAGCTGAAGACCGTGAAAGTTCGGTCAAATTATCTTGTCAATTTTATTTTGGTGAACACACAAGATATCAGAGCGCTTACGTGACCTGTTGGGATATCCGCTGCTAACCCAACCGACTGGCCCGCACGGAAGAGTCGGTAATCAGTCGGGTTTAGCAACGGGGGGCTCTACCTAGTGTGCGGGTCACTCTCTCGTGCATACAAACCAAGCAATGAGGGGGTTGCTCTCCCCAAGACAAAATTTTTAGGGTGAGCAAGTTTTAAGGTCAATAATTTTAGCAGTCCCAATTTTATGGTTTCACTTTTTTAATATTTTTCAAAGCAAACAAATCGCCTAACGAATTTTTCGATTCTCCTGATTATTAAGTCAAAAACAGGGGGGAGAAGTCGAAAAAGTCGATGCACGAGAAATCAATGATGCATGCAAAGTCAGAAATGCGTACCTTGCTCCAGCTCTCTACATGCAGTATGATCCGCGCATAAAATAAAAGACAGAAATAAAACTAACCTAAATGATGCAGCGGGAAAAGCCGAGTCCTAGACGAGCAACTTCTAGCGAAGAACCGTCTAACCGGTCACCGACCTCCAAGCCAAAGAGTCCGGTCTTGGCCCGTCCCTCCCCTGCCCGACAAATCGGGGGTAGGAGTAAGCGCTTTACAGGACGGGCTACGGCACGTAGGCTACGGAGGCTAGCGAGTCAGTTATTTTTATTATTTATTTTAAGTAGGTCCAATTACGGTCTATAGGGACAGATATGCAATTAGGTGTGTGGATCCTACTTAATTATGGTACAGTCACCAGAAAATCCTAAATCTAGGGGCTCGAGCAAAAACCGCGAAAAACTGGAAAAGACAGAAATAAAAGAAAAATAAAACCGCGAAGGAAGCCGCGAAAAACCGCGCAAGTCCTAATGGGTCCCCCGAGCACACCGGTGCTCGGCGAAACAGACCCGCTACGGTCACAAGTCCAAACAGTCCAAGTCCTGTCCCTGTATTATTACAATAATAATGAATGAAATAAAATCCTAATCTATCCTCACCCACTCAACTCTCTCTCTCGCTCTCTCTTGCGGCTTCGTAGAGAAAGAAGCCGCCTCCAAGTTCCTCGGCTGCACCGGCTCCTCGAAAGTCGCCTCCGCGGTCCTTGGGCCCTCGCAAGAAGAAAAGAAGAGTGGTCAGACCAGAAAGAATAATCAAATGAAAAGAAAAAGAAATGAAAATACAAGTCAGGGTATATATGCAAAAATGGAGAATAAAATAAACACAGAAAATAAAACAAAAATAAAAATAAAAGAAAATCAAAATAAAACAAAAAGAAAATAGATACAAAAGCCGCGAAAAGCCGCGAGCTCCGAAGAGCCGCGAAAAGCCGCGAAAACAAAAATGAAAATAAAAACAAAAATAACTACTAAGCCGTGCTCCCCGGCAACGGCGCCATTCTGATAACCCTGAAACTTCCCTAAGACCCGGGTGAAGGTAATGAAACAAAGGTCGTTGCGACCCGGATCTCAGAGGATAGGTATATCAAGAAAAATCAACCGCTCAAAACAGGTAAAATCAATCAAGCACAAAAAGAGAGCGGTCTCGCTATGAGATTAACCTGGTATAGCACCCAGGGTCGAACACAAGGAGCACGGGTTGGCCTAGGGCCTACGAAGTAGTAAAAAGAAAATAAAATAAAAGAAAAGTTTTTTTAGTGGTTTTTTAATAATTTTTATATTTTTTTGGATTTTTAAAATGTATAGAAAATAAAAGGCAACAAAAACAAGCACACTTTAGCTAATTATTAAATATGTCAAAAATCAAGCAAAAATTCAAGAAAAAATGTTTTTATGTTTTTAAGTTTTTTAATGTTTTTGGTGAATTTTTGGGATTTTTATAAGGTGTATTTTATTTTCTAAAAATCAAACAATACTAAAAAGATAAGGTACTGTCCAGCCAGGCCCAAAATCCAAAAATAAAATATTTAAGGATCTCAAGAAGGCCTGGAGGTAATTTTCCTGTAAACTAGATAAAATGAGGAAAATTTGAGCACCAAAATTATTGTTTTTGGGTTTTTAAATTATTTACTATGATTTTTATGAGTTTTTAGGTGTTTTCGAATTTTTAGGGTTTTTAAGCAATGAAAAATAGCCAAAATTGGGTAGAAAATCGAAACACACAGAAGAAATAGTACCTAATTTTTATGGAATTTTTGAGGGGGTTTTTATATTTTTTTGGGATTTTTAATTCTAGACAGTAGCTAAAATAGAGGTTTTTGAATTTTAAAAAAAAACAAATAAAATCAAAAATGTCCTCAAAAATTCTCAATAATCCTACATCATGGCAGGAGCCAAGTGTCAAATTTTCATCGAATTTGGAGGTGATTTGATATTTTATTCAAAAATCAAAAGGGGGCACTGTGCATAGGGACTTAAGTGCAAATACCCGAAGTTCTGGGGGTCCAGGTGCAATTTTCCCAGCAAGTCACGCGCGTGGCGCGTGCCTGGGGCACTCAGGGACCTTCTGGTAATAAAAACAAGTCCTAGGACCTTTTGGTAACTCGTACCAAAAAGTCCCGGGGCTGTTATGCAAATAACCCACTAAAAGACGCACATGTGCAAATAAAACGTTCACAGGGGCATATATGCAATTACCAAAAAGTTTCTATTCATTCATAAAGCAACCAGAACTACAGGATAAGAGTTGCAAATAAACCAAAACTACACGTGACGAAGCACGTGCTCACACATACAGGGGCATAAATGCAAATATTAACAAGCACGGGGTCCAATGTGCAATTAACCCTACGTAAAAAAAAGGCCTAAAATATTTACAGGACTGACACGTAAAACATAAACTAAGAGGGGGCCTAAGGTAATTTACCCCTTTATTACGTCGTCGGCTTGATGGTGGACGCGTGGCGGATCTAACGGTGCTGGTGAATGGCGCCTCTCTCTCCTTCCGCACGTGGGCCGATCGACTGCGCAGAGGAGGGCACGTGGACGATCGAACGGCTGGCGGGTGCTGGTGCCTCTCTCTCTGCTCTGACGGTCTCGATCAACCCTCGAGATGATCAACGGTGACTGCTCCTCCTGGAATGGAGGGACGGGATGCGAACTGGGGAGCTGCGGGTGATCGGACGGTGCTCGAGGACCTTCGAAGAACAGGTGGCCGGCGAGTTTCGCCGGCCTCGTGCGCGTGCTGTGGTCCTCCTCAGCTGCCTCTGAAGATCGGGGAAGGTCGGCGATGACGTCCTGCAGCTGGTGGTGCCCTCCGATGGCCCAGCCGAGCCCTGGAGGGGCTTCGGCGAGGTCGGCAGAGGGAAGCTCCTGGCTTGGATGTAGAGAAGCCTCAGATGGCTTCCTCTTGACCTGCAAAGTAGCTCAAGAGCTTCGCGGGTCGATGGCAAAGTGCCTCGACCCGATGAAGCGGCGTGAGGGTGGACGATGCGTCGGGATGAGCGAGCTCCGGCGAGCGAAGGACGGTGGAGCTCGAACCCCAGCTCCTGTGCGAGCTGGGTTGAACGAAGGGGCGAAGAATGTGCGCAGAGGGATGGCGATGGTGAGCGTGGGTTCCGATGATAGAAAAGGTACGCGATATAGCCGGAATCGACGGAACTCGGCGGAACTACGATTTGGGGGAAACAAGAAATTAAGCGAAATAGGGAAGCTAGAAGGTTACCTGGGCGGTGTGGTAGACTGTGCTGGAGCTGAGGTAGCTCCTGGTCGTTGCCTCGAAGGTCGTCAAGGCCTGAGGCTCGAGCTCCTGCACTGGGCGGAGCACGGCGGCGCAAAGTCGCCGGATCAGTGGTCCGGCCACCCCCTCCTCACTGCGACAAGGGCAATCGCGAGCTGTCACCTCAGGGATCGCTATGGAGGTCACGGGACGAAGGGTGGAGAGCCAAAGATGAAGAATGAATGCGGCGGAGCTCAGGCTATATACTGCGGAGGGTCCGACAAGAATCGATCGGGTAGGGCGAGCTGGTGCGCGGATCCCGAGGCAAAGGCTCCGGCGAAGCTCTCGGATATGACGTGAGCATTCCGGACCCGGAGTTGGGGCGAAAAGGATTCGGGTCTGCATGGGAAAAGTCCGAGAACATGGGTCGGGCGCAGCAGACCCGGCTCTGGTGGTCCTGGGGGGGGAGTTGACCGGGGGTCAACAATCCCCCGTGGACCAATCAGAGCCCGCCAATCTTTGAATTTTTATTTGATTTTTTTGGGCCATAAAATGACCGAATTTTCAAAAACTTAAAACATGAAATATTTAATTTATTTTTTTATATTTTTTTGTGATTTTTAATTAATTTTTCAAAATAAAAATAAGGTATATACACTATATAGCTATACATAGGTATATATATAATATAGGGTTTTTGATTTTGATTTTTAATTAGTTATTTTTATACATTTTTATTCCTATTTTATATTTTATTTATTTATAGAATAAAATGAGGAATAAAAGGATATTTTTATTTTACTTTTATTGTTTATATACATAAGGGAAATAAATAGTTATGTACACTATGTACATGGCATATGTACAATATATTTTTGTATTTTTAATTTTGTAATTTTTATTTGATTTTTGTTTTGATTCTTTTTATTTATTTTATTTACAATATATACATAGAATATTAACAGAAAGCTTAGAAAATAATTTTATTTATTTATAAGGTTGAATAAATAAGGAGGCATGGTCTATGTACATAGTGAAAGGATATTTTTGGATTTTTGATTTTTAAGTTTTTATTTTGTTTTTAATAGTTTCTAAATATATACACAATATGTACAAGCATCTTTTTGGGTGAGGAAAATATAATTTTATTTACTTACATAGATATTTACACATGAGCCCCTATCTCCCTCTACTTGGCTTTTATGCGGTCAGGCCCATGCTGAGCCCTCCCTTGGGTTAGGTTGCTCAATATTTATTCTAAATATTTCCCTCTTTTTCTTTTTCATCTTTTTTCTTTTATTTTTGCACAAAAACATGCCAATTATAGGTTTTTACAAAATGCATGCCTTTGCTAATTATTCCTATTTACAAGTATCTACATGCATTTGCATAGGTTTTTGTAGCTAAAATATAAGAATAAAGAGTGATGAATGGGTATTCATCAGAAGTGCAAGTCAATATGTGACTTTCCCAATCCGTTAAGTAATTTCAAATGGACCCACGAACAAGGGTGCCAACTTCCCATGCAAGCCAAACCTCTGAACTCCCTTTATAGGCTATACTTTGTGAAATACAAAGTCACCTACCTCAAACTCAAGGTCTCTTCACTTGGTATCACTATAGCTTTTCTGGTGACTCTGAACAGTTATTAGTCTTTTTCGAGTAATCTCTACAGATTCCCATGTTTCCTGGAGTTTATCTGAATCGTAAAGGTTCTTTATCCCGACCTCATGCCATCACAAAGGGGTATTACACCTTCATCCATATAGTGCTTTAAATGGTGCCATGCCAATACTTGCATGGCAACTATTGTTCTAGGTGAATTCTATAAGAGGCAAATGTTTCACCCATGATCCTTTCCATTCTAAGGCACATGCTCGCAACATATCCTCTAGTGTCTGAATTGTACGTTCTGATTGACCATCTATTTGCAGATGATATGATGTGCCCAAGCATAATTGTGTGCTAAAGGCTTTCATGATGTTGTCCCAATAGTGTAAGGTGAATTGTGAATCTCGATCGGAAACTACCTCTTTTGGGATACCATGGAGACGGATCACATGTGTAATATATAACTCAGCAAGTTGGCTTGAAGTGGAAGATAGGCTTATTGGAATAAAGTGTGCTACCTTGGTCAAGCGATCTATTATAACCCATATACTATCTTTACTACCAGTCACCTGAGGTAAGACAGTAACGAAGTACATGGAAATACTTTCCCATTTCCACTTTGGTATAGGGAGGGGTTGTAACAATCTAGGTGGCTTTTGGTGTGAAGCTTTTACCTTTTGGAAAGTGAAACATGAATTCACAAACTCAGCAACATCTTTCTTCATTCCCGGCCATCAAAAGTATGAATGAATATCCATATACATCTTCGTAATTCCTGGATGAATTAATAATCTAGAGCAATGCGCTTCAAGTAAGATGTCTTTCCTCAGTTCAGGTGTGTTTGGTACACAAACTCTGTGAAGGTTATATAGTAACCCATCTTGTATATGGAATCCCTCTATCTCATTCTTCTCAACTTGTTGTCTCAAGTTTTTAAGGACTGGATCATCCTCCCATCTTTTCTTTATTATATCCCAGATCTCTGATTTGTATCGGTAAGGAATAGTTCTAGTATTGTCACTACTATCAAATGGTTTCCATTCACTTATCATTGATAGTACACCAAAGAGGTGGATATCACTCACCAACCCATGTGAATAAGTTCTTCTACTAAGGGCATCTACTACGACGTTCCCCTTACTGGGATGGTAGGAGATGGTGCAATCATAGTCCTTCAACAGCTCTAGTCGCCGTCTATGTCTCATGTTGAGCTCCTTCTGATCAAACAAATATTTCAAGCTTTTATGATAACTGAAGTTTTCAAAAGCAATACCATAGAGGTAGTGTCTCCATATCTTTAATGCGAAAACTATGACAGCTAGTTCAAGTTCATGTGTCGAGTAGGTCTTCTCATGTGTCATGAGTTGTCGTGATGCATACACAACTACCTTACCATGTTGCATAAGAACTGCCCCAAGTCCTTCTTTAGATGCATCAGTGTACACTGTAAACCCTTCACTCACAGAGGGTAGAGTATGGATCGGTGTATATGCTAGGCATTCTTTCCGTGTCTTAAAACTAGCTTCGCATGCATCAGACCATATGAATAGAACTTCCTTCTATGTCAGCTTAGTCATTGGAAATTTTATTTATGAAAAGTTCTTCACAAATATTCTATAATACCCAGCTAAATCCAGAAAAGATGTATTTCTGTGATAGCCTTTAGGCGTTCCCAACTCATCACTACACTAACTTTTGTAGGATCAACCAATATAGCTTCCCCAGAAATAACATGGCCTAAGAAGGATACCGCGGGCAACCATACATCACATTTGCTATATTTAGCATACAGTTTGTTCTTCCTTAATATTTAAAGTGCCTGTTGGAGATGATGTTTATGGTGGCACTTATCCTTGGAGTAAATAAGCACATCATCAATAAAGACTACTATAAAGTGGTCTAGGAACTCCTTGAATACTCTATTTATGAGATCCATGAAAGCTGTTAGAGCATACAAAAGGCATAACTAAGAATCATAATGTCCATATCTAGTTCGAAAGGCTATCTTGGGAATAACATTATCTTTAATCTTCAATTGATAGTATCCATATCTTAAGTCAATCTTGGAATACACAGTTGAACCCTGCAACTGGTCACATAGATCATCTATTCTCGGCAGAGGATATTTTTTACTGTCTTCTTGTTTAACTGTCTATAGTCAATGCACAACAACATTGACCTATCCTTTTTCCTTACAAACAAGACATGTTCACCCCACGGTGAAGTACTAGGACGAATGAATCCTTTATCTAACATTTCTTGTAATTGTACTTTTAACTCTCGCAACTCAGCTGGTGCCATCCTATATGGAGGGATAGAGATAGGCTGAGTATCAGGTGTGAGAGAAATTTCAAATTCAATCTCTCGCTCAGGTGGTAATCTAGGTACTTCCTTTGGAAATACAACAGGAAACTCATACACTATAGGTGCATCTTCTATCATTCTGTCTAACCCTGATGTAGTGGTTACATAAGCTAAAAAGCCTTGGCACCCTTTCTCTAACAACTATTGTTCCGTCGAAGCAGAGATAAATTCAATATTATCATTGGATAACTTTCCAATGAATTGGAACTCTATCAAGTAAGGGAGGTGAAAAGTTACTGTTTTCTGAAAACAGTCAAGGCATGCATGATGCCTTTCTAGCCAGTTCATCCCCAAGATGAGATAAGTCATCAAATTCAATTAGTAATAGTGAAACAGGTAACTGATGTCCTGCTATTAGTACTACACAATTATCCAGTATTTCTCGGATTATAAATACCAGTCCTCTTGGTCCCTTAAACAGATTGGACTGTTCTACTTCTACTAGTACCTTACCCAAAGTGGGTAGTAATCGTCGAGCAATAAATGAATGCAAAGCACCAGAATCTAATAAGGTATGTACTGAAAAGCCATGAATAATAATAATACATCATACGACCATGCCTGAATTGTAGGCTTGTTCTTCAATGATTACATCGAGCTAGCAATTAGGAATAGGAAAGCTAGAACCCGCACCACTTTGTGGTGGTTGTTGTGTAGGAGACGCTCCTTGTGAGCCACAACCTCTACCCTGTCTTCCTCCACGTGTTGTTCCATTGCTCGGGGTGGATGTTATATTGTTAATTGGGGTTGATTTAGACTCCAAACCTCTCAACATTGGACAGTCTTTCATTATGTGGCCTTCCTGATGACAGTAATAACACACACGTGTTCCTATCCGTGCTGAAGATCCAACCATAGCAGTACTAGCTCCTATCGTTGAGTCGCGGTGCTATAGTGGAGGTCTAGAGAAACCACCTCTTCCTGATAATTCCTAACCCGAAGTCTGTTGTGAGCTTATGATGGAACCAACTAGATGATAGCGATGGTCTCTGCATTTATAGTTCTCCTAATGTTTGGATGGTCCACCAGTAAAGTGGAAGCCTCTTCTTTGGTGGTTTTCATCCCTTTCCATCTCAATATGATAGGCGATGTCCATGGCTTCATATAGAGTGGTGGATCTAAAACCTGCAAGATTCTCTCTATTGAGCGAGATCTTCTGGGGTTTTTATATCGAGATATGAAATAAATGCGCAATTATCATTGCAACCCAAATATCCCGCAACAAACAAACACTTTTTTTCTTTCTCAAGCTACAAAAATAATTACAAGAATAATGAAGCGAGAGAAATTTTTGCTACTTATATACCTTTATAGCAATAGGATCGAACTCAGGGAAGCCACAATTCACGAGGGTTATTCTAATAATCGAAAATCAATTAAAAGAAAAAGGGAATCTCAAATGCAAACTATCTTGATTTTTTGTGAATTGTTGTCGTCTTTTTATTTTTTATTTTTTTATTTCTATTTATTTTCAGATTTTCAAATTTTTAATGATTTTGATTTTTGCAATTGCTTTTATTTTCAAAAAAATGAGGAACAATATGTACAAGGGAAGAAATACACACATCAGACTCTTCTTTGTATTTTTTAAAATGGTCAGAAATGTCTAGAAAATTATAAAGAAAATATTTTTGGGTTTTAAAGGCTTTGAAATGTTTTGGGAATTTTTGTAGAATTTGTAGATATTTTTATATTTTTCTAAAAATCAAAGAATGGTAAAAATGATGAACAATGCACGACCTGGAGTAATTTGCAACTTAAAAATATTATAAATGCCCACAACTTCTGGAGACTATTTTTACGCTAAACTATAGATAAATATCTACAAACATGAAGTGAAATCACGATTTTAGGATTTTTGTAGATTTTTCTGTGATTTTTCTAAGATTTTTGATATTTTTCAATTTTTTGGGTTTTGAAAAGAATTAATGCACGAAATTTGGATAAGAATTAAAAGACGATAAAATAAAACTAATCTATTTTTTTTGGAATTTTTAGAAAAATATTCAATTTTTTATCAATTTTTGAATTTTAGAATATTAGGAAGAGAAAAAAGACACTGTTTTTATTTTTTAATAAGTACAAATGAAAATAAAATGTAATAAAAAATATGCTACAAAGATACATACATCAGGAGAATAGCATGATTTTTGCAAAATTTATTGACCAACATAAGTACTTATTTAGAAGAAGAGACCATGGAAATTTTAAATCTGGAAATAGGTGCTAAAAGGTAATTATTCAATGTTTTTGCATTCAACAAATAGAAAAAATAAACAGAATACTAACACAACAAATTACTGATGAATCTCCAGTTCAACACCTTTATTCTCTCATTTTGGCCTTGAAAACCCTAGCTAATGCATATAAATAACGTTAATTTTTCCATAACAACATTCCTGATTTATTGTTTTTCTTGCATACAAAATAAGGTTTTTAATGCCAAAATTATAGAATAAAGAGAAGAAAAGAAAAAGGAATAAAATATTGCAAATATTTTATGACCCTGACCACGAGACCAAGTCCAGAATGAAATTTATTGACAAGGACTAAAGTGGAGGGAGATAAGGGTAAAAAATACAATAAATATTTCATTTATTCATTCTTGATTTATGCATTTTTGGCTCCTATTTTGTATCTAAGTATTTATTCATCAAATAAAGAAACATTGTACATAAAAGTTGTAGATAATAATGTAAATAAAAATACAAAAATGAGTTTGTACAAAAATAATAGACAGTGTACATATTATACCCAGAATAAAAATCTAGAGACCAAATTTCACATACCCATATCTTCCAAATAAAAACTCAAAACACAGCAAAATCACCTCTAATTGTATATAACTTTTCATGATCTCTTTAATGGTGGTGGTTTTCATTTTTTTGGAGTTACTATGCAAAAGATAGTTTTTGGGCCCATATTGTATATAATACCGATTAAAATATTCAATTTATTCATTAGTTATTATTTTTATGAATTCATATTTTTATAATTTTGTAAACATTATCTACAATATATGTGTACATCAAAATCAAAATAAAACTAACAAGAAAAATAAAAATAAAACTATATAAAAACATAGATGAAACACTTGTATGTATATAAATAAAAGGAAATTATGTTCTTTAATTATTTTATTCTCTCATATTTTTTAGAATATTGGTAATATCATATATATTCTACTAAAAATATAAAACAAAAATAAAACTCATTAAAATACATTAAAATAAAAAGAAGTATACAAAACATATGCAAAATACCTATACCTATAAAATTTATATACCTATTTATTTCAAGAAGCAAATAAACTCATAAAAATCAAATTACAATATTTATACTCACAAAAATAAGTTATAAATATATAAAATAAGAAAATGAAATAATAAAATAAAATATACAAAATAAAAATACACAAAACATAGGTAAATATATCTATAAATACACTCATAAAAATTAATTACTAATAAAAAAGCCAAATAAATAAATAAAAATCATATTAAATACTACATAAAATAATAAACATTTTTTATTTTATACTCGAAAAATAATAAATCATTACTATTTTAAATTAATTATTTCTGAATAAAATCCATTATTTTGTCCTTTAGCGCCCTACGTGGACCAATCAGGGGCGGCGGACCGTTGACCTCTGGTCAACTGTCCCATCCGCGTATCTGACCCGTCAGACCTGGTGAATCCCCGATTTTCTTACATTTTTTGCGCTCCATACATCACTCAATCACCTTCGATATCTTCACGGAAATTTCTCCTAGGATCATCATGATCCACGCTGAGTCCTTAGATTGCTTGTAAACACGTCAGATTCTTTGAGATTATCCAGTCAATAAGGGTGCCTAGTGATGTTTATAAATAAACAGCTTCGTCCTTCGCAAATTTAGTCAATCTTCATTCTTCTCCCTTCCTCGTATTCGGTCATGGAGGCTTCCTCGTGACATGGGGAGGTTTTTGGCGCCTTGAATTGGTCGGAGGAGGTGGGAGATGCACCCACGGCGGAGCTCCGATGATGCCATGCTCCCTGGTTCCCACCAGGTATTAGAGCTATTTTCTTACTTTGTTAGATAGGTTTTAATTCCAGCTTTTATTTTTAGCATTTAGTGTAGCATTTAGCTAAGTAGATCGCCAAGATTCAGTTGAGTCGTAGTTCGCCGAAGCTCCACTCCCGTGACGACTCCCGTCCCATCATGTTAGTCTCTGCCCTCCATTTTGCCATCATATCGTACCTTGTCCCCTTCTCCATCTTCCGCATGCATCTAATCATCCGCAACCCCAGTGGTTTCACGAATCAAGGTTCCAACTCCGCTGCTCGTCGGAACCTCACCGCCCACATTCATTTTTGCGCAAAAGCTTCAAACACCTGGTCGAGGAGCTTCACCTCGAGCCTCTTGTTTTTCCTGTGCAGTCTGAACTCAAACAGAGCCCTTTTGGGCTTGCTTGATTCCAGGAAGAGGTTCCTGGAGGTCCTCCCCTTCCTCGAGCTCGCCTGATCGATTGGGACCTCCAAGAGCCAAGCGGAGACCATCAGCAGACGTGGGAACCTTCCAGGCACGTGTAGAGACCATCGGAGGCAACTGAGAAGGCCGGAGGCGTCGGCTATTCACGATTGAAGCTCGCCGTGCGCGAGCTTCATCCCTGTTCATCCACGCCGCTCCATAGTCGTCCGATCAAGGTGGAGATCCCAGGAGTAGCAGCAATCGTAGGATGCGAAGCCTCGTGACTGTCAGATCTCACCAGGAGATATAATCTCGAGCGTCCGACCACGAAGCATCATCGACCGTTGGATAGGCGGCACGTGTTCAAGTGAATGAAGATCCGTTGTCCATCTGCGCCTAATAAGGGGTAATTTACACTTTTGTCACCTACTTTTTTGTATTTATTATTTAGTTCAGTTAATATTGTATAACATTTAAAATAAAGTGGATATTTTGTAAAAAGACCCCTAGGTTTCTTGTATTTACATTGAGGTCCAATCCACGTCAGATCACGTGCTGTCCCACATACATTTGGAAAAATTTCACTGAAGCCCCTGTATTTACTTATATTTCGTAAAGGTCCATTAAATAAAATTCACAATGTTATATTTTTATGGAATTTGCACGTGGACCCCTATACTTTATGAAATTGTGTTTTGGTCCGTGTGCGTGTGAGTCACGTGTAGTCCCACATGACTGGTGAAATTACAATGGCCCCCTGGCGAGTTTTGAAATATGTATTTGGCCCTGAAACCTCAAGTTAACGTTCAAAAGTTTTGGTATATTTGCACAAAACCCCCTGAAATATGTATTTGGCCCTGGAACCTCATGCTAATGTTCAAAAGTTTTGGTATATTTGCACAAAAACCCCTGGACTTTATTTTTTTTGCAATAATACCCCCGCTAGTGTTGGAATTTCTTTTTACTTTCCCTATTTATTGCATGCATCTATAAAATTCCAAACATCACCAAAAAAATTATCATTGGTTCCTGTTGCATTGTATTATCACACCTTATTTTTATTTTGCATTTTATTGCATTTTCGTATTTATAAAAATTCAAAAATATGCATTGTTGCTATTGTTTGCATTATAAAGTCCTAAAAAAAATATAAAAACTACTTGAAAAATTCCCAAAAAATATATTTGGTGCCTTTTAGTGTGTTTGATTTTCTACCCAAAAATCACTAAAAAAATATAAAACAAAATTCCTAAAATTTAGAAAACCCCAAAAACCTTCATAAAAATATAAAAAATCCCAGAAAAATCATAAAAATGCAATGTCTATTTCAGAATTTTTTACATTTTATTATCTTTGTTTCAAAATTATTTGAGGAAATTTTGACATTTTTGATATTTTTCATCCTCATTTTCATTTCAGCCAGCCATTCGTTTCACTATTTATTCGTATTTTTTATTTTAAAAATAGCAAAAAATTAGGAAAAATCTAGAAAAATTTAAAAAAAATTAGAAAAACATAAAAATCACAAGAATATTTTAATTACTATATTTTGAATATTTTCCCCTATTTTCATCTCTCTCTTATATCTCTTTTATTATATATTCTATATAGCTTTATATCTTATTTCAAAAAGAAAATATAAAAACAGAATATATAAAACAAAAAAATTAAAAACTAAAAATAAAATAAAAATTATAAAACCAAAAATCAATTAAAAAATTAAAAATTAAAAATTAAAAACTCACAAAAAGACTTTTGTGCATACATGACTAGCTTGTATATAAATAACTATAGGCTACCGGTTTTTGCTCTCTGTGGTTCGACCTTTACATACTTACGCACTATGCATCATTATGGTAGAGTTAATAAATTTTAATTCACATTTCTGGGACTTAATTGCTTTATTCTTTGTTGTGGGTTAACTGCTGATTGACTGGGTTTTATTGAGCAATCACCGCATCGACTATTGATCCACCGTGTGGATTGATACGACCCTTGATGATTCTCCCTTGTCATCGGATGGCGCCATTGCCGGAGAGCAATGAGCGTAGCTTACTTTAGTTTGTCATGGTGTAAATATTTGCATGATCTTTTGTTAATAATTCATGAATTGCCTGTAAATATTTACTGCCTTTGTTTATATTCTGTGATTATTTATGCTATTACCCTTTTTTATTGCAACTTTGATGCGAGGGTCTGCCTTGAGAGGACGGTCTTCCAGGAGACTGGTGCAGCCATGCATGAAGGAGGGTCACACCTTTTTGACCATCTGGAGCAAGCACCAAGGAAGCAAGAAGTAGGCTTAGCTAGTTCAAAAAAATGCAATTTTATGAGAGAGAGACAATTTTTGGCATGTAATAAGTTAGACACTACTCTTCACAATGAGGTCCAGCGCCCAAGTGTCTGTTCACCTAGGGGACTCGTCGTGGCTTTTTCGTGTTTTCCCTCTTTCTTTTCTTTGTTTCCCGTGGTTTTGAGCTTTCCACCTTTTCTTTATTTTGTTTTGTGTGCATGGAGCCCTTAGACTTAGGTTTCTTGACTTGGTAGCTAGGTGCACACATTAATAAGAAAGCTTGTTCCTATAGTCTCTAATGTATGGATTTAGTCAAACTTAATTGATTCTTCACGATTAATAGCATCTAATGTTTTGGGCGATTTTGTCGCTTACACACCGTCATGTAGTTAGGTTTAAAAATTCTGTTTTGCATACCGCATGGAGAGAGCTGGGATGCACTGTAAGTCCTCTAACTCAGCATGCATCATTCGGTTCAATGGTGAGATTTCCATTATAGAACGAACTTGCACGGCTTTTCTGCTATCTCCCTCTAATTTTGAGCACCTAGGACCAAAATGAGAATCTACAAAAATGTTAGGCGCTGGTATGAAAACAGACTCAAAAAAGTGAAAACCCAAAAAAAAACTAAAACACGGGGACTGCTAAATAAACTTTGACCTTAATTAAAATTTATAATGGACTATCATTGTACCGGGTTCATAAAGCCCTCATTGTTTTCAGGTACCTTCAAAGGGTGACCAAAACCCTACTCCCATGAGCGAGGCACGTCCTATACGGATTAGAGCCAAAATCCCAGTCTACAACTGCCTTGTGTATCGCCTGTATTTCCGAAGTAATGGCGCTTCTATCGTACATGACCAAGTAGGGCCTTGTCAGCGATGGTGTTCCCACCTTGTGTGGATTATCGACATGGTCTGAAGTACTGAGCATAGGCCACGCCTTTTCACAAGGGTGTCTGTCTCATCAGTTTGCGTCCAAGTAGGTTTTTGCACACTCATGGGTGATTCCATACCGAGCGAGAACTGAAGTATTGGTTTCGCCTATCGGCTTCCTCTCTCTATTTCTTTGGCTGAGTAGGGATCCATGAAGGGTTACAAGGACCTCATAAAGTACAGACTACAGGTTACAAAGGAGGAGGACAAGTACATGATTCTTTTCTGGCAGTAGTCTCTCTCATATAGGGTTAGCGTGCTAAGGACATGTTAAAAGATATGCCTGAAATAACAACTATAAAACTGAAAAAATAATAAATAGCCGAACCTTCACGGCTCCACATGGCATGAGTTAGTGAACCCAAATTTGTATTGTGTTTGCATGGATCTAGATTAAGGTTCAAAGATCAAGTACTATGCCTTTGCACAAATTTTATTGTATCATTCTCTTTTAACCCCCGTTCAGTCGAACCGTTCTACTGTTTTACACTCTTTTTTTCCTCGTTGACCATGGTATCCTTCTTCGAACATACAATCCTCCTTGTGCTTCGTAAAGTCGATCCACAGATGGTTTCTGTAGGGATCCCGCCAACCCCACATCGATTCCATGGACTCAACTTCGCCAATAAATTCGAGGTGATTCCCGAGAACCTGACTCAGACTTTGCAAATCGATCTCCAGACTCCACGTCTTCTTCCTTTCTTTTGACCACCCAATAAACCGGGATCACTTTTGTCCAGCTTTCGCCGTTTTGAATGGAAGTTGATCACAGTTCATATTCTTTTCCGTTTATAACATGCTAGGATTGACCTTGATTCCAAATCCATCATGACAGATGAATAATATTGCAAGTGGTCTGATTAGGATTCTCTCATTCTGCGGTAAAAGATAGACCAAGCCCTGGATTCTAATTCGGAATTCATTTTGTCAGACTAAGACCCAGACATGGCTCGTCAAGGAAAGGGCAAGGGTCAGCAGCCACCCCAGCTAGAAGGACAGATGCCTGATCAGAATCAGGTTAATGAACAACTATTGGCATCCATCCAAGCTATCCAACAACAACTGACAGAGCAGGACCTAGTACAGACTGCTTTCCAGGAGTTGTTGAATGATGTAATGAATAGAGTCGAGGGAGGAGGAGGGCGACGAGGAGGTGGTAATCCTCCGGATGATGAGGAAGAACCGTAACAAGGGAGAGCCAAACCTACACTGAAGGAGACCTATAATCCTGGAGACAGCCAGATGACCGAGTGGATCCTCATTCCACTGATGCATGCTCACTTTGAGCCGAAGACCCAGTTCCTCGCTTTTCTTCCATATTTCCATAAAACACCAGTGAAGAGCCGTACATCCACCTGCAGTTGTTCCACGCATCTGTCGTACTACTCACTACCCCAACGTCCCTTTGGACATTGTCAAAATGATGGCATTCCCCTTCAACCTGCAAGACAAGGCCCTTTATTGGGTCAACCATCTGGGGAAGGTTGTGACAACCTGGGAGGAACTGAAGTCAGCTTTCCTGCACAAGTTTTACCCTCTCGATCGGCTCAACCACATGCGAGCACGAATCAGCAACTTCTCCCAGGGCGTCCATTAATCTATCCATGAAGCATGGGAGAGGTTTACAGATCTGTAAGAGAAATGCCCTCATCACGAGATTCCGAAGACCAGCCTGGTCCAACATTTCTTTGGGGGCCTAAACATCGAAAGCCAATGGCTAGTTGATGCGGCATGTGGGGGTTCACATTTCAACAAGGATGAAGATGTAGTCTGGCAGATATTCGAAGAAATGGCAGAAGGAGAGACCGCCCTCTCTTCATCTAAGGCTTACCAAATACAACCCCAGATCCTCCAGAAACAAGTACACATCGCAGTGTCCCACGAGGCGGAGAGAGATGAGAGCTCCAACCTTAGTATCATCGGGGGCCATCTCTCGAAGGTTGATATCAGCAAGAAATGATCACAGGACTTAGAAAAACTTGCTGTGATCGAGAAGAGGACTCAAAACCTTGACAAATTAGATCAGATCACCAAATAGTTAGAACTGCTGGTGGGCACCATCAACTCTATCCACTCGGCACCACCATCAGAAGCTCCAGCTGAGAAGAAGGACGACCTACCACCGTCACATCTGCCTCAGTCGATCCAGCAGCCACCGACGGTCCAGCACGTATACTACTTGCAAACGCTCGACCAGGGCCAACCGCAGCAGCAGATGGTTGTCTACCAACCAAATTCTGTAGCAGGATCCGATCCAGTCTTCCCACAACCACCCCTGGTTCAAGAAGTCAGCGGGGTTTGGAGCAATGAAGCACAACTGACTCGTCCCATGGGACAACCTTAAGGTCGTCTACCATCCAACCGACAATACCACCAACCTTAGGGTGGTTGATTTGGGCAGTCCTCACAGCCGCCGCCTCAGTATCAACAGCCTCCCTCATATGTAAATCAATGGAGGCAGAATCAACATTATCGGCAGCCGCAGTACCGCCAGCCACAGCCTTTCCATCCGTATGCGGCCGCTCCACCTCAGCAGTACCAAAAATATCCCCCTTCCTCTTACCAGCAACATCATCTTCCGACACCACCCCAACACCACTAACAACAACCTCAGCACCAACACATGCAGCAACAACGTGGTCTGCACGATGAATCTACTGAGGCAAATCCCGTGAACCCGACCATGGATTGCTTAGCCCAACTCATCAAGGGGCTAGCAGATATGACCATGAGGCTCGACGATCTGACCGCCACCAAGACCACTATCCTAGCTCAGGTCGAGGCCAACCCTAATAGCTTTAAAAAGAAAGAGCAGGTAGAATGTGATGTCTTGTCTACGTCTGTAGAGTCAGAAAATGATATTATTGTTTGTTCTAATGCTGTCACTCTCAGGAGCGGTAGGGCCTTGCCTCCGCCTGCTATCAAGACTGGGGAGAATAAAGAACCAGGTGAATTGTCATCTTATGCATCAGCCGTGCCAGCTACAGGGACGGGTGAGGAGGAAGAAGAAGAAGCCATTCTAGCCGTCAGGAATCACGAGCACCCTCATCAAAAACTACAAAAAAATTAGCAAACCAAAAAGAACAAAAAGAATTTTGCAGCGGAAGAAAAGCCGCGCCAGCCTCGGAGGAGCAGCCAATTGCAGCCGATCCTTCGCCAGACGACGGAGCAGACGCCATACTTTTTGCTCGCCCATCAGCACCATTATCTCATGACCCAGCTTCTACTCCTTTTAGTAGTCCAGATGTACAACAATTTGTGGGCGATAGTTTTGATGTAATAAGAACTCTACTCTGCCTATCAGTGATGTAAATATTACTTTTCCTAATGCAATACAAAAATACAAAAAAATTGCAAAAAGAAAAGTGCATTGTCTTATCCAGGAGTTGTGGTAATAATAGATAACTTAACTGTTGAGATTCCTTTATTGAAGGCCATGGAATATATGCCAGCTGTGAAGAAAGGTTTGAAAGAAGCGTGTACCAGCAAGCGTCGCCCATCACGTAAGAACAAACGCAATCAGTTCGAGAGGCATGTGCTTTCCATGGCCACTGTCGCAGCTATCAACAATCTACCGCAGAAGAAACCAGACAAAGGAGCGCCTCTTATCAGTTGTGAGATATTTGATCAGGTCTTCGAGTGTACTCTCTTTGACAGCGGATCTTCTATCAACCTTTTGCCCTCATCCATAATGTAAGAATTTGGGCTAGGTCCGCTCAAGCCAACACAAATGATCCTTCAGTTTGCTGATCGATCCACCAAGCGACCAAAAGGTCTGGTGGAAGATGTTGTGGTGAAGGTGCGGGAGATGCAATTCCGTGTTGATTTCATGGTCCTCGATATGGACTCACCCGCACCCATACTCTAGACCCCTATCATCCTTGGCCGACAATTCTCGCGTACCTCAGGTGCCGTGGTTGACTACGGGTCCAACAAGATCACTTTCCGCTCAGACGGCAAGCAGATCACTATAGACATGATCAGAGAACTGAACGCCACGACTGACGAGAGCTATGCAGTATCAGAAGCAGACAGTGACTTTATTGCAGATATCAGGGACTCATCACTTTTCATGGACCCAAGAAATCTTCACTCTCGAGGAGGATTGAAAGCACAATTGACCTATGCTCCGATGATTCTTGGGAGACAGACTCTCAGATGCCGGCGTAACTATGTGATTTCGAGAATTCACTCCAGTCCGAACATCATGAGCCTAGTACAGAACTGTTTGGCACATCATCAGGATCTCAACAGAATACTGAGGATGGTAGCTCCATCAATGAAGTACATCCCACCACCAGTATTGTGTCTGAAGTGACCAACAAGTTGGAAAGATCCACCAGAACTCAAGCCATTTCCTGCATGCCTGAAGTATGCCTTCCTTGCGAGTGAAGAACACATATATCCGATCATCATCAGCAGCATGCTGAACCCGGATCAGGAATCTCGACTTCTCGAGGTTCTAGAAAAGAACCGTAAGGCACTTGGTTGGTTCGTATCAGATCTCCATGGGATAAATCCAGCTTTGTGTTCACACCACATTTATCTGGAAGAAGATGCCAAGCCGTCTCGTGAATTCCAAAAAAGGCTGAATCCAAACCTCCGAGACGTCGTCATGATAGAGATCACGAAATGGTGTGATGCAAGATTCATCTATCCCATCTCATATTCAAAATGGGTAAGCCCACTGCATGTAGTTCCAAAGAAATCAGGGCTTACCGTGGTTACCAATGACAAAGGAGAGGAAATATCCACTCGGGTACCAACATCCTGGCGGGTGTGTGTTGACTACCGCCGTCTTAATGCATCAACTAAGAAGGACCACTTCCCCTTGCCATTCATTGATCAAATTTTGGAAAGACTAGCATGCAAGGAGTTCTTCTGCTTTTTGGATGGGTATTACGGGTACAACCAGTTCGCTATCGTTCCTGAAGATAAAGAGAAGACTACCTTCACTTGCCCGTTCGACACCTACGCCTTCAGGAGAATGCCCTTTGGATTATGCAACGCACCTACGAGATTCCAGAGATGCATGCTAGCAGTCTTTGCCAAGATGGTAGGAAGTTTTCTCAAGGTGTTCATGGACGACATCTCAGTCTATGGTGACAGTTTTGATTCTTGTCTTGGTCACCTAGACATAGTGCTTCAGAAATGTCGTGAAGTCAATTTAGAGCTTTCATGGGAAAAGAGCCACTTCATGGTCACCGAAGGAATTTTGCTGGGTCATGTCATTTCCAAGTGTGGCATGGAAGTCGACCTGGCAAAGGTGGATGTTATTGCCAATCTAGAGCCACCTCAGTGAGTCAAAAATATAAGGCCATTATTGGGGCATGTGGGATTTTACAGACGATTCATCAAGGATTTTAGCTGCATCGCCTGACCTTTAACAGAGCTTTTATGCAAGAAAACTGAGTTTAATGTCGATCACCAGGTTCTCCTTGCTTTCAATCAACTGAAGGAGCTTATCACTCATGCTCCAGTCCTACAGTCGCTGGACTGGTCTCTCCCTTTTGAGATCATGATTGATGCATCAGACTTTGCATTCGGGGCTATTCTGGAACAGAGAAAAGAAAAAGCGCCCTATGCCATTCACTACGCCAGTAAAACATTAGATGAGGCGCAAAGAAATTACACTGTGACAGATAAAGAGTTGCTGGTTGTCGTTTTCGCCCTGGAAATGTTCAGATCCTATTTGCTTGGATCAAAAGTTACCATTTTTACAGACCACTCTGCTATCCGATACCTACAGCAGAAGAAGGATGCCAAGCCAAGACTGATTAGATGGATCCTTCTCCTCCAGGAATTTGATTTGGAAATCAAGGACAAGCCTGGAGTTCATAATGTGGTAGCAGACCATCTCTCCAAAATTGAGAAGCAAGAGCCTCCACTAAACAATGCATTGATCACATAAACCTTTCCAGATGAGTCAATTTTAGCAGTGGATTCCCTCCCTTGGTATGCTGATATACTCAATTACCTCAACTTGGGGGTAATACCATCGGATTGGATGAAAAATCAAAATAATAAATTCATGTCGACCATCCGTTTTTATCAATGGGAAGATCCTCTCTTATTCAGGGAAGGAGCGGACTACATTTGGCCCAGGTGCATACCTCAAGAGGAACATTATAGTGTACTCGAGCACTGTCACTCGCTCGAATCTAGTGGACATCACTCTGGAGATCGTACGACAACTAATGTACTTCAGCGTGGCTTCTGGTGGCCCACACTATTCAAGGATGCAACAGTGTTTGTCAAACGATGCATTGACTATCAGAGATTGAAGGGTACACTTACTGCAAAAGATTCGATGCCTCTGAAGATCATTCAGATTGCAGATGTTTTTGATGGATGGGGCATTGATTTAATGGTGCCTTTCCCTAACAGTCAGGGTTTTGAGCACATCCATCTTGTCGTATATTACGTAAGCCGTTGGGTTGAAGCTATTCCCGCTCGAGCCGCTGACAACCGGACAGTGTGCCGATTCTTGAGAGATAACATCATTGTACGGTTCGGGATTCCAAAGATTCTCATATCAGATGGGGTAGCCATTTCATTAACAATGAGGTCAAGAAATTAACGAAGGAGTACGGCATCGACCATTGTGTCGCATCCCCTTATCATCCTGAGACTAATGGCATGGCCGAATTGTCGAACAGAGAAATCAAGACGATCCTTCAGAAACTTGTAAGGCTGGACAGAAAGAACTGGTCTCAACTCTTGGACTCAGTCCTCCGGGCTTACAAAACCGCCTACAAGTCTCCCTTGGGCATGTCGCCCTATCGTCTTGTATATGGGAAGCCGTGCCATTTGCTTGTCGAATTAATTCACAAGTCTTTTTGGGCAATTAACATGTGCAATTTGGACTCACGGAAAAGTGGTCAGAAAAGAAAAGATAATCTGAACAGACTCTTGGAGTTCCAAGACTATGCATAGGATAACACATTGATGTACAAGGAAAAGGTAAAATGATGGCATGACCGGCACATTAGATGAAAGACTTTTGAAGTTGGACAGAAGGTGTGGTTATTTGATGCAAAGTTACAGATCTTCTCGGGCAAATTAAAGAGTAAGTGGACAGGGCCATTCCGAGTTCGTGAAGTGTGTGACAATGGAAGTATTGCCATATCAGAATTGTCTCATGACGCACAACCATTTGTCGTCAACGATCAACTCCTGAAGCCTTACCTTGAGCCTGATACGTTCTTGGTGGTTGTCAACTCCATCCAGCTGCTACGCTTTGATGAGATATCCACCACATTGTCAGCATTAGAAGATTTAGACGCCGCACCTCAAAAACTATTCATCTGATTTATTCTTTTCTTCTTTTCTTATTTTCTTCTTATCCTTTTCTATCTTCTTTTTCTATAAAAAAGGTGTCGCCCCTTGTTGACAGTCTTCTATACTTAGGACGTACTTTGTCCTAAGTATAGGAGGGTGTGCACCCTGAGTTTCTTCATTCTTTGATCCTCTCCATTATCTCCTCTTTTGTCTATATTTAGGAATATCTTACCCTAAGTATAGGGGGAGACAATATGAGTACGATATGTTTATTCCCGCCCTTGACCCTCCCTGCTTTGTGTACAGTCTGCTATACTTAGGACTATTTGATCCTACATATAGGGGGGGACGGTCAACTTCTCATTTGTTCATTTTCCCTATATTTATTTTTGTATTCATTCATTAGACTTGTCTATACTCAGTACGAGTTATGTCTTCTCTTTACTCTCCGATCTATGAGGACATAGCTCAAGCTAAGTATAAGAAGGTCGTATATACTATGTATATACTATAAGCCATAACTCATACTGTAAATAAAAATACTACCTGGAGCTAAAAGTGATGTTAAAAGTATTTCTATTACGATAATAAAAGATGATTGTGAGCTCCTCAGATTCTTTTTGTCCATACCGAATAATAAATCAGGAAAAACACTTTGTGCAAAATGTTCTCCTTGTGAAGAAATCTTTTGAAAATTGTTTGAAAAATTTTGTAAACAGTGTTCAACCTTTGTAAATAGTTTTGTTTGAAAAATTTATTTTATTTGAGTGAAATAAAAATGTTTGAAAAACGGTTTGCAAATGGATAGAAAATTGGTTGTAAAATTTATTTTAAAAATCTATCTATATTGTTCGAAAAACCTTTGCAAAATGATTTTTAAATGCATGTACATGTTTGTAAAAATTATTTGGACTATAGTATTCAAAAATCTTTTGAAAATAATTCTCAAATAAGTCTGAGGAGTATACACAAAAATCTCTCATGCAAAAACAAGCAATAATTCCAAATCAAACTTATAAGAGCCTAAACCATTCTGTACATAAAATGTAGTTTTACTTTGTATATAATGATTAACAAATCAGGTTAAATATCTTTGCAAAATGATTTGAAAAATGGTGTGAACCGTTTGGAAAACTTTCTGTGAAATGTTTTCAACCCGTGTAAAATCGCTTTATTTGTAAAATTTTCTTCTTTGTGTGAAATAAAGGATTTGAAAACCTATGTGCAAACGGTTTGGAAAATGTTTGTAAAAAAACTATTGTGGAAAATGTATATACATAATGTGACAAATAATTGCAAAATGGCTTTCAATTGTTTGTAAATTCTTACAAAAATTATTGTGTACTATAGTTTTGAAAATTTTTTCATAAAAAAATTTTGAGGAATGGCTGTGTCATTAAAATAAAAAAAATAAAAATAAAATGAGTATATACATCAAAATAAAATTCATTATCAGTTGTTTATATGTACCCATAATAATAACTGTGTAAAACCTGTAAATACTTTAAAATTCTTAACTATTGAAGCACACCCATGTAAATAGCTGTAAATATTTTATACTTTGTGTGCTTAAATTCTTTTTATTTGCAAAAATTCTTTGTGTAAAAAAATTTTTCTTTGATTTTTAAATTCTTTTTGAAAAATTGTGTCGTTGCATATCGCGAGCATATCATTCATATTCTTTTTGACTGAGCTTTAAGATTGAACCAGTCCAATAAAGTCAAAAATTGGATCATGGTTGGACCTTACCGCACCTAACTGCACTGGAACCTTATGGGAACTAGGTTTAAGGTACTTCAGGTCTATTCAGACTTAATTCATTGAGAAATCATGGCTGGTTTCAAGTCACCTCAACCGACTAAATAGAACTTTTCGAGACACACACATGATTCTTGTCGACCGTGACCTATCTTGGATACTTGCACCTTTCACTTGGCTCAACTCAATTGGAGTGGTGAGGGGGTTGGATTTGCCAGTCTGAGACGCACACGAGTGGAAACATCCGTCCCCGTCTAGAGAGGGAGGTGCACCCCAACCTTGTCCAGTTTCAATGATGTCCAATGACA
Source organism: Ottelia alismoides (assembly GCA_037367405.1). Taxonomy (NCBI): domain Eukaryota; kingdom Viridiplantae; phylum Streptophyta; class Magnoliopsida; order Alismatales; family Hydrocharitaceae; genus Ottelia; species Ottelia alismoides. Next base: position 1,074,259 of record JAZKJV010005738.1, read on the forward strand.
GGAGAGCGTGGGTTGCAATAAAGCTTCAAAAGAGGGATAGTCTTCTGGCTCAAGAGGAAAAAGTCCTTATGTAAATGCTGCTGTGAATAGTATTTCAAAAAAAATCTCCAAAAAAGGGGACATGCTTGAAAATTTAAAAAAAAGTGCTTGCCGGAGTATGTATATGTGTTGTATAGAAAATAAGCAAGCTTGAGCATCAAAGTTATACCATGTGAGCCTGTAGCTGGATGACTTGACTACACTATCTTGCATCCCAGGATAGGTAGCTACACTGGCTACCGTCCATTCTCTTCTTCTCCTCATCCTCTTGAGTCGGATGCCACTTGAACTTATAAGGGAATACCCCGCTCCTTGACGATAGAGGGCTGGATTAGGGAATCATTGGATTGTCATTCTGGAGAAGTTAGTTCCTTTGTCATTTCAGTTGGGGAGAGCCACTATCACTTACACTGTACAAGGCAGCTTCATAGTCATAAGGGTTTGTGTATGATGTAGGCTGGTTCTGACCTGACTATTGAGGTGATTTGAACCAAGTTCTGTGACTCCCGAAGGCTGTTGTGATTTAAATTTGGTTTCCAACCAGGTTCCACACACATTTACACATCAAGGTCTAACAGAAGCTCCAAATTCTGATTTTGTAAGGACAGATATTGAACTGAAAGCAATTCTATTCACTCTATCTTTTTCAAATCTTCTTTTTCTTTTCTTTTTATTCTTTGTTCTTTTCTGTACTTATTGCATAAGTATTTGCTAGGGACTTGCAAAGACAAGTATAGGGGGGGTAATGAATCTCCATTTCATCACCTTTATTCTATCATTTTGGCCTTGAAAATGCTAGTTAATGCATATAAATAACATTAATCTGTCCATAATAAAATTCCCAATTTATTATATTTCTTGCATACAAAATAAGGTTTTTAATGCCAAAATTATAGAATAAAAAAAATAAAATAAAAAGGAATAAAATATTGCAAATATTTTATGACCCTGACCCCGAGACCAAGTCCAGAATGGAATTGTTCGACAAGGAATAAAGTAGAGGGAGATAAGGACCGAAAATACAATAAATATTTCATTTATTCATTCTTGATTTATGCATTTTTGGCACCTATTTTGTATCTATTTATTTAATCATCAAATAAAGAAACTTTGTACATAAAAGTTGTAGATAATAATGTAAATAAAAATACAAAATTGAGTTTGTACACAAATAATATACAGTGTACATTTTATACCTAGAATAAAAATCAAGACACCATACTTCACAGACCCGTATCTTCCAAATAAAAACTCAAAACATAGCCAAATCATCTCTAATTGTATATAACTTTTCATGATCTATTTAATGGTGGTCGTTTTATTTTTTTTGGAGTTACTGTGCAAAAGATGGGTTTCGGGCCCCTATTGTACACAATACCGATTAAAATATTCAATTTATTCATTACTTATTATTTTTACAAATTCATATTTTTATACTTTTGTAAACATTATCTAAAATATATGTGTACATCAAAATCAAAATAAAACTTACAAGAAAAAGAAAAAAATAAAACTATATGAAAACAAAGATGAAAAACATGTATGTATATAAAAAAAGGGAATTATGTTCTTTAATTATTTTATTCTCTCATATTTTTTAGAATATTGTCAATATCATATATATTCTATGAAAATTATAAAACAAAAATAAAATTCATTAAAATATATTAAAATAAAAAGAAGTATACAAAACATAGGCAAAATACCTATACCGATACCTATACAATTTATATACCTATTTATTTCAAGGACCAAATAAACTCATAAAAATCAAATAAAAATATATTTATACTCATAAAAATAAGTTATAAATATATAAAATAAGAAAATGAAATACTAAAATAAAATATACAAAATAAATATAAAAATACACAAAACATAGGTAAATATACCTATAAATACACTCATAAAAATTAATTACTAATAAATAAAGCCAAAAAATAAATAAAAATCATATTAAATACTACATAAAATAATAAACATTTTTTATTTTATACTCAAAAAATAATAAAATCATTTACTATTTTAAATTATTTATTTTCAAATAAAAACCCTTGTTTTGTCCTTTAGCGTCCTACGTAGACCAATCAGGGGCGGTGGACCGTTGACCTCTGGTCAACTGTCCCATCCACGTATCTGACCCGTCAGACCTGGTGAATCCTCGATTTTCTTGCATTTTTCACGCTCGATACATCACTCAATCACCTTCGATCTCTTCACAAAAATTTCTCCCAGGACCATCATGATTCACGCCGAGTTCTTAGATTGCTTGTAAATGCATCAGATTCATTGAGATTAGCCGGTCAATAAGGGTTCCTTGTTATGTTTATAAATAAATAGCTCGGTCCTCCTTCGCAAATTTGGTCAGTCTTCATTCTTCTCCCTTCATCGTATTCGGTCCTAGAGGCTTCCTCGTGACAGGGGGAGGTTTATGGCACCTTGAATCAGTCGAGGAGGTGGGAGCTGCACCCACGACGGAGCTCCGGTGATGCCACGCTCCCTGGTTCCCACCAGGTATTAGAGCTATTTTCTTGCTTTGTTAGATAGGTTTTAATTCCAGCTTTTATTTCCAGCATTTAGTGTAGTATTTAGCTAAGTAGATCTCCTAGATTCGGTTGAGTCGTAGTTTGCCGGAGCTCCGCTCCGGTGACGACTCCCATCCCATCCAATTAGTCTCCGACCTCCATTTCGCCTTCATATCGAACCTTGTCCCCTTCTCCATCTCCCGCACGCCTCTCATCATCCGAAACCCCAGTGGTTTCACGAATTAAGGATCCAACTCCGCCGCTCACCGAAACCTCTCCTCCCACCTGCATTTTTGCGTAAAAGTTTCAAACCCCTGGTCGAGGAGCTTCACCTCGAGCCTCTTGTTCTTCCTGTGCAGGTCTGAACTCAAATGGAGCCCTTTTGGGCTTGATTGATTCCAGGAAGAGGTTCCTGGAGGTCCTCCCCTTCCTCGAGTTTGCCTGATCAATTGGGACCTCCAGGAGCCAAGCGGAGACCTTCAGCAGACGCGAGGACCTTCCAGGCACGTGTAGAGACCATCGGAGGCGACGGAGAAGGCCGAAGGCGCCGGCTATTCACGATCTAAGCTCGTTGCGTGCGGGCTTCGTCCCTGTTCTTCCATGCCCCTCCATAGTCGTCCGATCAAGGTGGAGATCCCAGGAGTAGCAGCAACAGTAGGATGCGAAGCTTCGTGACCATCATATCTCACCAAGAGATCTAATCTCGAGCGTCCGACCACTAAGCGTCATCGACCGTTGGATGGGCGCCACGTGTTCAAGTGAATGAAGATCCGTCGTCCATCAGCGCCTAATAAGGGATTATTTACACTTTTGGCCCCTACTTTTTTGTATTTATTATTTAGTTCAGTAAATATTGTGTAACATTTAAAATAAAGTTGATATTTTGTAAAAAGACCCCTAGGTTTCTTATATTTACATTGAGGTCGAATCCACGTCAGATCACGTGCGGTCTCACGTGCATTTGAAAAAAAATTCACTGAAGCCCCTTTATTTACTTGTATTTCGTAAAGGTCCATTAAATAAAATTCATAGTGTTATATTTTTTTGGAATTTGCACGCGGACCCCTGTACTTTATGAAATTGCGTTTTGGTCCCTGTACGTGTGAGTCACATGTAACCCCACGTGACTGGTGAAATTTCAATGGCCCCTTGGCGGGTTTTGAAATATGTATTTGGCCCTGAAACCTCATGTTAACATTCAAAAGTTTTGGTATATTTGCACAAAACCCCTTGGACTTTATTTTATTTGCCAAAATACCCATACAAGTGTTGGAATTTCTTTTTGCTTTCCCTATTTATTGCATGCATCTATAAAATTCCTAAAATCACCGAACAAATTATCATAGGTTTGTGTTGCATTATATTATCATGTGTACTTAAAAATTCCCAAAAAAATACATCTGGTGCCTTTTAGTGTGTTTGATTTTCCATCCAAAAATCACTAAAAAATATAAAACAAAACTCCTAAAAATTCTTAAACCCTAAAAACCTTCATAAAAATATTAAAATCCTAGAAAAATCATAAAAATGTAATGTATGTTTCTGAATTTTCTGCATTTTGTTATCTTTGTTTTATATTTAATTTGAGGAATTTTTGACACTATTTGATATTTTTCATCCTCATTTTAATTTTGGCTAGCCATTTGTTTCACTGTTTACACATATTTTTGATTTTAGAAATACCAAAAAATAGGAAAAAAACTAGAAAAATCCCAAAAACATTAGAAAAATATAAAAATCACAAAAATATTTTAATTATTGTATTTTGATTATTTTTCCTATTTTCATATCTCTCTTATATCTCTTTTATTATATATTATATATAGCTTTATATCTTATTTCAAAAAGAAAATATAAAAATAGAAAATATAAAACAAAAAATTTAAAAATTAAAAATAAAATAAAAATTATAAAACCAAAAATCAAATAAAAAAATAAAAAATTAAAAACCCACAGAAAGACTTGTATGTATACATGACTAGCTTGTATATAAATAACTGAAGGCTACCAGTTTTTGCTCTATGTGGTTCGACCTCTACATACTTACGCACTATGCATCATTATGGTAGAGTTAATAAATTTTAATTCAGATTTTTGGGACTTAATTGTTTTATTCTTTTTTGTGGGTTAACTGCTGATTGATTGCGATTTATTGAGCGTTCACTGCATTGATTATTAATCTGCCTTGTGGATTGATACAACCCTTGATGATTCTCCCTTGTCATCAATTACCCAATGAAATGTGACACACACGTGACTTGTTGGAGCATGGGGTCTTTTGCGCAATTCTTGAAATTCGAGGGGCATTCACGTAATTTTCCCAAATTAAACTTCATCTAGAGCAGGCAGGTCTTCGTACAATATCAAATATACTCGGGGGTGTTGACGATATTTTTCTAATTTTTTATTTAAACCCTTAGGTATCTCGTGTCTCCTTCACTCATCAACCAAAAAGGGGAAGCACCGGCGATGGGGCGCCGCCCTTCCCATCCTTCTCCCACGCCCAAGCCAGGCGGTGGATCTGGAGGCGGTGGACGGTAGCTCTGCAACGGGCTGAGGTGATGGGCATATAGCCTCACACGAGGGAAGGTGCTGGGCGTACGACCCCGTAGGGGGGAAGGTGTTGGGTATGCGACCTCGCGCAGGAGTACGTGCAGTGATACTTTGCAGGTGTGGGTCCTAGCGGAGGGCCGCTCCAAGCAGCGGCGATGGCAGACTGGCAGAAGTAGACGTCGACGTAGGGGAACATCATTGAAGGTCAAAGGGTGGTCGGCGAAGCTTTGACAGAGGGCACGATGGCTGCGATGGCTGCGACTACTCGCGGCGGCAGGAGTCGGTGGTGGAGGGAGTGATGACGTAGACTGTCGCTTCTTATTTATTTAATTTATTTAGTTTTTTTAATATTTTTTAATTGTAAAAATAGAAAATTAGAAGAAGAAAGAAACTGTAGAAAAAATAGTTTTTTTGTATTTTTATGAATGCAGTAAATGAAATATTTTTTCTATTTTTTTAATATGTACTTGTAATAAAACAAAGATAAACGACTCGAATACGAAGGTTCGATCAAAAGTTATCGAATAAAATAAAAAAAGAGAAATGTGAATGTTTTGGATCCGATGAAATGAGGGATGGATCCGGGTCTCCGGCCACAATATGTGGTTGGAGTTGGTAGATTATGTGAGATAGAACATGAACATGAGAGAGATCGAGAAAGTGAGACGAAAAATTGGAATCGAAGGTGGATAAAAATCATGATGGATTCTAAGATCTACATAAAAAATGACTATGAAATAAAAATGTGAGAAATGAAAATACGATCACCCTAGTCTAAAAATAATAAAAAATGGATCTCACCTTAGGAGCGGAAAAGACCGTGATCGCCTCGACGAAGCTGAATTGCTGTCATCGAACGGCTCGGAGGCTAGGCACCTCTCTGCGATAAGATAGCTCTCGAAGAATATGCTCCTCTCACTTAAGATTGATCAAATTGAAATGACGGAGAAGGAGACATATAAATAGAAAGAAAAGATTTTGAAATTTATAATTTAAAAAGAGATAAAGAAGAAGAAAATATTGAAATGAGATAAAGATTAACAGAGAGATTAGTGTTAAAAATATTTACAAAAAATAATTTTTTTTGTATTTTCATCACTTAATTAAATTGAATACAAAAATTTAATTTATTTTTTTGTGGTGGTTATTTAAGAATAGCAACTATATACATATACTATTTACATATGGTACATTATTTACATAGTTAAATAAGGGAATTAATTATTTTTGTTTTAAAATTTTATTTTTTTATTTTTATTTTAAACAATTAGTAAAAATATTTACAAATATTTACAAATACAATATGTACAAATAAATGGTGAAATTTCACAAACCACCCCAGAAAATCGACTTTTCAACCGTAACTCCAAAAATTATGAAATCACAACTATTTTAAAGATAATTCAATTTAAAATATAGTGAAAGTGGGTTTGGTTCAATTTGAGTTCATCTGGAGCCAGAATTTATCTATCTATTATCTCTTAGTGGCTTTTTCCAAGTGTGGTTGATTTTATTCTGTTCAGGATTTTATTGTGTAATTATTTTTATTATTTAGGAAACATTTTTATTTACAATTTTCGTTTTGAATATTATTTAATTTGATGTCAATTTATGTACAAATAAAATAGTGTAAGTATACAAATATACACAACACACATTTTATTGGATTGTTTTGATTAAGGACCCCATCTCCCCCTACTTTATTCCTGGTCGATCAGGTCAATTCTTGACCTTCTCTTAGGGTTCCGGTCAGCCTGTATCTATTACATATACATCCTTTTTTTATTTTCTTTATTTTTTTTCTTTTCTTTTCATTATTTTTCTTTTCTTTCTTTCTTTATTTCTTTTAGGTTAAAATGGTAATAAGTGTATAATCTTTACACACAGATGCAAGTTTGTAAGAATATGGAGTTAGTATAATATACATGTGTTTTATAAGGTATTTTAAGCTAAAATAAATGAATAAAGATGATGAAATGCAGATTCATCACCACCCTATGATTTACCTTTGCTAGTATCCTAGCAAACACTTATTTGAAAGAATAAGTGAATAAAAAGAAAAGAAATAAAAAATTAAGAAATTAGGACAATATTGAATATTAAACTTATCTTCATAAAATTGTAGTATGGAGCTCTGTCAGACCTTTGGATTATTAGTGTGGCGGAACCTTAATGGGAAATGGATTTAAAATCTAACAACCTCTAAGTTTCACAAGACTTCTATTTAGGTCTCCTCAACAGTCAGATCAATACAAGTCTACATACACAAATTCTTATGACTATGAATCCTTACTTGTATGGTGTAAGTGAAATATAACTCCCCATCCTAAAAGTAGCAAAGAAACAACCTCCCTCATCAAGGTAACTCTAGTCCCCCAGTCTAGCAACTCTTTCCTCGAGGAGCGGGGATATTCCCTTCTAAAAACATGTACAACTAGCTCAAGAAGAGGAGATGGAGAAAAGAATGGACAGTAACTAGTGTAGCTACCTATTCTTGAATGCATGACCAGTGTAGCGAAGTCATCCAGCTGCAAGCTTACAAAAATTTGACTTTGAAGCTCTTATTTTTATTATTTTTATCCTTGTATATGCACTCCGACAGGCATTTTACTTTTCAATCAGGCCTGTCCACTTTTGGAGATTTTGCATTTTTCTCTTCTTTTTTTTGAAAATATATACAAGGTGCAGCATGTACATAAGGAGTTTTTCCTCTTGAGCTAGTAGACTGTCCCTCTTTTTAAGCATTATTGCAACCCCATAACATCCTGTCTTTAGTCCTCAATGCCACTAGACCATGTTGAGATGCACTTCCCTCCCTAGAGGAAGCTGAGAGATTCTGCCTAGATGCACTACCCTCATATGCTACTCTAAGCGAAAAGATTCTGCCTCCTCACTATCTCCTCCATTAAGAGCTACGTATAGAGTGCTTGTCCAAGATAAGCCATGGTCTGAAAGAATCATGCGTATGTTGTTAAATGTTCTACATAGACTAATCAATATGAGATGAGAACATAGTCTTATGGACTCAAAGAATCAAGTCGCTAGGACCTGAAAAGTCTTAACTCCAATTCTTACAAGGTTCCTCTAAAATTAAGTGAATTAAGGCCCAACTAAGCTCCATTCTTCAATTTTATTCCAGGCTTAATTTAACTATCAACACTATCCTGAAAAATGCACATGAAAATGCAAGAAGTATGAAAAAAGAAAGCAATTTTTTTGAAACAATTTTCTAATTTTGAAAAAAAATTACAAGTTTTTTTAATGTAACTTTTTATAGATTTTTGGTTTTGTAGTTTTTTTTCAAGAAGGAAAAAGGGTTAGTAAAATATATACAAGTATATACAAGGATTTTGTTTTTTGTTTTATTTGTTGTTTTTTGTTTGTTTTTTTTTTGTTTTTTTGTTTTTTTTTGTTTTTTTATTTTTTTAAAGGTGGTCAATCTACACACACACATGTGGATTTTACTAATTTATATACATATCCCAAAAAATAATTATATTTAAAAGTACGAGTTATGTCTAAAGTATATATACAATATATACTACACCCCCTATACTTAGCTCAAACTATGTCCTCATAGTGGTCAGCGAGCGGCAAAGGCAGACATAACTCGTGCTAAGTATAGAAAAGTGAAAAGACTCCTATGCTACAATGACTCGAAGAGAAAAGAAGTCGATAATCCTCACTATACTTAGGATCAAGTAACCATAAGTATAGAAGACTTGTACAAAAGGGGAAAACTGATGCAGAGAATGTATAGACTCAATGAGAAAACACAAAAAAGACTATATGAACAACATCAAGAGTGATTAACAAGACGAATATGAACAACATAAATCATTCCCCCCCCGATACTTAGGACAAAGCACATCCTAAGTATAGCATACACACACACACAGAAAAGGGGTGAACGATAAAACAAGAGAAGAAAGAATGAAACGAAAGGATATACATGAGGAGTGGATGTACAAAGGTCAAGAAGGTCGAAAGCGAACCTTTTTGCAGGACTGCTGAGGTATGGATCTGATAAGATGTAGGTCGATATTGGGATCATCATTAGACATAAACTGATCTGGATCGACCAAGAATGTATCTTTAGCAGTCTCAGAGTGTGCAGGCATGAATTGGTTAGTGGAAGTAGTGTGGTCATGTCCTTCCTGGGAAGTCTCGCAAATATTAAAGTAAAAAGGCTCGAAATCGTTACATAAAAAGTAGGATCAATTTCAGCCTGACGAGCCTCTACTGGATCATCATCTTCATCAAATGTCCGAAATTCCTTTATAAAAGGAATTAAATCGAATTTGGCCTTATCAGTCTCATCTAAATTAAGATGACTAGGGATGGACTCATTGGTGAAAGTAGTCAAATCATGTCCATCCTATCTAGTCTAAGAGTCTGCCTTTTGATCTAGGGTGTCTATTGTGTAAATATCACGGATGTCATCAATGCATCTCCACATACCAGAAGGGGGAACTCCAAGGTCTATGTTATCTAATTCTTCCTCCTTGAGGAATTCCTGGGCCTTCGTATCATCCAACATACAACAAGAATCTCTGATATTATCATCAAGGTCAATGTCCTTGGGGTTGGGTAACACGAGAACACTATCATGGAATGCAAGTCTCTGGTCAGTAATGGGTGTAGTGATCAACACATGGCTCCCTACAACAGAACGAAAGCGGATCTCTCCAGATCCATAATCAATAACGCCTCTCACATAGGCAAGGAAATGTCGTCCCAGGATGATTGGAGGGTGCTCCACAGGGGTGGAGGTCTCCATGGGCATTACGACAAACAAAAAGTGAATTTCATGCCCTGAATAAGAATGACAATGTTTTCTATAATACCCTCCGACCCTCTTGATAGATCCATCAGCAAATTGAACTATCATCCTGGTTTTTTTGAGAGGCCCAGGATGAAGAGACTGTACCATAGATAATGGTATTATATTGATTGACAAACCTCCATCAAAGAGAGTGTTATCACAGGTATAGTCAAATATATAGTACCTCAAAAGAGGTGTGGTAGTGTTCCCTTTCTTAAAATGTGGACGGTGAGAGATGGCATAGGCAGTGGCCATGGTCAAGATCTGATGCTCAGATCTGCTCATCCTTTTTCTCTTCTTGTGTTGAGGAGCAGATAAATGGGTCATGGCATGGTGAAGTCGGTCTTTAATGATCTCGTGAATGGTGGCCATCACTTCAAGTTTAGTCAACATTTTTTTGAATTGTTGGACCTTCTCCATACAAGGGAGGAGATCGGAATTAGCATATACACAAGGAATGCCAAGAGTAGTCTGTACAGTGGCATCCTCGTGGTCAAAATTGAGATATGTGGTGAATGACTATGTGGGAAAATGGTTTTTCATGGGTTCCCTCTCCTCACAAAATGAATCAATAATGTGTCTCCTGAAATCTTTTTGGATTTTTAAAATTGTCTCATTATTTTGTATTTTGGGTGATTGTAAGCTCTCGTGACTATCACCAAGTGAATCCATATTCTCAAATAGTGGAGCAACATTCTGGCTCTTATTTATGTCAAATAGATTGATAATCCTCGAATTCGTATGCTCCATCATCTGATTTAGGGTGTCAAGTGTGGAAATCATGAAAGGTGACTCCAAAATCCCAAGGTCGGGTGAGTGGAATAAGGGTGGGTGAGTCCGAGTTCGTCTCCTGAAATTATGGGTTAGGTAGATATGCACAAAAATCAGGTGGAAAGTCCTCCTGGAAAAAAGAAGGTCGATCAGCTGGAGGATACGAGGGATCTGCAAAGATCAGATTAAAATAACTCCAGTCGGTCATCTCCAAAAGAAAAGACGGGGAGAACACGATAGTCAAGTCAAGTTATGCAAGAAAAAGATGCAAATGCGCGGAAGGATCGAGTATACATACAATCAATCAAACACAAAATAAACCCCCAGTTCACCAACTCAATTCAATGTGAAGACCACAAAGGTTCCATCAATTAACTTATAAACTTTTAGAGTTTGGTGAGAATATAATCTATCAAAGCAGTTAAAGTGTGCTGTTAGGAACCCAGTACTCCCAGGAGACTGTCTCAATCTCACAACTAGTTTTCCCAACCAGTATGGGTGCGAACCGTTTTGCCGGCTACCCGATCTTCGCACTCTGCTAAGGAAATCCTTAACCGATTATCGGCTTCTCGGTGAAGTCCTCACTGGAGAACAATTAATCACAAGATAGTAGTCTGAAGAGAGTTCTGGTGTGGTTCTATCCTAGTGTGCAGATCGCTCTCTTGCTGCAGATAAATCAAACAAGGCAGTTGTTACTCTCCCCAAAACAATGATTTTCTTTATGTTTATTTTAGAGTCGAGTTTTCTTTAGTAGTCCCAAATTTTTGGCAGTTGTCACTTGGTTGTAATATGTTCAATGAATCGCCTACCAAGTGTCCAATTTCCTTTATAACTTATGTGAATGAAAATAAGGAAGGAGATCAGGAATGCCAATGTGCGATTAAACACAATGATGTAGGGTTTAGAGATGCATACCTTGTCACCGCACATGCAGGGTGATCCGAGCAGAATTTAAATATAGAAAAAGAAACTATCCTATATGCAAATGCAAGTGAACTGTCCTAACAATAGCTTCTATTAACAGCAAGAATATGTTGATTTGACTAAGTCCAACTATGCTCTATTCTGTAGGTATATAAATTATTGTTTAGGTGTTTACATCTAATTAATTACCTGCCTCAAGAAAATTAATTAAAGCAATCAATAGGTAGCTCACGAATCCGTGTGAGACGAAGAAAAAGAAGGTGATGAAAAAAAAGCGGTGAGGTCGCCCATATGCATCGAGACTTGGCGAAACAAACACCGCATTAAATGAATGTCCATTTACAAGGGTTGAAATGCTAAAGATAAATAAATAAATAAATATATTTTTTGGTCTCCTTCAGTTCTTTTTCTCCTCGTCTCACGCTTTCCTGTGACTCGATCAAGAGTCAAGCTGCCTCTGCATTGCTTGGGTTCTTCAGCTCTCTTAGGATCGCCTCCTTCGCTCCGTGGGCCCTCGCAAGAAAAAGTAAAGAGAGAATGTGTATGAAACACAATTATCAAATATGAGCAAGAAAAATTGAAATAAATACAGTGAATATGAACAATGAAGTTAATGTGGAAAAATTCTAACAAATATGTACAACCAGGAATAGCAGATCAAGATCGAAACCTAACTACCCTCGTCGTGCCTCTCGGGCAACGGTGCCATTTTGTTGAGCAAGAATTTTTGAGGAGTGATTATTATTAATGGATATGAAGTTGTCATTGTGATCCCCAAAATTCTCGGCACAAACAAAAAACAATTTCCTTCTCAAGCTACAAAAATAATTACAAGAATAATGAAGCAAGAGAAATTTTTGCTACTTATTTACTTGTATAGAAACATGATCGAACTCAGGGAGGCTACAATTCCGACGGTTATTTAAATAATCAAAAATCAATTAAAAGGAAAAGGGAATCTCAAATGCAAACTATCTTGGTTTTTTTGTGAATTTTTTTGTCTTTTTAATTTTTATTTTTATTTCTATTTTCTTACTTTCTTATTTTCAATTTTTTATTATTTTGATTTTTGCAATTTCTTTTATTTTCAAAATAAATGAGGAGCAATATGTACAAGGGAAGAAATACACACACCACACTATTTTTATATTTTTTAAAATAGTTAGAAATGTCCAAAAAATTATAGAGAAAATATTTTTTGGTTTTAAAGGCTTTGAAATATTTTTGGAAATTTTTGTAGAATTTTCAAATGTTTTTGTACTTTCGTAAAAATCAAACAGTGGTAAAAATGGTGAACAATGCACATCCTGGAGTAATTTTCAACTTAAAATTGTTTAATGCCCAAACTCCTGGTGACTATTTTTATGGTAAATTGTAGATAATTAACTACAAATAGGAAGTGAAATAACGATTTTTGGATTTTTTTTAGAATTTTGTGTGACTTTTTAAGATTTTTGATATTTTACATTTTTTTGGGTTTTGAAAAGACTTATATACAAGACATTTGTATAGGAATTAATAGATAATAAAATAAAACTAATCTAATTTTTTGGATTTTTTAGAATAATATTTTAATTTTTATGAATTTTTAAATTTTATGAAGAGAAAATAACATTGCTTTTAATTTTTTAATAACAAGAAATGAAAAAAAATGTAATAAAAAATCATGCTAGAAAGATACACACATCAGGAGCATTGCATGATTTTTGCAAAATTTATTGACCAACAAAAGTACCTATTTCAAAGAAAAGATCATGCAAATTTTAAGTCTGGAAACGTGGACTGAAAGGCAATTATTTAATGTTTTTGCATTCAACAAATAACAGAAATAAATAGAGGACTAAAACTGCAAATTACCCAATGAAACGTGTCATGCACATGACTTGCTGGAGCAGGGGGACTTTTGCAATATTCCTGAAATCTGAGGGGCGTTCACATAATTTTCCCAAATTAAACTTTATCTAGAGCTAGCAGGGGCCTTCGTGCAATATCAGATATACTCGGGGGACATTGAGATATTTTTCCATTTTTTTTAAAACCCCTAGGGTTCTTGTGGCTCCTTTGCTCTTCTACCAAAAAGGGGAAGCACAAGAGATGGGGCGCCGCCCCTCCCTTCCTTCTCCCACGCCCAAGCTAGACGGCAGCTTTGGAAGCGGAGGACGCCGGCTCAGGAGGCAGTAGACGGTGTCTCTACAGCGGGCTGAGGTGCTAGGCGTGCGGCCTTGCACGGGGGAAGGTGCTGGGCATGCGTCCTCGCGCGGGGGAAGGTGTTGAGCGTGCGGCCTCGTGCAGGGGCGCCGGCGGTGTTGCTCTGCAGGTGTAGGTCCTAGCGGAGGGCTGCTCTAAGCAGCGGTGATGGAGGGCTGACGGAAGTAGACGTCGACGTGGGGACGTGTCGGTGAAGGTCAAAGGGCGGCCGACAAAGCTTTGGCGGAGGGCGCGGTGGCTGCGATGGCCATGGCTACTCGCGGCAGCAGGAGTTGGTGGTGGAGGGAATGGCAACGTAGCCTGCCGCTTCTGATTTATATACTTTTATTTATTTTTTATTTTTTAATTGTAAAAACAGAAAACTTGATAAAAAAAGAAACTTCAGAAATAATAGTTTTTTTGTATTTTTTTGAAAGCAGCAAATGAAATATTTTTTTATATATAATTTTTTAAAATATGTACCTCCAATAAAACAAAGATATAAAACTTGAACACTAAGGTTCGGTCAAAAGTTATCATATAAAATAAAAAAGAAAGAAATGTGAATGTTTTGGATCTTGTGGAATGAGGGATGGATCTGGTGAACATGGACGTGGAGAGATCGATAAAGTAAGATGAAAAATCATAATCGAAGGTGGATAAAAATAGTGATGGATTTTAAGATCTAGTTGAATAAATGAAAATGAAATTAAAATGCTAGAAATGAAACTACAATCACCCTAGGTTAAAAATTATAAAAAATGGATCTCACCTTAGGAGCGGAAAAGACCGTGATCGCCTCGACGAAGGCCAACTCATTGTCACAGGATGGCTCAGAGGCTAGGCACCTCTCTGCGACAAGATAACTCTCGGAGAATAGGCTCCTCTCACCAAAGATTGATCAAATTGAAATAAGGAAGAAGGAGCCATATAAATAGAAAGAAAAGAATTTGAAATTCAAAATTTGAAAAGAGATAAAGATAAGGAAAAAATGAAATGAGATAAAGACAAAGAGAGAGATTAGTGTTAAAATATTTACAAAAAATATTATTTTGTATTTTCGTCACTTAATTAAATTGAATAAAAAAATAAGTTATTTATTCTTTGTGGTGGATATTTAAGAATAACAACTATATACATATACTATATACATATGGTACATTATATGCATAGTTAAATAAGGGAAGTATTTTTTTGTTTAAAATTTTTATTTTTTCTTTTTATTCTAAATAATTAGTAAAAATATTTATAAATATTTACAAATACAATATATACAAATAAATGGTGAAATTGCACAAACCACCTAGAAAATAGACATTTCAATCGTAACTCCAAAAATTATGAAATCACATCAACTTTAAGGATAATTTAATTTAGAATACAACAGAGTGAGTTTGGTTCAATTTGAGTTCATATAGAGCTGGAATAGGTCTTTCAATTATCGCTTAGTTGTTTTTTTCAAGTGTGGTTGCTTTTATTCTGTACATGATTTTATTGTGCAATTATTTTTATTATTTAGGAGACATTTTTATTTACAACTTTTGTTTTGAAAATTATTTAATTTGAGGTCATTTTATGTACAAATAATATAGTGTAAGTATACAAATATACACAACATACATTTTTTTGGGATTTTTTTGATTAAGGATCCTTTCTCCCCCTACTTTATTCCTGGTCGATCAAGTCAAGTCTTGACCTTCTCTTGGGGTTTGGGTCATCATGTATCTATTACATATATACAGTCTTTTTTCTTTTCTTTATTTTTTTCTTTTCTTTTCTTTATTTTCCTTTATTTATTTATTTATTTTAGGTTAAAATGGTAATAAGTGTACAATTTTTACACCCAGATGCAAGTTAGTAAGAATATTGAGTACTATTATATACATGTGTTTTATAATGGATTTTAAGCTAAAATAAATGAATAAAGATGATGAAATGCAGATTCATCACTCTCTAAGATCTCCCTAAAGCCCACCAACAAATTTGGTAAGACATTCCTGTTGTGAAGCTTCTAGAACTGGGGAGTAACGTAGCAGCTCCGTAAAGTAAATATTATAATCTCATACATTATTGGATCCTTGGATCAGAGAAGCCAACTCCCTCATCTTCAGTTCTTCCCAATGAGAGGCACGATGAGCTCAGAACATTTCTTCGAAGATATCCCGTGGAACGAGATCCACTAATTTCTTGGAATTTGCTCTCCGCCATCGTTTTGCGTACTCTGCTAGGGAGTAATCAGCGAGTGCACCCAAGTATCTTCTGGTGCATGTATTATTCTCAACATCCAGTTGACATCATTAAGCCATAGTTCTACTTCAGCAGGTGTCTCTATGCCTTTGAATCGAGGAATCTTTCCCTTTCAGTAATTTTCTAGTAATTTTTGGTGTTTAAGAAGGGCCTTCTCCATTGCTCCTTAAGACGGAGTAGGAGCAGACTAAGTAGAATGATGGCAACTAGATTATACCTCATAAAGATAGACAGAAACTTCAATCCTAGCATCCACATGTCTAGATGCCACAGGTCTCTCAGCTTGTGCATCGAGCCTCTCCTCTAATGCTTGCTGCTTTTGCCCCATATCTTGCAGCATTGTCACATAGCCGCTAATTGCCTAGATACTTCTTGGTCTGCCAATATCGTCGGATGAATCAAGGCCAAAGGGTAAGCCCTATATGTTTCAGCATGAAGTACATAAGGGACAATGACTTGCGAATGGTGCTGCAGTCACTTATTAATATCAAAGGATCTTAAGACCACCATAGTTTTTGAATATTGCTCATAGTTATCAATTACTGAGTAAATTACTGGAGTAACTGGGCTCTGATGCCAAGATATCACGACTCCGATTTCGGGTCATCGGGTTCGCCCCAATTCGGATCTAGTTACTCAACAATAATTTATTCAGCAATCACAACAAACATTCAGAAACAGAATGCAATTAAAAATACTCAGAAGAAAGTATTTCAACACTTTTCCATTCACAAAATAAAGTTCACATGATACATTTTCCCACTATAACTGTTTACATGTACATCAGCTAGAAAGGAAATACACAAAAAGATTACTAACTACCTTACAGAGTAAATCTACTGTTGCTGGCTGGATGACAATGTTAGCTCGATGGATTATTAAAGTCCTTGTGATGGCTCACCTACACCTGTTGGGTTTTCCGTAAATCATAGGATAAAAATTAGCGAGTGCTAAGTAATGAAGAAGGGAAAAGAAAAAAAATGTGTAATTTTCAAAACTTGTTATCACAAAAAGTTTCATTCATTCTCATTAGTTCAAGTCCTATTCCTTTTTATTTCACGTCAGGGATTGGTCCATGGAATTGCCTCACCACTGTATGGACTTCGAACTTGTGGACACTTCGGGATTGGAGATTATGTTGATCTGATAAGCTTATGCTGCTACATGCCGCCTCAATAAATCCTCCAATACTACCCTGATAATTTCTTTTTATTTTATTAATCAGGGTCTCAAACCCTCAGTCTAGCAAACAATGGAGCACACCATCCTCAAGGATCTGATTGCTTAAAACATCAGGCTAACCTTTAATCACATAACCTAGCGGCTTTAAATACATGTTATCGTGATCAAACCGCTATTGAACCACTCGTTCCTCCACATGGCACGACCACATCTTCCGTCGTCAATCCGAAATATATTAGCTCCTAGTACCATGCATTGCAAATCATTCATTTCACGTGCACTTATCATAATAGGGCAATTGCGTACCACCTAGATAGGGCAATGACAATACGAGTTCCTTTTGAAAAATGTAAAAGTTGCATGCCCGACCCGTTGTTCTACTCCCAGTCACTCTTAACGTAAGACACAATCCTTTTTAGGATCCAACTCAAAACACGTCAATTCCCATGATGTAATTCCTCCGTTAATCCTTAGATTTGCATAAACATAAATACTGAGTATAGAATTACACATATATTAATTCATATATTTATATACTCATATTTATGCTCATTTTAACTTCCAAACCCTAACTTTCCAGGCCACTACATCCGTTCAATGCTTAGACTTTATTTTAGTTGAAATCACAAAGAAACATTTCATACTTTCTCAAAAATAGCCAAATTAGGGTTTTTGGTAGCAAGGAGCACAATTACAGAAATCTCAACGATCTCATATGAAAACCCAACAACAAAAGGAAGGATTTTGTTACTAAATCGAGCTCTCTCCCAGGTTTCACAACCCCGATTCGGAGTCACTAGATGCTCCCAAATCCAGATCTGGTTACTAAGGAATAGTTTATTCAGCAATCACAACTAACATTCAAAAATGGACTACAAAAAAAATCACTCAGAAGAATGTATTTCAACACTTTTCCATTCACAAAATAAAGTTCACATGATACATTGTCCCACTATAACCATTTACAAGTACATCATCTCGAAAGGAAACACACAAAATGATAACTAACTACCTTACAGAGTAAAGCTACTGTGGCTGGCTGGATAACTATGATAACTGGCTGGATTATTAAAGTCCTTGTGATGGCTCACCGACACCTATTGGGTTTTCCATAAATCAAAGGATAACAATTCGCGAGTGCTAAGTAATGAAGAAGAGAAAAGCAAACAAATATGTAATTTTTCAAAACTTGTTATCAAAAAAGTTTCATTCATTCTAATTAGTTTAAGTCCTATTCCTTTCTATTTCACGTGAGGGATTAGTCTAGGGAATACCTCACCACCATATGGACTCCAATGTTTTGTACACTATGGGATTGGATATTATGTTGATATGGTAAGCTTATGACGCCGCAAGTTGCCTCAACCAATCCTCCATTACTACCCTAAAAAATTCCTTTGCTTTTTTAATCAGGGTCTCAAATCCTCATTCTGGCAAACAAAAGAGCATACCATCCTCGAGGATCCAATTGCTTAAAACTCAGGCTAACCTTTAATCACATAACCTAGCGAATTTAAATACATGTTATCGTGACCCAGTTGCTATTGAACACCTATGCCTCCACTTGACACGACCACATCTTACGTTCAACCCGAATATATTAGCTCCCGGTACCACATGTTTCAAATCATTCATTTCGTACGCATTTATCATAATAGCGCAACCGCGTACCACCTAGGTAGGGCAACACCAATATGGGTTCCTTCTGAGAAACCTATAGGTTGCATGCCCGACCTGTATTTCTACTCCCAGTCATTCTTAATGTAAGACACAACCCTTTTCGGGATCCAACTCAAAACACATCAATTCCCATGATGTAATTCCTCTGTTAAGCCTTAGATTTGCATAAACATAAATACTGAGTATAGACTTACACATATATTAATTCATATATTTATATATTCATATTTATGCTCATTTTAACTTCCAAACCCTAACTTTTCAAGCTACTACATCCATTCTATGCTTAAACTTTATTTTAGTTGAAATCACAAATAAACTTTTCATACTTTCTTAAAAATAGCCAATTAGGGTTCTTAGTAGCAAGGAGCATAAATACAGAAATCTTAACGATCTCATGTGAAAACCCAACAGCAAAAAGAAGGATTGCGTTACCTAATCGAGGTCTCTCTCACGTACGCAGTGCTTTTATCATGATTCTTTTTCAAAAAGGATGATTTATATCTCCTAAAATGATCGAATTTTGTTTTCGTATCAAAAATTCTAAGAACGTGTTAAGAACACGAAAAACGAACGAAGAACACGAAGAATGCGAAGAACATATGAAGAACACGAAGAACGTGAAGAATATATTTTTCTCTTAAATTTTCATCAGAGCTTCCAAATAAACGGGGTGATATTTCTAGGAAAATTTTGACAGAGTTTTTCCTTACATCAAGACGTATTTCTATGAAAATTTTAGTAGAGTTTCCCCTTATATCGGGACATATTTTAAAAGAAAAAGGAAAAGAATTTCCTCTATAAAATCACTGAGAGAAAACAACAACGAATATGAAAGAATATAATCAAACTACTAGAGATGAAGAATCGGTAGATACCATGCGTCTTAGGTGAGTGATAGTGTGACGAGTCACAAGGTTCACTAACGTGCATAGCCTCCCGCACCTAAGTAGGGTATCACATAGATTTCTCCATCAAAATAACTATAAAAGAGGAAAAGAAAGAATAGAAAAATAAGCAATGGAGAATCGGTAGACACCATGCGTCTTAGGTGAGTGAAAGTGTGACGAATCACAGGGTTCACTGACGTGCATAGCTGCCCGCACCTAAGAAGGATTTTACATAGATTTCTCCTCGAACCACAATAGAAAATGAATCGGAAAGAAGGATGAATCGAAAATAAAGCTAGAAGAAAATGAATCGAAAACCCTAGTTCAAATGGATCTCAAACAAAGCTAGACCTTAACCGTGGTAGCGGACCATGCTTTTGGCCCATCGCTCGTCTCTAGAAGGGTGGGTCTTCGCTCGCTTTCTTGACTCACTGATTGTCCTCACTAGCTAGCTTTCTTCGATTCTTTTTTCTAATGAATTTCGCTGTGGGTCTAAGTAACTATGGGAGCAAAAGACAACAAGCATCCAATTCCAATACAAAAAGAGCAATCAGGGTAGGGTCAAAAAGAGAAGACATCACTCTTTCCCTCCTCTCTCTCTTGCGCAAGGAATAGGTTCCCGCTGCTCTCTTCCTTTTTTCACTCCTCAACTCCTCGTTTTTGATAGAAGTAGAAAGGATCGATACGACGACTTGTACGAAAGGCAGGAAGAAGGAGTGAGCACCAAATGACTAATTACTACGTGAGATTTCAAGGACCAGGCCGCCCCATTATATATTAGGGGGGAGTGAGCGTGGTGTGACACAACATGATTCCATTCAAGCAGTCAGAGATTCCCCGCGTCATAAAAACAAGGACTAAAAACACGAGGAGCTGACCGACCCGCATACCTCACTTGAGGCGCCGTCCCCTGTAAATGATTGGACTAACTGCCGGGGAAAGGAATAGCATCTTTCCACGCGTTGTAGAACTAACTTCTCTCTTGACTACTTTAGACTCTCGCGACTGATATTATAGAAAAGCTACTATAAACTCGCTTTTTTCACCTCGCCTCCGCTTTACTTATACCAAATACTCGAAAACCTAGTACACTCTATGGTTCTGGCCAAAATTTATCCGAAACTTACTTAAGTTAGAACTATCCATAAGACTCTAGATTCGCTAATGGCACTTAATTAGTACTAGTCGTGATTAACTTTTATTAATCGTGATTTAACCTTCACGGCTTACGCTTAACTTTTGCTAACCATTGATTAGTGTTCGTTAATGGTAATTAACGATCCTCAATCCTTCATTAGTTTCTTTAATCGTATTTAATTAGTCTTAATGTCAAACATTAAGAGTTAATGACGTCTTAAACCTCCTTACTTCTCTTTCTTCCGAAAATCATAACAAATCAAAATGAAGTTCGATTCACATGAAACAAATTCTGTTGGTTTCCTCTTGACGAATCGGATCTTATGATATAGGATCCGAGAGACAACCAAGTTCATGGCTTTACACTGGACCGAACCTGACAACACTACTACCACCGATCAGTTCGTGCCTTTCTGCTTTGGGATTGCTAAGGACCTTCATCAGGTCGTTGCTGATCGGTTTGTGTCTGTTGATGACCTCGATATTGACCTGCACCTTATTCGATCGATTCCTCAGCGATCACCAAGAAGGTGCGTTTTCTACCTTCTTGACCTGTGTATAGCCTCCACTTTGTATAACCGCTTTTATTTTCATCCTTTCATCTACCGTTTTGCTCATCCACCTTATTATGTGTGTTTTCCTTGCTTAGGACGTACTTTGTTCTAATGATGAATCTCCTTTTCATCACCTTTATTCTATCATTTTGGCCTTAAAAACCCTAACTAATGCATGTAAATATCATTAATTTGAACAAAATAGCATTCATTACTTATTGCATTTGTTGTGTAAATATAATATTTTAATGCCAAAATTTCAAAATATATAGAAGAAAATAAAAATAATAAAATACTTAAGGATTTTATGACCCAAAACCCCGAGACCAAGTCAAGAATTGAGTTGGTCGATAAGGAATAAAGTAGGGGGAGATAATGGCTAAAATCACAATAAAAATCACATTTATTCATTCATTAATAATTCATTTTTGACACCCATTTTATTATTTATTATTTATTCATCAAATAAAAATACTTTATACATGAAAGTTGTAATAAAAAAATAAAAGAAAAAAATTGAGTTTGCACAAATAATACACACTGTACTTTTTATACACAAAATAAAAAAGTCAAAATCTCAACTTCATAGACCCATATCTTACAAATAAAAATTCAAAATATATCAAATCACCTCTAATTGTATATAAATTTTAATAATCTATTTAATAAAGGTGGTTTCATATTTTCTGGAGTTATGATGTCAAAGTTAGGTTTGGACCTCCATAATACAATGTACCCGAATAAAATATTCAATTTATTTATTCTTTACTATTTTTTACTTTTATATTTTTATAATTTTTTTAAATATTATCTATAATATATGTAAATATTGAGAATAAATTAAACCACAAATAAGCAATTGAGATAAAAAAGTCTATAAAAATATTGGCAAGATACTTACGCTAATACCTAGAAATAAATAAAAATGAAATTCATTCCGTTCATTATTTATTCTTTTATTATTTTATACTCTTATAAATGGTATTCAAAGTTTATTGAAAATATGAACACAAAATAAAACTGAATAAAATATATTAAAACAAAATAATGTTTAAAATACAAACATAAATATACAATAACTATACCTAGACAATTTATATAAGTATTCAAATAACTTCATAAAAATATAACAAAAATATATTTATCTGCCTAAAAATAATTTATTAATATATAAAATAAGAGAATAAAATAACAAAATAAAATATACAAAATAAAAATAACTAAAATATAGAAGGATATACAGATAATACACCCTCAAAAATTAACTTGTAATTAATAACACCAAATAAATAAATAAATAGCATAATAAAATACTACATAAAATATTGAATATGATTTATTTGATAATAAAATCTAATAAAATCAAATACTATTTTTAATTAATTAAATACAAATAATTGGAATATTTTGTCCTCATACAGACTGATCTGGACCAATCAAGGCCCAGGGATCGTTGACCACCGGTTAACTCCCCCTGGCGCCTCTGACATGCATCATACTCTTCTCTTCCCCGATTTACATGCCATTTTCCCACTTGATCCATACATCCATCATCTTCAATCCCTTCATGAGATTTCATCTCTGATATTCTAGGATCTACACCGGGCATTTGATTCTTTATACATAATTTTTATTCTCTCCAGATCGTCGTTGAATAAGGGTGCTTTACATATTTATAAATAAATGCCTCTGATCTTCCTCCTCCTCTTTGGTCACTTTCCAAACCTTTAATCCCTTCGAGTACGGCCAAGCAAGCATCCTTGTGACAGCTGGAGGTCCTTGCGGTCTGAAGCGGACAATGGAGGAGGGGTGCACCCACGACAGTCGTCCAGCGACCTCTGCTTCCTGAACTAGCCTGCAGGTATGAGCCACAATATTTTTACGTTTTCTAGATAGATTTAGATGTCATCTTTCATTTTATGCAATTTACTTCGCTCTTTATGTCATTCCTTATCCTACTTTAGGTTAGTTAGCTCATCGGAGCTTTTGAGCTCCGACCGTCTGTTCACTTTACCCTAAATATGTTCCACCTCATTAACATTCCCTGCTGCTTCTTCACAATTCCCCATGCTTCAGTCACCTAGATCATCCACCGATCTAGAAATTAGTTCTCCCTCCGCCGCCCCTCTGTCCGAGCACTCCCATTCACCCCATTTCCCATGCATTCCATGGCTAATCAGGTAGAGGCATTTTGTCCTCGACCTGTGAGTTTATTGGTGCAAGAACAATGTGAGAAGGACCCCATCTGGGATAGCATTGAGATTACTGAACAACTCCATGTACAACTTCCCTCCAAGGCTTGATCAACGAGCCCTGGACCCTTTCGAGCCATCCCCCGGTCCGGAACGACAAGGCAATCATTGACAATATTTCAGCAATCCGGGGGAGGCCAGAGCATCGAGAGAGGGTTGATTGAACAAACCTAGGGGACGACTTCGTCCCAGTTCTTCCAGGCCCATCGAGGACCTTTCGATCACGCCCGTTCTTCGTGAGCAGAAAGTGCCATTAGATGCAGCGAACCAGATACGTTAGATCACCTAGGGTGATATAGTCCTATCTGTCCAAAGGTCATTGTTATCGTGCTTGGAGTGGATGACATGTGGACAAGTGATAGATCTCAACCGTCCGATGCGTGTAAGATGGGGTGAATTGCACCTCAGCCTCGCTTACTTGTTTTTAATTATTAACCCTGTAAATAAAATGTAAAGCTTAAATAAAACAGATATTTTGCATATAGTCCCATGTTTTAAAATATATTTGCTTTTTGGTTCTGTCTAGCTCATCTCACGTGCAGTTCCACGTGAGCTGGGAAATTTGCAAGGAACCCCTTACGAATTTTTGTATTTATTTTTAGTCTAATAAAATTTTAATTATGATGTATAATATTGGGAAAATTGCACTTGAGCCCTTGAACATTATTTTATTTCCAATTTTACCCTTGTTAGTCTTTGAATTTTAGTGTTTAGATTTCATTTATTAAAAATAGCACCCTTGCTCTAAAAATTAAGAAAAATAGTTGTAAGTTCCTGATTGCTTCTAGTTTCACGCCATGATTTTTATTCGCTATCTTGGACCTTTTTGACATTTACTAAAAATCATTTAGAGCTAAAATAATCACTTTCTACAGTATAAAATACCAAAAATATATATTTTTTAAATTCCAAAATATATATTTTGCTTAGTTATGTATTCTTAGTCTTCAGAACAAAAATCACTAAAAATAGAAAAACAAAAATATTAAAAATCAAACAACCCTAAAAACCATGATAAAATTATATAAAAATAGTAAAAACTCCAAAAATATAATTTTCTTTTTCACAATTTTCTCTATATTATTGTTTGTATATTTAATTTATTTGGAAAATTTTTGATTTATTTTTCTATTTTTAATTTCCATTTCAATTTCAGCCATATAATTGGTCCTTGTTTTTGTGTAATTTTGAATTAACAAATACATAAAAATTACCAAAATTCACAAAAATTGTTAAAAATTATATTAAACCCAAAAATATATATTTCTATAATTTTTTTCGTTATTTTAAAGTTATATATTTTCTATTATTTTATATATCCTTATATATCTTTATAAAAAGGAAAAGAAATTAAAAAAATCTAAAAATATAAAAAGAAAATATAAAAAATATATATAATTAAAAACAAAATATAAAAAGAAAAACAAAAAAAATTAAAAAAAGTTCAAAAAATTAAAAACACACAAAAACGATAAAAAATAGACAAGAGAAAAGAACAAATTTTTGCGCATCATTTCGCACAATATACCATTTGCTCTCTGAGTTCGACCTCTACACATGCTTACACCTATACATATTTGCTGTTGATTTATAATAAATTTTAACTCCACATTTGTTATATAAATTGCTTGATTCATATTGGGGGTTAATTGTTGAATGTTTAGGGGTTTCGTTTGTGGCCGCTTCGACGACTGCGGTTTAATCTTGTGAAACCATACGACCCTATTCAAATCCCTAGTTATCAAGTGGCACCGTTGTCAGGGAGCAACGCCACATAGATTGTCCACACTTTCTCTTATGCTCTTGTCTATATTTGTTTATTTATTTATTTTCCTTATTAATTTATAATTATTTGAGATTGTTCTGACCTCTTTCTTTGTTTGACCTTGATGCGAGGGACCGCTTCATGAGGGAGGCCTTCCTAGGAAGACCGATGCAACCAAGTAAGGCGGAGCCATCTTTCGAACTTAGCTGGTAGGAGAGAGCAGTAAGGGCAGACGAAGGGAATTTTTGAAGACAATCTCTTTCTATACTTTATTTATTTTCTTCTTCATTATTATGTATATTCATGTGAGAGAGTGATATTTAATTGTAATAATTTGGACTCTCCTAGACACTGCCACTTCATGAGGTCTAGTGTCCGAGGGATTGTTGCCTTGGGGGCCTCGTCGGATTTTATCTTGTTTTCACCACTTTCTTTTCATTTTTTTTCGCTTTTATTTTTATTTATTTTGTGTCAATGACCCTATCTTAGGAGTTGCATGCTCGATAGATTAAGGTCCAAACCCTAATATATTTGATTGCACCGATAGATTCTCTTTTTGGACTTAGTCAAATTGTAATTGTTAACTATTTGGATTTGAAACACTGTGCTGAGAGAGAATGCATACAGTGTGTGCAATACCCGTTGTGGCGAGAATCGAGTGGCATCGAAGACCAGACCTTGGCTTCGTTTTCTAATAATTAACATATGGTGCTTCATGATAATAGCAATTACAATTTTAGGGAGATTTCATTGGCTTGCAATTCATGTAGGGTAGATTTCAATTCTGTTATGCATCCCACATGGAGAGAGCTGGGAAGTACTATAAGTCTTCCAACTTTGCATGCATAATTGATTCCAGACTTGCATGGCTTTCCCGTCCATCTCCCTCTGATTTTGATCATTTAGGATGCTAATGGTATTGGGTACGCGTTAGGCTCATGCATTGAAAAATACTAAAAAAAGTGATAACCTAAATAAAATCGGGGCTGCTAACTCTATTGGGCCTTTAAAATATACATAACGGATTCATTGCTTTGGGGAGAGAAACCCCTCATTGTTTTGCATTTTATTCTCACATACACACTAAGGTATAGTGCCCAAATCCTAGGCCTATCGTCGTGTTTGTACAACTGTTTGATGATCACCTAACTATTATATATAAAGGATAAAAGACCACCATTTCGGTCTTCACTGCATTGAGTGGGTGAACATGGGTTTTGCTTTGTACATTGATTGTGATTTTGAGTCAATCTGCATTTCATCTCTCTTGTAGTTTTCAGTCCCGTAACCCTGTGTCATTTTTTTATCATTGAGTCCCTCTCCCTCTCTTGTTTATATAATTCTTTAGTTGCATCTGAGTCGTGATATCAAGTCTTGATTTTCATCATCTTCACCAGATTTCGTGGCTCATCGTTGCCCATATCTTTGGTCTCGTTCTAGAGACTCTCTCCTTGAACCACAATTTTGTCTATGTTTGCTCTGATCTCACCCATCCTCCTCGTTCCCTCATGTATCATGTCTTCTTTCAATTGGTAATGTTGTGCTTGTAGATAGGGCCCACATCGAGGTTTATGGTTGACATCGATTAATTGAGTAATTCAGGCAAGTTTGAGGATGCTAAGATTTGTGTGATATTCTTGGTGGTTCTAACTGCTGATATGAAGATGAAGATTATTGAGGATTCTGATTTTTGGCATGAATAAAGGTGTGATTCTTATTTGAGGATTTTTGATCTCTTACACGAGATTGAGGAAGTGATCTATTTTATTGATTTGATGATGATTCCATGAGCTCTGACTGTCTGATCTTTTCTTCGGTTCCATCCCTCTTGATTCAGAGGATTGATGTACTATCTTGATATGTGCTTCAGAGCGACGGTGCCTGGAATCCACATGATTTCACTCATCTTCTTGACTAATCCATCCTCGATCTCCTAACTCACCCATACACCTTTCTCACTTAGAGGATTTCTTCCTACATCCGGATCCATCTCACAACAGATTTTATTGACTTGAGGGACTGCATTGCGACTGACCTGATTGTCACTTATCCCTCCCATTATCTTCTGCCCTCTAATTGGTGATTGACCATTTTATAGACTTGATATGTGATGCCAATAGTCCCATGATTTTCATTGACCTAGTTTACATTACTCCCGGAGGACTATCTGCGGGAGAATGCACATTTTATTTACGATCAGTTCGACTTGTTAATTCTGTCTCTGATCTATTGGAGGACGGAACTGAGTCGTCCGACATACGATTTCAGTCTCACTGCCTTGTTGTTTATCCAATCTATCAGATAACGAGACCTACTTGCCTTGACTCCTTTGAGTCTACTCTCCTTAACAGTGCTCGATGGGACGAGGCACATTTTACTTATTATTCCAGGCTTAGTTGGAAATATGCTCCGTAAGGGTTAGATGTGTGACGTTGCCACACTTCCTCGATCTTTCGGTCTCTTCCACCTGTAGCTAATCTCGCCTACCAAGACCACCATTGCTGATCCATCTGTTGGATCTGACTCCTTAGAGTCTGCTCGCCTTGACGACCCTCGCAAGGGAGAGCTTTGTTCTGACTATTCATTGCCTAGTATGTGTCAATCCTTGAGGGTTAGATGTGGAAGGATACATCATTTTTTAGGTACTCAGCTCACCTTCTGGTGTTTCCAATCAGCAAGAGCATGAAGCCCAGTCTTCTGCTTTGTGTACTCAGTCTTCTCTCTGGTTGTATCTCCAATCTATAGGAGCATGAGACTGAATCTTTTGATTATTTTGAGATCTTTGACTCATCGGAATCTGCCCACCTGGATGACCCTCGCAAGGTTGAGCCGTATATGTGGTATTCAATGTCCTTGATTTGTTGACCTTATTGCCACCGGATACCATACTACATAGAGAGTCTCTTGTTCTTCAATTTTCATACCTTCCTGACACATTTATTAGCCTAGAGGATTCTGTATTGCTCACTCTTCCTCCGTGTCTCATGGTATCGGCTTCGATCCTTCACTCTATTTTTATTAGCCGATGTTATACTTTTTGCTACCGGTTCCCAGCTTAGTTTTCTATCTGTTTTCCCCGGTAGCTGACACCCACTTGACTGCGTATTAGGGTGTCTTTTCTCTTTCTGACTACACCACCATTCTCACAGCGAGATGGTGACGAGACTACGGTATTTGATTGTTAGATATCGTCATGCACTCCACTATTCATTACCTGTTGTATATACATGTTTTGTCTTACATTCCTTTTTTCTACCGTATGTTATGTCATGTGTACCCCATATCATTCATCATATTTGAGTGTAAATACTTAGGATGTACCTTGTACTAAGTATAGGTGGTACACACCTTGTTGTTCTTTCTTCATTCCGTTTCATCACTCTTGTTGGCGCATATACTTATGTCTCTTTTACCCAAAGTATAGGGGGAAAGATATGTACATTCTCTTATATCTTTCCTTTTATCTTCATTTTTCTTTTCTTCTTTTCATTCTCAATTTTCTTTTTCAATCAAGAAGGTGTCGCCCCTTTTTGGTCAGGCTTCTATACTTAGGACATACTTCATCCTAAGTATAGGGGGGTGTGCACCACGAGTTCTTTCATTCTTTGATCCTCTCCACTGCATCCTCTCTTGTCGATTTACTCTATACTTAGGTATATCTTACTCTAAATATAGGGGGAGACAAACCGAGCTGTGATTTATTCATTCCCACACTTGACCCTCCCTGCCTTGTGTATAACATACTATACTTGGTATTATTTGATCCTAAGTATAGGGGAGACAGTCGACTTCTCAATCATTTATCCATTATTCATTAAACATTGTAGTATAAGCTTTTCTATACATAGCACGAGCATGTCTTCTCTTTTCCTTTTGATTTATGAGGACATAGCTCAAACTAAGTATAGGGGGATTGTATATACTCTGTATATATTTTAGTCATAATTCGTTCTTTCGTATTATTAATAAATACGGCTAAAATAATATACACACTTATACTATTCATTAATAAAATATTGCATATTATTCCTCAAATTCTTTTTGTATATATTGATTAATAAACCGTGTTAAAAATATGTTTGCAAAATGATTTGAAAAATAATTTGACCCGTTTGGAAAACTTTTTGTAAAATTTTTTCAACCATTGTAAAAAAGTTCTGATTTGTAAAAATTCTTTTCTTTGTGTGAAATAAAAGGTCTTGAAAATATATTTGCAAATGGTTTGGAAAATGGTTGCAAAAATATTTGAAAAATCTATATATACTATTTACAAATCATTGCAAAATGGTTTTCAAATGTTTGTAAATATTTGCAAAATTACATTGTACTATAATTTTCAAATTTGTTTTCAAATAAGTTTGAGGAATATATGCATCATAATATATATACAATAAAAATCACATAAATAATAAAAAATTCTTTATTAATTGTATATATATACCTATAACAATAACCAATATTTAACCTATGAATTCTTTCAACTCTTAATTCTTGTAAATATAATGAAGCATGCCCGTGTAGATAGTTGCACACATTTCTCATTTGTGAATTTCAAATTCTTTTGAAAATTGCATCATAAAAATTTTGTGCATTGTACATAGCATTTGCATAACATTCACATTTTATTTGGATTGAGCTTGACGTTTGAACTAGTGGAAGTAAAGTTTAAGATTGGATCTTGGTTGGACCTTACTACACCTAACTTCACTGGAACCTTATGGGATCTAGGTTTAAAGTACTTCAGGTCTATTCAGACTTAATTTTTTGAGACTCAGGGCTGGGTTAAAGACACCTCAACTAACTAACTAGAACTTTTCGAGACACACGCATGACTCTTGTCGGTCGTGACCTAACTTGGACATTTGCACCTTTCGCTTGGCTCAACTCAGATGGAGTGGTGAGGGGATTGGATTTGCTGGTTTGAGATGCACACGAGTGGAAACATTCTTCCTCATCTAGGGAGGGAAGTGCACCCCAACCCGACCAGTAGCCATGAGGTCTAACGGTAGGAAAGTGTGGGTTGCAATAATGCTTCAAAAGAGGGATAGTCTTCTGGCCCAAGAGGAAAAACTACCTATGTAAATGCTACTATATATAGGATTAAAAAAACTCCAAAAAAATTAGACATGCCTGATTGAAAATAAAATGCCTGCCAGAGTGTACATATTTGTATAGTCAATAAGCATGCTTGATCTTCAAAGTCATATCATGTGAGCCTGCAAGTGGATGACTTGACTGCACTGGTCATGCCTCCCAAGATAGGTAGCTACACTGGCTACCGTCTATTCTTCTCTTCACCCCTTCTTCTTGAGCTGGTTGTCACAAGAACTTATAAGGGAATACCCCGCTCCTCAAGAAAAGAGTTGCTGGATTGGGGAATCATTTGGTTTTCATTACGGAGAAAATTCTTTTGTCATTTCAGTTGGAGAGAGCCACTATCACTTACACTGTACAAGTTAGCTTCATAGTCATAATGGTTTACATATGAAGTAGGCTAATTCTGACATGGCTATTGAGGTGGTCTGAACTGAGTTCTATAACTCTCGAAGGCTGTTGTGTTTTAAATTCGGTTCCCTACCAGGTTCCACACACATTCTCACACTATGATTTGACATGAGCTCTAAACTTTGATTTTGTGAAGATAAGTTTAAAAATTAAATTCAATCCATTTTCTTGCCATTCTATTCTTTTTTTTATTTTTTTGCACTTATTGCATGAATGTTTGTTAGGGACTAGCAAAGGCAAGAATGGGGGGGGGGTGATGAATCTCCATTTAATCACCTTTTTTCTACCATTTTTGCCTTAAAAACCCTAGCTAATGCATGTAAATAGTATTAACTTGTACAAAATAGCATTTATTATATATAGCATTTATTGTGTAAATAATACTTTTAATGCGAAAATTATAAAATAAAGAGAAAAAAAAGAAAAAGAAAACAATACCGAAAGTATTTTATGACCCTAAACCTCAAGAACAATTCAAGAATTGAGTTGGTTAACAAGGAATAAAGTAGGGGGAGATAAGGGCCAAAAATACAATACAATCACATTTATTCATGCATCAATTATTCATTTTTGACACCTACTTTATTCTTTATTATTTATTCATCAAATAAAAAACTTTGTAAATGAAAGTTGTAAATAATAATGAAAACAGAGTACAAAATTGAGCTTGCACAAAATAATACACAATGTACTA